>JALPQI010000301.1:0-458613 GCA_025490895.1 Thaumatotibia leucotreta
AATCCAACTGCGCTTCAGATTACTTGGCGATTCCAAAGAAAAGGAAGGGTTATGTTAGCATTTTTGTTGTATAGTTTGTTTGCAATATTATTTGTTATAGGCGTCTTGAAAATAGAGACCATGTATCTAGTATTGTAAGATTGTTTAGTTGTTGAAACTGTATTTTAAGATGAAGTAGAAAAAATGTGAATAAACTGAACATTCGTGAGAAATAAGGGAGTAATTAACAGCATCTATACATAATAGAATCAAAGTTGAGTCACGTTGTTGTGGCCTAGAATTAAAGATAAAATGAATTAAAAGTCACTACGTTTACGGTTACTAAGGCGTGTCACTACGTTTTTTGAAACATCCTGTACGTTTATATGAATACGTCATTATGACGAAACCGGCATAAAATGTACGCTCCCTGACGAGTAGCGATAAGTCACGTGACCATAATAATGTTTTAGAAATGGTCACGTGACTTTTCGTACAAATCTGTCATTCTCATACATTTATCAATGGTATCTTGGCTAGGCATGTTGTGATGTTCAAAATACACAATCCTACTACATACGTAATTCCACGCTGTCCGTAATTTATTTATATCAAATCCTTTACCAAATTCCCATGTACGGCGAACAACGAATCCACTTAAAAACGAGTAGGTAATGAAGAGGCCTGAAGAACCCGTAATTCTGGCATTATAACCGGATTTGTCAGGACAAACGGGCACTCTTAATCAACCCTTAATTGCTGCGAACAAAAAATACGACGCAAACTCGGGGCCATTTCAGACGCTAAGCGAGATCAGGTTTTAACCTGGGAGACCTGGGGGCTTATGATGGTCGTGCTGTTAACTTGACAAACGGCATTTTATCGTGCATTTTGATTTCTATACTATGGTTGTTGTCAAATTTTACCCGATTTTGACGATTGATAAGCGACGTTATTTGTATACGATGGTCGTATCTGTCACTGCCAGTGCTGCCAGATTATTTACCTTTGAAAACATCAAAGCATTTCTTTCGCAGGGCTGCCAGATTGTAAAATTGTTTTTTTTTATAGGGTGCTTAGTTTATCCTGTTTTTATAATCGAATAGGTACGTAAAGAGAAAATTTTAAATTGTTAAATGATTATACTGTGTCCAGCAATCTCTCTCAGAAGAAAAAGGCAGCGAATTCAAAAAGTTGTGTTCCATTTCATGACAGCTTACTAATTTTTTTGGAATATTTTACTTTACCAAAATGAAATTACACTAAAAACCTACCAAGACCACAAATTATTAAATAAATTCATATATTATGTCTTATTACTTATTTTTTCTTCATAATTACAATTATACCTAATTCTTCATAATTACAACAAACAATCCTACCTTATAATCTTTCTACAAGAAGAATAATAAATAAGTTAGTAAAGAGGGAAGAAGTTGAATAAGTTTTTGAAGAGAAGAAGAAATACGTGAGTACAAGCTAAATTTACTTTCTATTTTGTCATTATCGCCAATAAAAAAATATCAACGAAACAAAACCATCCGGTGGAAAATTCAAGAAGGCATCATTTGTCATTGTATGAAGAATAAATATTTGAGCGGTTTCACACGATGCGTTTTTTTTTGGCTGACGACCTACTGTGATGGAGCCTTAGGCCGGCTTTATACATCCGGAATCAGATTATGAATTAATACTCTTAGGCCAGCCTTATACATCCGGAATCAGAGTAAGTATTAATAATTATGAATTCATACTCTGATTCCGGATGTGTAAGGCCGGCCTAAGAGTATTAATTCATAATCTGATTCCGAATGTATAAGGCCGGCCTTACTCTGATTCCGGATGTGTGAGGCAAGAGAACGGAATAAGATTATGAATTCATATTATGAATACACTTACTCTGATTCCGGATGTATAAGGCCGGCCTAAGCCTAATGAACTGCAGCCCTATCGCGAAAAACGAAATTCGTAAATTTTGAGGATTTGTCTCTCTCTCGAGGATTTGTTTCTGTCACTCCAACGAAGGTGTCGTTAGAGTGACAGAGACAAATGTTCGAAATTTACGGATTTCGAAGTTGGTGGTAGGGCCACTGTTTATCTAAATGTTGATTCTACGACATGGATTTAGAATATCATGAATGTAGGATTAATATGGATTTGACAACGTTATAATAATAGCAAGAACGAAAGGGATGGTCTTATGAAACTTTTTACTAGTGGAAGTGAAAAGGAACGATAATCGTCCGTCCTTATCACTGTGCTACTATTTTTTGTGTGTGTGTGCATTAGATGCTAAATGTAAGTGCCAGACAAATGCGTTGAATACGTCACTAAGTGCCTGTGTGGCACTTTCATCTTAGTAGTAAGTGACTATGTCTATCCCTCTTAGTGGCACACTATGTGCGGCCCCTCGTAGAATATGGATATGGATTTGACAACGTAATAATAATAGCAAGAGCGAAAGGGATGGTCTTATGAAACTTTTTACTAGTGGAAGTGAAAAGGAACGATAATCGTCCGTCCTTATCACTGTGCCACTATTTTTTGTGTGTGTGTGTGTTAGATGCTAAGACTAAGTGCCACACACACAAGTATCTTCTTATGATCTTCTTAGTAGTAAGTGACTATGTCTGTCCCTCTTAGTGGCACACTATGTGCGGCCCCTCGTTCTACGATCACTAAAGCTATATTAACTCACAGATAAAATATAGGGAAGATTCCGTGTATTAAGACATACATGAAGAAACTATTGTCATCCTTCACCCCATCTCAAGACGTATTCCATAAGGAAAAAGAGACAAATAAAGTAGCTCTACTTGGTCGTGAACTCCATCAACGACTCCATTTTCTTGAACAATGCTACCAACCTGACTAGATAAAATGTCATTACTATTAGTGATGTCCAGTTTTCAATCGTATACTTTTATCGTCAATAATAATATTTTAACCAAATTAGGTAGCGAATACAGTAGGAATAAACCTTATTTCCTACTCAAAATCACGATCTTCTTCGATCGTGATTTCAAAATCTACATTTTAGGATAAAAATAAAATCACAAAGTTAACGAAATATTTTCTTTAATTAAAATGTCATAATGAGGGTTTCCTAAAACGTATGCCACTAGTTGGCGCCACTTAGCCGTAAGGTCCCGCTAAGAAACACAATTATCTAGCCCCAAAGAAAGACTAAGTAAATGTTTTTTTTTTTTTTTAATAAAGTTTAAATTTTTTTATGTATTTTTTTTAACTCATACAAAATATTTAAACCAGAAACTATAACATAGAATTTAGACAAGTTTCTGGACCTGCTCCTGCCCTGGTGATTTCAGAAAACTCTCATTATAACATGTTTTATGGACTTATCATTCCTTAAAGCATACCTAACAATTTTGGTACGATGGCTTCTTTATAATTAAATTAATCAGTCTACACAAGTATCACATGAGGGTCATTATTAAACTAAATTTAATTTACTTGCTGGTTGACATGACATTGGATGATTACCAAATATGGTGGGTAGTACGTCAGAATGTAATCACTTATTCGCGTACCCTTGCCTGAAACAACAGCTTAAAATTGTGCGGAGCATATTTTTGAATACTCTTTAGGGTACCCGTCGTCTGCCTTTTTGATATTTTTGACCCATAATAGCCTTTGTTCAGTGTCCAGTGGAAACCTGTTGGACATTAAAAACATCGATCCATTTTTGAGTTGACTATCAATACATTTATCGATATCACGATCGGTCTCTTAAGTACCACACTATGCGATACAAATGTTTGAATCCCACTATTTATAATTACATTACGAATGTAAATACAAATGGTTTAATCACAAAACTACACATATGTATCCGACAACAAATATTGAATAAGATTTTCAGTTACTTTTACCTTAATAAGGTTCGAAATCTTAAAATTCAAGTCAAAACTAAATTGCCGGTGAAACGTAATGTCTTTATTTTGTTCATTCAGGTAACCCTGGCGGTTTTTACACCCTGGAACCACACAAGTCATCACTTTTATCACATTCCGTGCACTTATCGAACAGAAATATACATGAAAAGCTTTATTTTAATCACTTTTACTATTTGCGGTTTAGGTGCACTAGTATACACAAACAAAGATCGTTGACAGGCATTGCCGGCGTCACCCACAGATAAAATAGACTCGGTCTATCAATTTTATATGTCTATGATGTAAGCACATCACTACTTTTTTTTTATTTGACAACTGTTGGTGTTGATTTGATCGTTGTCAACTTGTCATTATGGCATGGCGCCATTGGTGCAAATCGCAAACTTGATGTTAAAGCGTTAATAGACGTTCGAACATGGTCCACTCCGCACCGCGAACTTGGTCCGCTCCGTACCAAATTCGATGGTGTGTTCAGCGGTCCGCCGACATTATTATTATTATTGACGGTGCGGTCGGTTCGATGGTTTTCCCACAGGATTTGGTGCGGTCCGCACCAAGTTCGCTCGTGTGGACGGCGTCACCGCACCGTACAGCGCTTACTTGTAGGTAATTAATTAAAAGTAAACAAACAATTCGTAAATTTTCGGGTATTTATGAAATTTATAGACATAACAGTGTCTCATAAATAATAATGTGCCAAAATGTAATTATTATTATTTATTTATTTTTCAAATATTAGTATGGATAATAATGTTATTTTCTGTTTATGTATGTAATAATAATGTTGTAAACAATGTGACATGTAAAATTCGAGGTCTCTAATAAGTCGCATATGACTATATGACTCTCTGTCTTTTAAATAAAATTTTGCCCATTCTTTTCTTTTTTTTTTCTCCTTATTAATGAGGGTTTTCGATAATTTTTCTGCCACCAGGCGGCGCTTCGTACGCCCCTGGTCTCGACAGCTGTCAGATTCATACTATTCATAGGCACCTGGGCCTAAAATATTGAAATTCTATTTTATTTGGAAGAGAATTGATTTTGTAATGGATTACGACTAATACATGGTCGTCGAACTGAAGATTGAACTCTAAAACAGGCGCTCAAAGTCACTGGTATTCAAAATAATTACTATAACTTTGTTAATTTCATGAGAATTGACTTGGAACTATTTTATTTATTTAGTTTAGGTAACAATATGACTAAAGTAATGGTTTTCAGAATAAATAAACCTATAAATATGTTGAAAATTAAATGCGCGTATTTATTTTGACAGTTCGTTATAAGGTCGGCTCAGTGCTGCCATCTCACCTCCCCATAGCGGCAGAAAAAGTATCAAAAACCCTCATTGGTGTTGTAGCGACGATAGTTGCCACAACTAATGCGATTTTAGCTTTTTTGGATAAAATCGGAGGCATATCGACGTGATCACTGTCTGGTAGTACGAAACGCACTGGACCGTTTTTGAACGGTGCGATGGTGTGGCGAGTCGAGCACACGTACGGACCGGACCAAGTTCGCGGTGCGGAGTGGACCATATTCGAACGTCTATTAACGCTTTCACGCTTGCAATTTTATTATGTATTCACAAAAAGTGAATTCAAGGATACGAAATGAAAATTGGACCGTAGAAAATAAGATATATGTAAAAAATATGTGATTTAATTGTGCTCTGTACTGAATTATAACAAGTTTGTGAAGCTATTTTATTACTATGGCGCGTTGCGGTTACTTTATCTTAAAATTAATGTGTGATTACCTTGTTAAGCATTGAATAAATTATGTATTAGTGATGAAGTGGTGTTTTTACCCTAACAGCTTCAGAAGTGAGATATTATCATACGCCTACTAAAGTTTATTTGACCAAAATGGGTATCGGAGTCCCATTGTTGTGATTGAAATACTCGGATTCACCTGATTTTAATAAGTGAATGCACCAATTCTACTAAATGCATAATTGCTATAGTATTAATAATAAACAACGCAATCATACAAAATACTTCGCGTAAAGGTAACCGGTAACTTCATCGTCATGGTAACTTATCGTGGTAGGTCTGTGGCTAATGTGAATTCATCTCTTAACAGAGTTCCTAAATATTACACACGGTAAGCTTGTTACAAAGAGGCAGATAAGAAATATAAAAAAAAAACCGGTGCGCGATGTACAGGGTCGCGTTTTATAAAGTTACAATTTACAATTTCGCTGTTTGCCTCTCTAACGCACGCACATATTGGCTAGAAAGAGAGGCAAACAGCGAAATTGTAAATTGTAATTTTATAAAACGCGACCCAGGTTGAAGATAATCTTAAAAGGGTGCCTCGGTTGTGGGGTGTGTTTGTTTTGATATGATTTCAGATTTATAGTAAGCACTAAATATTACATTTATGTGGACCAAGAACAAACTACAAGTTACTGGTACTTGTATACCCATAGCTGCAACAGTGCAGCATAACACAAAGCAATGTACCATGGAATCAACAGGTGGATTGCTGTATGGCCTGTATGAATGATACATAAATGTTCGAACTTAGTAATCCCATTATTTAGTTGGATTTAATCAATTGAAGTCCCAAGGTAAGAGCCGAATAAAAAAAAAGTGTACATTTAATGGTGAGTCTTAACTTGTTTTAATATATGTCAAGTATCATATTGACAGATTGGTCACCATTTCTCTTGAATAAGTTCCTTGTTTACATGAAGAGAAAGAGTGGAAACTGTAAATAATAATTTTGACAATTTCATGCTAAGTACTGTTCGGTATGTATGGACAAGTGTATCACATCATGATTGGTATGACTGTGGAATACTATGAAAGCTAAGCCGTTTAATTAGGAACAGGCCAACTATAGTCTGTGATACTTAAATAACTAAGAAGATATTTTAGTAACAAGATATTATTTTTTACATCTTTTTGGAATAAGGAATGTACAAAGTGAACAACATTTATAATTTGTTACAATACAACCTATGCTATGTTCATTCACAAGTATTTGATGAAATGATCATTCTCTCATTTCTTAGTAATTATCATAATACTTCATACCTAATGATATCAAATAAGCATAAACATGCTATGCTTGTTATTCTTAATATGTGACCAATGTTAGTCAGTACAGGTTATGAACTTCCCACTATACCTACATACAATATTAACATTGAAGTCAACAAAATAGTAATAACGCTTTTATTATGTAATTCTACCATTTTGCACTAGTGCACATATTAGACATTTAGTGCCTATTAATTATTGTTTCTAGTATGGGAAAATACTTATTTGGATTGTATAAATACAAGTACCTATTACAAGTAGGACTTAATGTAATGTGTGAAAAATGAATGCCTTATTCAGGCTTCTAATGCTAATGTTTAGTATACCTACTACAAAGGGGTGCGCCAAAGTATTTATAAAATTGCAACTTAGATTATTGGAACTCCGAAAATTTTTCTTATACAATTTAACTTCATAATGATCGGTATTTAGAATAATCTTTGTTCATAATCATCATCACATAGAATTATTTATGTTCATAATATTGTTTTTCATATATATTTTTAGTACTAACTTTTATGTTTATATAATTTCTCACTATACTTATTTTATGCTATATATTCTAATGTTATAGGTATTTATTTTTATCTGTACTGGTATTATGTATGAATTATTTTTGTTTAATTAAATATAAATCGTACTATTACTGTAAACTAGCTACCTGCACAAATCAGGTTGTGGCAGAGTAGGTACTGTACTAAACGGGTTCCCTCTAAACTTTTTTGTCCGAAACGCTTAGGACATAACAGACTTGGTATAATCTATTTTGGCATCAACTTAATGAGACAGAAACATCACTTGGCTTAAATAACAATATTTCGAATATTATTTTGTCCGAAACTATCTTGGCATATCAATAATTACGCCGAGTGCTTTAAGACAGAAATTAGGTTTGCATTTTTTTTTGGGCATGTAGCCACATGTTCGAAACTTGCCTTTTTCGTCAGGCAGAATTTGCTGTGAGGGTGAAAATTTCTGCAGTGAGCGAGCGAAGCGAGCGAACAAAACCTTCCGGGGCAGATCCGACTCGGATAGGTTAGGTTAGAAGACTAAGGCGGGAGCTTTGCTCCCGCCTTAGTCTTCGAGGTTATTTTTTTTTAGCAACCTAGAAAGTATTCAGCTCAGTAACACAGTAAGTAACGTATAGAATATTACTACTACCTCGATTATATTGAGAGGTTGTAATTATTCCTTCTCTGTTATGCTAAAACAAACTATGCCGATACTTTTTATGCACATCCAGATTATGCCTCATCATAAATAGGAGCATCGAAATTATGCTGGAATAAGATTCGAACAACTCGAAATCTGCCACAAAGAAATAGCCCATTATGACTACATAGTTTATGTTATTCATAAAAGAATTATACCACAACAGAGTGAACCTAATGGGAAAATGTTTATAAATAAACAATTTATTTCAAATAACTTTATGAGTATAGATTAATCTACTTGACGACTTTAGGAGGATAAAATTTCGAAATAAAAATCGTTATGAACATTGTAGGTAGAAGTATAATTTTTAGTAAGAAAAAAAGTATGAGAAAAAATTTTCGGAGTAATGATGATTATGAGTAAAAAACGGTATTAGTAAAAATATTCGAAGAAAAAATTGTATAAGTGCCAATATGGACCCACTACAAAGTCATCATCAGCTTTGTTATACAGAGATAGATGCACTAATGAATACTTTGGTTTGACATTGTCATGCAACAGTGCAACAGTGACATGCCTTCTTGACTCATCAAGTCATAAGCTATCTGGTTTTAACCTTATATTTCAGATGCATGTTTTTGAACAGCTACTTAAATAAACTTAGATTATCTTGAACTTTCAAAAGTCTTTCACAGAAGTGTTTGAGGATACTGCTAATAAAATGGATAAATTGATGTCAATATTTACTTATCTAAGATCTGGGTAAGTGCGGTTGGCATATTAACTTTCGGGGTTTTTGTTTCAATCAACATTGGAATTAAAAGATGATCTGTTGGAAGAATGCATAACCTACAAGGTAAATTGCTTATTTAAAATGTTTAATGATTCTAACCTATTCACTGTTATTCATCATCATCATCATCATAATTATTAAAGTTGCCATTTACTTACATGAGAAGTTCAGTTGAGGCCACTTTATTATTTAACAATTTAATATTCATTTCACCCTCAAGGTGTAACTGATATGTAATTTATGCAAGACACATCAATCACATCATGAACAATACATTTATGTATATGACAATTGCACATGATAAATGTGTTCAGTGCTTTATAATTTGTCCAGTTACAGCGATGCTGTGTTGGGTATGATACATTTGTGCAGTACATATAGTTTCTTTAAATACATGGGAACCTCAATAATACGAACCCTCAATGTGGCAAACCTCGATAAATGGTAATGCTATTTTAATTTATACCTATTGAATCAACAAAACATATTTAAGGAATTTTGCAATGTGCTTACCTTTTATGGAGCTGCTTGGAAGTGAAAAGCCAAGTTCCATATGATTATTATCATGCGACTTATGGACTGGTGTTATATTTCATACAATTTTATGAACTTGTGTCTCTTACAGCATATAGTACTGAAATGTTGTGGTATACATAGCAAATCCTGTTTCTTTCAAAGTACACTATAATATGATGACATGCAGAGAATTCTCAAATGAGAACTGAGTTAAATGGGAGGTATAATTCCCACTTTATGCTTTCATAACTTGATCTTTCACAGGTTTGATTATTGAATTCAGCATGTACCTATACAAATGGAAAATGCTCTCAGTGTACAATGTTTACTATGAAAGGATGATGTTCAAGAAGTCTCAAATTAAAAACCGAGTTAAATGGAAGAGATGGTTTAATGACTCGAACTGTTGCAGGTTCAATTAATTTTGTCTAATGAAAAATGCTTTGTTTATACAGTGTTATCACTGACCATTCATAATAGTAGATTATAGATAGATACAAATACTCAGATTGGTACCTGAGTAATGAAATACGCCCATCCTAAATTATAGTTGGGTGCTGACGTTGCCCACTATTATAGATTTAAAAATGTGGCTTTTATTGTTTTCTGAATGGCTCATTAAGTATTACATTATTGACACCTGCTATTTCTCCATAAATCGGAAGGGAGACATCCAAACTTATGAGTTACTTTAACATTGACGTTATGGCAGTTGGTTATTTGCTCCTAGCTTAAGTGCTAGGTGGTGTATGTATGAGATCGGAGTTATATTATCCGTTGATGTTATTACGGAAGAGTCTTGCTATCATTCAAATTAGACCTCAATTCTAGTTATACACTTGCTCCTTGGTTGAGACCTAGGTTGCCTGTGAAATTAAATTACATTGTAACTGCCCGTAAGGTTACTCCTCGATTAAGAACTTGGTGGTGTTACAGTGTATGAGATCTCGTTTATATTTTGTACCCAACTATTGTTGCTTAACTATTAATTGTGATCTTATTCTTTAGTCATAAAATATCTGGGTTGGCGCCTCCATGGCGGTCCTAGATAATACATGTAGGCTGGCGCCCCAGTGGCGGTCCTGGATAATACATGTGGGCTGGCGCCCCAGTGGCGGTCCTAGATAATACATGTGGGCTGGCGCCTCCATGGCGGTCCTGGATAATACATGTGGGCTGGCGCCTCCATGGCGGTCCTGGATAATACATGTGGGCTGGCGCCTCCATGGCGGTCCTGGATAATATATGTGGGCTGGCGCCCCAGTGGCGGTCCTGGATAATACATGTGGGCTGGCGCCTCCATGGCGGTCCTGGATAATACATGTGGGCTGACATCTTCATAAGGCATGGAACTGCAAGCAATTGCCGCTGAAATACGAAACACACACTAATTTAGTCGATCTGCCAACCAGGTGCGTACCTAGTTACCTGCTATGTTAACTATTTAAGTATGTATATTTTTTGTAATCAGGTGAATTATAATACATATTTTAGTTACATAAATGCAGCACTGGACAATTTTTTGGGTGGTTGTACAACCTGAAATTATGTTTAGTAATAGAACATGCCGTATTTGACATTTGACCTCTAATGAGAAATAAAATAAGTGGCCATGTCATTTATTTATTGTGTTTTGGTTTTAGTGTATGTGAGGTTTGATGTAAGGCTTATGAACTATTGAAATAATAGAATAAATAAAGAATCCAATACTGTCTCAAGTAAACTAGTCATGGCTTTGTATTTATCTGCACTGAATTTTATTGGTAGGGGATCAATACTTGTTTTTTGGGCACAATATAATAGTGTATAATATATTCTTTCATCATTTGTTGTTTGATGGTCATGGAATATTAATTAAGACTGGATTGCATTTAATGTAGTTATAATAAAATTCTATAGGTAACAATAATTATGGTTGATATAATATCATCCTTGAAATGTACATGATAGATGAAAAGTTACATGGACTGTTATTATAATATCATACATATGCCTTATCTAACTTATAGAAAAAAAAAGTGGTTACATAAGTCATGTAAATAAATATTTGACTAATTACATAACATGTCATTTTTCAGATTGAATAGGAACTTCAGTGGGAAACAAGCCAGCATCAGAGGGCCTGCCAGATCTAGACCAGCCCATGTAGTAACAAGAGGGGCCCTCGGCCATTCAACGGCCAACTGGCAGAGGCACAGCCACAGGTACTGTCGAAACAGTATCACTTTCTGACAGCCGTATTCCTTAAAGGATTTTTTTTCACTCTTATAATCACATTTATGACTAATTTGTATTACATTTTTAATTTTAGAATTACACAAGTACCTACAGTCAGTAAAACAGAATTAGATTTGGATAGAAGAAATAAGTTCATTCATTTGTATGGCGGCCGAGCGTGTCAGATTTTGTACTGAAGTTGTTACTTGCCTATAATTTTAAATGTCTCAGGCCCTTGAGTATTCATATTTTTTTGTGTTGTTGTAATTAATATTACTTAAGGAGGCATTATTAATGTTTTTGTTCACTTCAACTTTACTTGAATTTGACGCCCGAAAGCTGCAAGCTGCGATTAAAGACGGACAACTCAGTGGATTTCACTGACTTAATTTGACACGCTAAGTAGATACGTTTGCATGATCTATGGTATACAGGGTGCTCGCGAGCATTCCGAAAGATTTTAACTATGCATTCTAGACATCAAAATAAATAAAAAATATTATGAGACCTTATGTCAATTACTCCAAAAAAATGTTCTTTTCTTTTTTTTAGTCTTTTTGAATACTTTTTAACATTTCTAGTACTTTTTATCATAACAACAATTTGTTTAAATTATTTATTTCGATTGTTTTTTTTAGGTACAGGTTATTTCGTAAAGTGTATTCGTATTTTTTGATTGTCAGGCAAAAGGTGTGGTAATATTAGAACACCTTGTGGATAGCATTGTAATCAAAAATAAGTTAAATGATGAGTTACGTCGAAAAACTTATTTCGAAAAAACGTTGATTATCTCTGAAACCAAGCCGAATCCAGGAAATTTTATATAACATTACAGACTCAAAGTCAAGTCAAAGTCAAACTATTATTTATTCAAGTAAGCTTATTAATAAGCATTTTCGAATCGTCTGACATTATCAAGAGAGAGAAAAAAATCTACTACTGGTTCAAACCCTACGCCGTTTTCCTGAGAAGAACCAGTAATAGGGGGAGTAATTTAGGCCCTCTACTCTTTTTGACTTTCATCAATGACCTCCCCAAAGCCACAAATCCAAAATCTATTCTCTTTGCCGATGATACAACGATCATAGTAAAATGCCAAGATAAGGATACATATGAAACTGATATTAATACAGCCTTAACAGACATGAATAACTGGATAGTTAATAACGACCTTCTTATTAACCTAAGTAAAACGCATTATCTACAATTTCATTCATATGGAGCAAATCCTCCGCAACTCAATACTAACATTAACAACATTTCAATATGTAAATCGGATAAAATTAAATTCTTAGGGATAATTCTTGATACGAATCTAAATTGGAAGAACCAAATTAATTCTGTTTGCTCAAAACTTGACCGTTTCATTTTTGCTCTAAGAAAATTACGCAATTCTGTTTCTCAGGAAGCTGCTCTCACTGCTTACCACGGACATGTTTATTCTATTCTCAACTACGCCCTTATTTTATGGGGTAATCCCGTTGATGTGGAAAGGCTATTTAAACTTTAAAAAAAAATGTGTCCGTGCGATATGTAATGCGTGTATTTTTTTTTTTTATACCACGTCGGTGGCAAACAAGCATACGGCCCGCCTGATGGAAAGCAGTCACCGTAGCCTATGGGCGCTTGCAACCCCAGGGGTGTCACATGCGCGTTGCCGACCCAATAAGAACTTGTACACTCCTCTTTTGAAGAACCCCATACTGTAGTCCAACGGGAAAACCTCGGCAGGGAGCTCATTCCACAGACGGACCGTCCGCGGGAGGAAGTTCCTCTGAAACCGCACGGTGCGCGACCATTTAGGTTGCAAGGTGTGAGGATGAGCGCCCAGTCGGTGGCGAGCGGTGCGTTGATGAAAAGTGGTTGGTTGGTGTATAGATACTAGTTGCAAGCCGTTATTCAAACAGCTTAACATCCTACCCCTAGCTTGTATGTATATACAGAAAATTTGTATTTTTTCAAAGCGATACCCAAAATACTTCCCAAAGCGATCTGATATTTGTACAGTAAATCCAAGAGAGCAATACAAATACAGTGTGTAAGTCTAATACGGGCGATCAATTAAACCAGGCATGGGATTCATTAGTGTAATCATGGATTACAAGGTTTTTTTAAAGTTACTCTTAATTTAGACCCCACAGAATTTTTTTAAGATTATCGGAGCAGCAATGTAGGTGCGAACATTTGTTATTGTTGATATGGCAGTTATGTCATCTGCCTTTGAAATTAGCTGTCAACGAGTGCTTAACTCGCGAATGTTACTCTACATTGCGCGCCGAATTATTTTGTATGGAAAATTTTGTTGCTCTAATTTTAAGTAAAAGTTATTTGAATGTATTTATTATGTCGTAAACTAACACCCCTTAAGAGCTTCGCCCGTATTAGACTTACACCCTGTATATGTTACATCAGCCACGTTGTATGACAGATATTTACAAATTTATAATAAGTTACCTGTTGAAATACAAGCCCTTGAAGGGAATGTATTTAAGAGAACCTTACATAAATGGTTATCTGAAAGGTGCTTTTACACTGTTCAAGATTTTATGGCTCATGACTCATGACTTATAAATGAGTACATTGTACTGTAGGTTTTATTGTGTTATAAAAATTCTGTAGGTATAAATAATAACTTTATTTATATATTGTTTGTCTAACTTTTTTTTGTATTTTTCATTTCATTTACTTACACATCCTGTTTTAATGTTATAAGTAAAATTTCTTATACTGTTCTATAAATTTGTTGCTAAAATATTGTTTTTCAACATGTATTTGCATGCTGTACATCTACAGCTGGATAAGGCGAACTAATGTATACTTGATGTATGAACACCTATGTATACCTATAACCCTTTTCTGCAAATAAATCATTTTTATTCTTATTCTTAAGAAACTCAGGTAGACTTATTTTTTCAAAACAGTATAATAATACATCTTATTAAAATAACATGCATTAAAGAATGTATTACATAAAAAAAAAGATTATTATAGACATTTTTATAAAAGAGAGAAATAAATAAAGGATCATAATATTAAACAAAAATAATTATTATTGTACAAGTTCACAATATTATTAAGTATCTGTATCTATACTACTAGAGATGTAAAGGTCCTCTAGTTGTCAGAATAAAGAGAAATTAAGAGTTAGAGATGTAAACAGTCTCTAATCGTCGTGATTTTGACAATAATAATAAAATAGAAAATTAACAATTTAATGACAATCACAAAGCAACTATTCTTAGCCAATACCTGTTTAAACATGACATCGCAGTAAAATAAACTCAAATATTAAATTAAACTAGAGATGTCTACTCTCTAATGTCAATAATATATAATTTTGGAGATGTAAAGTGTCCCCAATTTCAGTTAATAAATAATAATAATAATGATTTGGAGGTGTAAAGAATCTCCAAATGTCAATTAAAAAGTAAATAAAAAAGTATATGAAACAAATGTTTCATGTCAGAAGACAGTTAAACTAACAGTCTTGTAAACTAGTGCTACAGAATACATAATTATTATGTATCCAATAAGTCAAAATTTTGCTATATAAGGAGATAAATGGGCTCCATGGTGAAATAAATATTAAGTGTGGAGATGTAAAAGGTATCCACTCTAAATATGACAAGACAAGACAATACATTTATTGATATTAATCATACACCGTCAATAACATAGTAAACATACATTTAAATCATTTCATCACAATAATATACAATTCCATAAATAAATAAATTAACAAAATAAATATTTATTATTCGTAACAATTATTATTCGTCTAGAAATTCATTAACGGAGTAATAGGCCTTTGAGATACAATACATTTTGAGGCATTTTAGAAAACGTCGCTCTGTATCATTGGTTCTGATGCAGCCTATGCACCGGGACAGCCAATGCTGGTTATGCTTGGTTTATGGTCAGGAATCCAGCATTAAAATGTTTTGGTTTCCTCGCGAGCACCCTGTATATGACATCTGTGGTCAGTAACAATAATTTAGGTAGGTTTGTTTAAATTTAATTTAATTTTAATTTTAATTAAAAAAATAATAATAAATAAAAAAAAATATTTCCTAAACTACAATTTGGCTGTATTATTTTTGCTGACTGCACTATGGATGTCTATTGTGCATAATTTAATTAAAAAGCAAGGCATTACGTATTCAAAATAAGGTTTATTCAGTTTGCCTTAACAAGCAGAAGTTAACAAGATCAAAATGTACTAAAATCTAATTAGTTGTTTTTAATTTCAGAATTTGAAGCCATAATCTGCACACCTGACAGCTGATATAACTGCTGTAGAGATTCAATACAGGGAACAACAAAATCCTGTTGGAAAACCGAGTCAATAATTCTACGAGTATCATTGTGATACTTTTATTGCATTCATTGGATTGCTATATTTTTGGACTTCCAATATATTTTTATTACATGCAAGTTTCTTTGATTGCCTATTCAATCCCCTTAGAGGATTTAACCAACTAGAGTGACTTTTGACATGGTTTCTTTTTACCAAAAGCATATGAGCAATCTTTGGGGAAGGCCTATGTTCAGCAGTGGACGTCTTTCGGCTGATATGATGCTGATGATGATATGAGCAATGTATGACTGTTTATTCTGTCCTAATCCAAAAATTGTCAAACTTCCTTTTTTATTTTGCTCTATTTATATTTTTCTTTGACACAAGCAAGTAAAGCATTAGCTAAAATAGAACATATGCTTATAAATATTGGATGTCATTATAGTTTATACCAAAGATAAAACGACCAAGATCACCAACGACCGAGGTGGGGATCGAACCCACGTGCTCAGCTTTCGCGGCTGATGCCTGCATTTATAATTTATATAGTATTAAGTAGTGTGACTACTGGGGAAAAAATAAAAGCACAAATCAAAGTCTTTAGTTAATACATAATTTGATTTGTGTTTTCACAATATGTTCAATAGAACATATGCTCTTTTAAATGTGGTTTATTTCTTAACGCCAAATTTGTGTCAGTGCACATGGAAAGGTGTGTCACGACTCTTAACCCTTAATAGGGGCAATGGTAATATATTTACCACCTCATTTTGAAACTTATTCTGTCATTTAATTAGTGTCAAAGCCAATGAAATTTAGGTGTGACTGATGCCTTATTAAGGGTTAAAATAGACCTTATGTGTTCTACAATAAAGTCCATTTTAAACACCGTGACAAGGTACCTTTCCATGTGCACTGACATATTTGTCCACGTATTTGCCTTGCTTGATTCAGTTTTGCACCGAACTACAAATCTCCAGCTCCAATGATCTCCTGAAAGAGAGGCCGTTTCACCATAATGACAGGTGTGATATTTGTAAAATATCACTTTTACTGCCGTCACAGGTCACCGTAGGCTACGACTACCGCTTACTATTGTATAGTTTGCTACCTACATAGAGAATTATGAAAACTTGCTTATATCGTTAATCACCTATTTTTTTTTTCGAAGGTCGTGACAATTGTCACAAGGTTTAGAAGAATTTTCGTTGATTCTTGACACGAGTCAGAATTTCGCTACATTGTCGTGTTTCTTGAGACAATTGTAATTTTACTCTGCAAAAAAGTAGCTGCTAACTTTCTACTGATGTATTAATTAACCCTTTAATGCAAAGTATACGTGTATCGTACATAACCAAAACGTAGTTGGTGTTTGAAAACTAGATATGTACGTATATATTATGTTCTTAAGGATGATTTTGCAAGGAAATTTAATAAACTTTCAAATTTATTCCTGATTCGCTGGCGTAACTTTATTAAAAAAACTTACATATCTTTACAAGTAAGATGGCAGAATTTTGTTTTCGTTGCTTGTGTTGTGTTTAGCCGTTTTTAACTAAGTAAGAAATTATTTATTATTAGAATTTTGTGATGCATACCTTAAAGATTCTACAATTACTGAACTTAATATACTTCAATCTAAAAGTAAACAATATTTGCATATTTTATCATGCACGATTATGCAAAAAAATGCATAATATATGATGTATCGAAATTTTGGTTAGTAGTAAAATTTTCATCCAAAATATGTCCACAGATTTTTTTTCTATTTTTCTCGTGTTTTAGACGCCATTAGGTACCTAAGCACATTTTATTTTCGGAACGAAAAGAAAAATTCATGCATTTCAAGGGTTAAAGATTTTGCAATACATTTTACGTTGGTGGCAAACAGACACACGGCCCGTCCGACTGATGCCTATTAATGAAACCATAAGTAATGTGTGTATCCTTACCTACATCTGAAAAAGCGTCGAAAATTATCATCAGCATTTCAGAGAGACTAGTTAGCAGGACAAACTCTGCAAGCACTTAGTGTAAAAATATATTTCAAAGAAAATTGTATCTTGTCTTCAATCTATTATATCATTTATATCTTACATTCGTTTCTTATTTCTACTTGTCCAATCAGTACTTTAATGTAAGTGCAATTAATCATAAATATCATCACATACTATACTATACTAGTATAATAGTGTAACATGTTGGCAATAGAGTTGCAATATATATATATATATACAGGGTGTTTTTTTTTCGACCGTTCAAATTCTACGTAGTGAATGTGTAGGTCATACTGACCAACTTTTACTATGGGGACAAAGTCGAAATCGCGAAAAAAAAATCAGCTGTTTCATACAAATTGGCGGCATTACGCCGGCCGAAATGTATGAAACAGCTGATTTTTTTTTCGCGATTTCGACTTTGTCCCCATAGTAAAAGTTGGTCAGTATGACCTACGCATTCACTACGTAGAATTTGAACGGTCGAAAAAAAAACACCCTGTATATAGGTACGTATTATGATATCCATACGATATTTATGGGAAAATGCTTTGCATGTTGACTGCTACTGATTACGTACATTATACTGAATAAAGTAGGTAGGTAAATAGATATTGCAGGAGCTTTAACTCACACGGGCTCATACTCATAAACATTAAAGCAAAGCCAAAATTAAAATATAGAGAATCAACATATTTATTACAGTCAATACTTTTAGGTAATAAGAAATTTACCCTCAGCTGAGTAGCCTAAGATAAATAATTAAGTATCTAAAACACCTTAATGAGTTGTAAGTACTCTTAAGTTATACTCGTAGTCAAATTAAAAAATAATTACATAGTAGGTTACTACCTATGACTTTGGAGTTTAAGTATTATGGAGAATTTTGTGAAATAGTAGATTACATGCCAAGGCTGTTTAAGTGGGAAATGTCTCTGCTGACGTGTAATTGTAGACAAACATGTGATCCAAGGCTTTCCCATTTAACGGCCGAGGTGTGTCTGTGTACTTAATTGTGTATACTATTTTTCTGCTCAACGAAGCCGGCAGGCGGCAACTTAGTTTAGCGCAGCGGCCGGCAATGTGCTGTTTGACGGCCGGACGGCAGAAAAGTCTATTTTCCATACAATGAAATTTGTGTAGGGTAAGGTGGGCAACAGAGAACCAGTGGTACACAAGGAAGCGGCGGTTCGAAAATGCAACGTTGCCAAAGCAAACTGCGAACATAGGAACGTGACAACGTTCTCCCGCTCGTTCCTCCGTCCGTGGCCGGTCCGCGTTGAAATTGCACGTGTAGTGAACTATATTGTGATTTTGGTCAAGAAAACTAAATGTTTAGTTTTTATTTTCTCGGAATGTAGTTATGTTTAATTCATCACATTAATCAGTCGTGTGAAGTGGCTATTTCTCTCTCTTCTTGACATTCACTGATACGGCTTACGGCTTTCTTATAACACCGTTAATTTTTTACCGAATTTAAAACATGAAAATGTATATCTAGCACACAATGACCCACGAGGCTAGAGTACACAATGAACCAGGAGGTTCCCATAACTAGAAGTACATAATGATCCATGTCTGTGTGCCATCAGACGTTTTTTTTAATATTTTCTTGTCTTATGAATATAAATATTTCAGGAACATTCTATTTGTGATATAATTACTTAAGTACTTTGTTAAATATAATTTAATTTTTTAGTATGGGAAGAACAAGAGTGGGAAAAAGATAAAACCGTGGTCATAATACCAAGGATGCTAAGATAATTAATCTTGCTCTGTGAACCATGGTGTTGGTGGGCATCTGAAAAGCAGCTAAAGACTGTAAATTAACTTACTTACGCTAAGAGGCTGATTTGTTAATAAATCTCTAGCTAATCCTTTGGAAGGTCTATTTTGTACAACTTTGGCCACGTTTAAGAGTTAATATAAATATACCTGGCATTATGTTACTATGTAGTACAAAAATGACAAGATTATAAATATACTTTAAGTTTTTTGACTTGCATGACTTCAGTTTTCATAAAATGAAGGATATTGTGATGATTACATCATTAACTATTCTTAGTTTAAACAAATAAATATATTTTGACATCGTAAATGATGTATTTATTAAATTGCCTTATATTTACCTAAATCAGTTTGTATATTTTGCAATAGGCTACTTGACCCATTTTTAAAGTTTGTCTTATATTATTAATCATTGTCTGATTAACAGAAAAAAAAATATAAATATATTTTTTCACGACCTAGAAAACCGCAAAATTATAACTTAAAATTTAAACTTTCGTTACCGCGCGAAAACGATACTAGCCATGTTAATGCTTAGATTATCTGTGGTGTGACGTCACTCAAACCGAAAACAAACATTTAAGTATTAACAGACGTTCGAATATGGTCCGCACCACACCGCAAACTTGGTCCGCTCCGTACCAAATTCGATGGTGTGTTCAGCGGTCCGCTGACATTATTATTATTATTATTGACGGTGCGGTCGGTTCGATGGTTTTCCCACAGGATTTGTTGCGGTCCGTACCAAGTTCGCTCGTGTGGACGGCGCCACCGCACCGTTCCGCGCTTTATTTGTAGGTAATTAATTAAAAGTAAACAAAAAATCCGAAAATTTTCCAAGCAATTCTGCAAATGCATCAGAATTCATGCGAAAATATGTACGAAAATCTTCGTCATCGAGGTCTCTAATAAGTCGCATATAACTATATGACTCTCTGCCTTTTAAATACAATTTTGGCCATTCTTTTATTTTTTTTTCTGTCTATTAATTGGTGTTGTAGCGACGATGGTTGCCACAACTAACGCGATTTTAGCTTTTTTGAATAAAATCGGAGGCATATCGACGTGATCACTGTCTAGTAGCACGAAAAGCACTGGACCGTTTTTGAACGGTGCGATGGTGTGGCGAGTCGACCGCACTTAGGAAGCGGACCAAGTTCGCGGTGCGGAGTGGACCATATTCAAACGTCTATTAATACTTTTAGATTCGACATGAAGTTAGTTTAAGATCCTATGACGTCACATCATGGCCGACACCGTTTTCAGAGTACGAAATAAAAAAAAATAAAACAAGTTTTTCAATAAAAAATATGTACCCATCAAACACTTTTAATACACCGTAATCGAAAAATATTGATCTTTTCAATAAATACTACTGAAAATAATAATTTTTTGCACTAAATTTGATATGAGTCAAGTAGCCTATTGTTAATCAAACACTATGCAATGATATAGTGGTAGGTCATTGTGTACTAGGCCGGTTCATTGAATACCTAGTACCGGTTCAATCTGTACCAGAGATTGTACACAATGAGCTATTTCTCATCTGTTAAAAAACCTAAATTATCTCTGCTTCTATTGGGTTTTAATAATAAAAAATAACAAAAGCATTTGTTATTTATCTAAAAAAATGTCCATTGGACTTATATTGACTGAATTATTAAAATTAAAATTTATGGTGGCTCATTGTTGACAACCTCACCCTATATTTTTTTGACGTCAAAATCAAAATAAACCAAATTTTGCCAGTAATATTAGTCACTTTTAAGGCGTCTTTTGTATACATATCTCTATTTCATAAAATAAGGTACTACGTTTACCAATTTCAAACATATGAACTGGCAGCATATGGCAAGAGTTGTTTTCAATTAAGTTAGGGGGAAAAATGATTATTAGTGTGATGAAACCTTTGTTACACAGTACACTGTTGAAAACAAAGAATTATTTAAGTTTCTCTTTAGACAATAAAATTAGGAATCAACTAAAGTCTATGACCAAAAACACCAATTTCATAGGTAATGACCCAATATTAATACAAATGTGTAATCACAGTAAGTACAAAAATACCTATCATAGTGGCTAGGTTTCATGACATGCTTATTGATTTAGAAAGAATGATAAATATACAAAAACTCTAATTTAACATGAAAGTAACAACATTTTGAAATTCTCTCAATACCATGAGTGCATGTATGACTATAAATTTACAATATCAGTCCTAATTCTTCAATTAAATAATCTTGACTTAAAAATGTAATTATCATAATTCACTTAATTTCATAACTTGCACCTTTCATTTAGAAAATATGAAACATATGGAAAAGTTGAAGCATTTTATGGTATGTAGATATGCTTTCTATAGATTACCGTTAATTGACTGACATACATTTAGTATACTACCTATTATCATTGATCTCCTTCAGGATGTCTTTTTCTTTAGTTATTTTTTCATGCATGTAGCATTGTCTTTTTACTTCTACTTTTTCTGTCAGCAGTGTTTTCATATTCATTTTATTTCATCACTTGCGACGTTGAGGTAATATTTCTGGATTATTTTGTTTCATTGTCGTCAGCTAGAATCTAGAATATTAAAATAACTAGTTAATAATCTGTATCAATATTGAGTATTATTTACCTACATTAGAATATATTATTTAGCGAATTTATTTACCAGTTTGGTAAACAACTGGCATCATTTCCACTACCTTCTGGTTCCTGTCTTGAGTTAAGTTGTATTGGGGACAGTAAGCAATAATACACAATACAAAGAAATGCATAACCTATAACCATTGCCAGTGAGGTTTTGGGACGCAGAGTAGATGGCCTAGCCGATTTGTTTGGAAATTAATTTAGGTTGAGGAACCTGTAGTACCTAGTAAGTAAGTAGTTAATAGTAGCACCTTTGTTAGTAGTTTATTTTATTAAAAATAATGATTGAGCCTTCTAAAACTGTGAAAAAGCCCCTTGGGGTTCTATTATGAGTCCCAAAAAGCTCACAAGCAACAGAAATATACTATGTAAAACAACCGACCAATGATCAAATATTTGTGATAAACAAACAGAAAAATGTTCTCGCAGGGATTCTAGTTTAAACTCCCAGCTTTCTAGGCAGGGTCCCTACCACTTAGGCTACAGAGGTTGACAAAAATAATAAATGGTGAAGGTAAAAAAAGGTAAACGAATAACTATTATAGTTTTACCATAAAGTATGAGTGATCCGTCAGGATAATAAGGCAGGATATATTACAGGCCAAGCCATGGCTCAAATATTCGCTTGCTCCAGTGAGTGGCCATCAGTTCTTCGGGCATTTTGTCCAGCCCACTTGCACTCGTGAGATTTTCTGAGCTACGTCGGTGACTTTAGTTTCACGGATATCTTCAATCATAATTCGATCTCATGGAGAAACTCCCAAGCATTGCCTGTTCCATCGCTCGTTGAGTGTGTTTACAAAAGACTACTACACAGATACACTAGTCTTACTAGAGAGAACGTACTAGCTTTTGAATCAACGTGTAATTATTAGTATTCTCACTAAAACCTAATGAACATATAATTAATTTATAAAAAAAACCCACGATACTGCTTATCGGCCACTTCAAGCAGCCCGACAAAATTGTCAAGTTAACTTGAAATTTGATCCATTTGATGGTGTGATAAAAATTATATTAGACGTCAGATTATCCGGTCAAGAATTCACGAGTATCGATGAGATCTGTCACTCAAAGTAAACGCCGCCAATTTTAAAATTATGGTACTAAAAGTTAAATTTTTAACAAAAATACAATTTGTTTTAGTTGTCAACGGTAAATATGCGATCATCATAAGCTCCTGCGAGGCCCCAATTGAACCAAAATCGTCTAAAACTTTAATAAAGCACAATTATAGTTGATGCTAAATTGTCACTGTCAAATAGTCCGCACGATTACTGTATCTGTGCCCGCAACCATGTTGTGACCATCACTGAATGCCGACATAATGTAGAGAATTGGATAGACAATGACAATTTGGTAAACGATATAACCATCATAAGCCCCCTGGCCCCAATTTCACAACATTGACAAGTCCTACAATTGTAAATCTACGGTTTCTCCAATAGGGAGCGTCTATAGGCTACAGTTACCGCTTACCATCGGAAGGGCCGTGCGTTTGTCAGCCAAACTCAATATGTTAAAGATTAAGCCAGATTGCGAAAAAATAATAAGATGGCCGCTTTCTGCAAATGTATGGTCTAATTGGTCTCCCTGAGTAAATAGTTGTCGGACGCCGTGTCAGTTTTAGACTTTCGAAATTTGAATTTGATGATTTGTCATATTAATGTACAGTCGAGTTCAAAATTGCATGGACAGTTTATGAATGAATCCATTCATGAATTGTCCATGCAATTCTGAACGCCACTGTACAAAAAGGTAACGGTTAGGCACCCGCTGCTGTTGCGTTGACGACTTTGTGACACCACAGTTCATTAAATTATTTTTCATCACACTTGTTGTCGAAGCGCGCCATTGCTTGCATGCGTAGCGGGAGTAATAGAAAAGTGAAATTCCCTAGGGAGTGATAGAAATGTCAGTACGTCATTTAATAATATTTTATTTTAAAAATCCTTTTTTTGTCGGCAAGTGTGATGAAAAACATTGCAATCACGGTCGGTAAGCGGAATACTAACTCGAGTCATTAAAACTGACTCACTCTCATTGGTAATTCCATACTTACCTCCCTTGATGCACAAGGTACTATTTTACGTAAGGTTGGGAGTGACTTTTTTTTTCATTTCAACCCTAAGATGTGATACATCGTTGGAAATATATTTAAAAATAAATAGGGGTTTAATTCGTTTTATGACAAAGTTCATATTTTCGAAAATAATCGCTTCGTAAGCAAAAACTATTGTGATCCCTTTAACTTTTGAACTACAAGTTAAAACGAATTTTAAAGCAATCTCAAACGTAGAACTTTATAAAAGCTTTCTACAGAAAATTAGTTACTGGTTGAAAAGTTTTTGAATTACGGAATCCTACACTTAGCATGCCCCGACATGCTCTTTGCATGTTTTTTAAGGCTGTATGAAAACTGAACCCGTTACACATTTAAGCGATGGCAATAGCGCGAGGGTTAGGAACTTAAAAGGGTTTAGCAGCCTTACCGAACAAGTGGTGCCTTTCCCCACGGATGAGGTCAATATTTTAGGTGGTGTACTAGCAGGACCTAAGAATACTCCATGCTTAATATCAGCTCTAGATCTTCTTTTGTTTCAGAGTTATTCAAGATAATCTAAAATATACAGGGTGCCGTTGAAAGTGGCATATTTCGTAAACTGTTCAAGTTAGATCAACCAAACAAAATTGTGTTTGATAACAATAAAATAAACTACAAAATGCATATTTTTAACCTGCATCTTGTCCTTATTTTTCATAATAAAAAAAGGTTTCTTGTTTTTTTTTCCATATTTTTTTTTATTTCACGCGGAGGTACACCTACAAAAAAAATATGCATACATAGCCACTAATGTCCACTGTATACATAAATAAAAATATTTCCCTAAATCATCGTGCGTCATGCCAAAAAAAAAATTTTTTTCAGAAGTAGTCGTTACTGGCATACAAATAAAGTACCAGTGCAGTGTGAACATAAGTTAGTGTGTAGGTATACAATCTCTCGACACTTACCGCACAAAATATCATTGACGTAAATTGACTTATTAGTACATTTGCTTTATAAAAGAGAGATAAACATTTGACACATAGTATTGTTTTCTACATTTGATTTGTTGCATTTTCTGTAGGAAAATGGAAAAAATTAAGTGTAAGTCTTGTGAAAAAACGTTAAAAAATATATGTGGAAAGAAAAAATGCATACAAACTGGACAAGAGGCTGATTTATACAGGGTGTGGCCTGTAACAGGAGCAAAAAATCAAATGGAAGACTCCTCTGACTGCCTCTAGTTATTCGCAAAAGGTCCCAGTGTTTTAAAGTTATCCATTAAGGAGAAACAGTATGTTAAAGTTACGACCTATGAGTGATGTATCTAGGTATCACAACATTGTACCTTATTAATGATTAAACATATTGGTAGTTCAGTGGACATAAAACTAAATGAGCTAAAAAGTTTTTTTGAACTCATGGTTTTTTAACTGGTTTAGCAAAAAAAATTTTTTTTTTGTACTACACCGATTTAACTTTTTTGGTATAAGTCAATTTACGTCAATGATATTTTGTGCGGTAAGTGTCGAGAGATTGTATACCTACACACTAACTTATGTTCACACTGCACTGGTACTTTATTTGTATGCCAGTAACGACTACTTCTAAAAAAAAATTTTTTTAAGCATGACGCACGATGTTTTACGGAAATATTTTTATTTATGTATACAGTGGACATTAGTGGCTATGTATGCATATTTTTTTGTAGGTGTACCTCCGCGTGAAATAAAAAAAAATATGGAAAAAAAAAACAAGAAACCTTTTTTTATTATGAAAAATAAGGACAAGATGCAGGTTAAAAATATGCATTTTGTAGTTTATTTTATTGTTATCAAACACAATTTTGTTTGGTTGATCTAACTTGAACAGTTTACGAAATATGCCACTTTCAACGGCACCCTGTATATTTTACATTATCTTGAATAACTCTGAAACAAAAGAAGATCTAGAGCTGATATTAAGCATGGAGTATTCTTAGGTCCTGCTAGTACACCACCTAAAATATTGACCTCATCCGTGGGGAAAGGCACCTCTTGTTCGGTAAGGCTGCTAAACCCTTTACGCGACACCACTTAGACTAATTTACGGTATATTTAATGCGTTTCCGGAACTTTTGAATTCATATTAACTTGGCACTTAAGCATTTTTTTATATTCTTCAAATTTTTATGGACTCTCGTAGGCAAATACCGCTTAAGTTTGTCGCATTTATTTCATTGCATCAGCCTATGATAGTCCACTGCAGGACGTAGGCCTCTCCTATTAACTATGCTATACGCATTAGTAGGTAGAGTCCATTTCAAATACGAAGGCCCGATGCCATTCGAAACTTTTGCCATTTAATTGGTCCACTACAAATTGGCACGTGCCGTACATCGATGTATGCAAAAAATATCACGCTATAAAGTGGTCTGGACAGGTAACTTTTGTTATCACTGATCCTATTGTTAATGCCTAATGACTTTGTCAAGTGGAATCGGACCTTCGTATATGAAATGGACTTTAAATGCCCATAATCGCCACGCTGCGCAAGCGGATTGGCGATCGCAGTAATGTGTCCACTATGATGACGCTGCTGTCCATCATCAAATTATTTAATATTATTTCAAAATAAATTTAATAGTATTTCAAAATATATACCAAGAGTGGGATCAATTGCTAAATAAAAAATACAGCAATAACGTATGTACAAGGTTCTAAGTACTGAATAAACCTTCAGCGCTGTACCTTATACCTACTTATTTTTTTATTTATTTAATTTTTATTGCACAATATAAAAGAGTACAAACGGCGAACTTAACGCCTTAAGTCATTCTCTATTAGTAAACGAAATGGGCCAAACAGAAAGCATTGGTTTGTTGCAGGATTCAAACTTTTGTGATATTGATTAAAAAATAAGTCAATTGGGTCAAAATTCTTTTCGTTGTCTTATTTTGTTCCTATAAAACGTGACACAGTTGTGTTTTTTTGTATGAGATGATGTTTTACTTCCAATGTTTGATGGATTGATTAAAATCTACCGAGAAAATAGTTACAAGGGAGAAAGTTGTTGTTTAAATATTGAGACCTGAGCTAGCGAAAGATTCCAAAATTGAGCCACGAGCGTAGCGACATTACAGTGTGAGACCGCATGCATAACGAGGAGTTACATTAAGAATCAATTACGATGCCAGGTGCGGGCCTAGTTGTGAGAGAAAATTAGGCTAGTAACATTTACACGTTTCAGAAAGTAATGTTACTAGGTCGATTAGATAAGATTGGTATAGTTCGGGAAATATTATTTGACCGACTGCTATCTCACTTATGACCTTTTGTTTTACGTTAACAATTACTAAACAATCAGCAGTCAAGCACTTTTCTATTGTTAATGACGCAAATCAAAAGGTCGTAAGTAAGATAAGAGTCTGTCAAATAATATTTCCCAAATTTTACATACACACTCGGTCAATGAATACGGGTCATGTGTTTTTTTTCATAGAAAATAGTGCATACGTATATTTCAAATATTTTTTGAAAATATTTATAGTGCAGGTAAAATCTATTTTTAAATCAGGTTGTATTGGAATTTTCCTAAATTTATAAATAAATCCAAAAAAACTTTTAAATTGTCGTTAGGTCGGTTTGTATAGACAAAAAATGTAGACCGTTAAAAAAAAGCACCTAAAATTTATGGTAATACGAGTTTGTTAATCATGAGTTGCTATTTTTATATCTACGGAGTCATATGACGATAAAGTTCCGTGTTTTTCTTCGAAAACTTCAGGGAAATTCCAATACAATCTGATGTTAAAAACGGTTCCACTTGTATTATAAATAGCTTGTTTCCAGTATTTTCTATGACAAAATCCACCTGACCCCTATTTATTGACTGCGAGTGTAGTTTAAGGTCTTTAATGAAACCAAAACATAATGTCATATTTTTTGTGTTACGTATTTACGTTTTGTGTAACAACTTTTGGCAGTGAAACAATACGTAAAAAATCTATGAGCGATCAACAATACTCGTTACATTTTTTTTGAATTTTACACCTTTTCTTCTGCCAAAGGATGTTGGACAGATTACACAATAATAATTAGTTTGACTAACTTTCGTAACAAAATTTATTTTATTTTTATTTAATAGGTATATAAAACAGACAGTAATCCAATTGACCAAGAAATACATAAAATTAGACACTTAAAGCCAGATTACAGTCCAAAAGAGTATGTACACAACATGGCTATGATATGAGTTATAATTTAGAAAACATATACACTTATAATATGCTTATATGCAAACATATGCATTACATAGAGATATCTACATATATTGACACGATCGTGATTTTTGTTTTCTTTAAGGCCTTAATTTTACTATGTACCATTTTTTGCAATCTTCCAGCCACTGTCTGAGGTATGTTGCAAGCAGTACACATATCATGGATGCTGCCAGAATTTTTAGAAGGTTCCAGAATGTCCTTGTTAAACATGAATTGTACATTTATTCGCCTTGATTGGAACACAGGCTCATCAGTCTGAATATTCATTCTCTCGTTATGAGGGCCGACTTGAATTGTTAATTTCGCAGCGTGTTTTGATACTTTTCGTACAGTTACTGACGTGACTGTGTTCATAATAATATGTACATTTACGGCCTGTTTCACATTCAATAAGAAAACAAAAACGGCTGGAGCGATAATGTTCGAAATTATTTTATTTCAAAGTATTCTATAAATCCATTCCTGTTTATTTTTTTCATATTTTCTGTACCCAAGGATCCAAATTTAAAGGAGATAGGAAACAATTTTTTTACTCTGTATAAATATCTCCAAATATATTGAACTAAATAGACTTTTTTTATTTTTTTAAGGAGTTTACTTATTATAATATTTTCTTCGGTTACCGCGAGGATTACTCATGAAATAAAACTATGAAAACGGATAAACTCGCGTATATTAACTAATTTTAACTTCATTCCGACGTTTTGGCTGTTAGCCACTGAGCTATGCTGTGGATGGATAGACAGGCGGACAAACGGCCAGACGAACAGACGGAAAGACGGAAAAACGGACAGACGAACAAATGGACAGACGAACAAACGGACAGACGGATATGGCGAAACTATAAGGATTTCTAGATTACTACGGAACCCTAAGAACGAATACACACTCAAAACTCTCGTAATCCTGAGTAAAGGTAGAGGTCAGTAATGCTGTTTTCAGAGGTATGTTTTATGTACATTTTTATGTTTGCGCGTAAAACCACAGTTGTACCTATTACGGTTTTTACGGCAATTTTAGAAGTAATTTCTGCTGGCGCGTCTAATTGCCCTGATATTTTCCGTTTAGTGTGTAGTCGCTGTTGTAATGAAATTCGATTGTACGTGAGCGTTTCAACCGCCTAATTTTGGTGGCATCATTTTGCCTTAGTTTTTAAACGCCTCAATGTTATATTTCGTCATTAGTATAAGGTACCGTGTCTCCTTCAAATGACAAAGTACCACATTGTAACGAATAGAAACTTCGGCAAAAATGATGCCACCAAAATGTAACCATTATAATGGCGGGACCAGATCCTGAATTCGATCGATTCATATTGCATTATTTAGTACTGAATTTGTACTAATTGGTACCTGTTGTAAAAAAAAATTTACCTCTTCTATTTCAAAGTTATATTCAATCAGTTTGGTCCCGCCATTACAACGTTATAATGGCGGAACCAGGTCCAGAATTCTGTCCATATTCTGTCGATTCATATTGCATTATTAAGTACTGTATTTGTACTATTTGGTATATGTTGTAAAATAATTTGTACCTCTTCCATTTCAAAACTATACCTCAAATAGTCTGGTCCGTTCTACGATGCGTAGCTGTCATTGGTGGATATCAAACGCATTGACATAGCTTAGCCCTGGTGGAAAACACCCTAAGGGTAAGTGTTGTAATAGTAAAATAAAAAAAAAAACAAATTTAACATAATAGCCAACTCGGGAACCTAGATCCCAATGACAACTGTCAGTTCCGTACATTATCTGTTAACAATGTCACGTCTTGACAAGTAATGTATTGAACTGACAGCTGTCATAGGGATCAAGGTTCCTCGGGCCGGCTATAAGCATTAATAAATTGATTGAACTTAACTTTAAACTATTTAATATGGGTAAAATTGTCTAATCATCATCATCATCATCAGCCTATGATAGTCCACTGCTGGACGTAGGCCTCTCCTATTAACTATGCGTATAAATGCATTACGAGGTAAATGCCCATAATCGCCACGCTGGGCAAGCGGATTGGCGATTGCAATAATGTGTCCACTATGATGACGCTGCTGCCCATCATCAATCTTTTATCAAATAGTGGTCAGTGACACTTCAATCCCATTTTTGACTCTTACAACACCCGCAGAAGGAGTTGGGGTGGTGACAAATGTATTCTTACTACCATATTATTATTTATGACGTTTGGCTACAAATTGATGTAAATACTTACACTCCTAGGTTTCTGAAAGCAGCGAAAACGTACCTCCCACAGAGAACTTCCCTCTGGAGTTCCCAGTGCTCAAAGTGTTAAAGGCCAAACAACTGTATGTTATAAATATCGCATATTTATGGTAAATAAACTCAGTCTTCAGAAAACCATAATCGCGTAAAACAGCTGTTGACGATGCATAAAAATTCTTATCACATTACAAAGACAAGACGGCTTCAAATTGCAATCATAATTTGAAGATGATAAGGTTGAATGTGGCGTGTTTAACTTCATTTTACGTATATTGATGTTATTTCAATATATTATTAGCTACTAACGGTTGCTTACGACTTCATCTGTGTAGCATTCGGTTCATCATCAGCCAATCTCAGTGCAATGCTATTCATATAGGTACTTCTCCTATCACATCTGCGTATGGACGCATTTGGAGGTAAACGCCCATAATTCAGACGCTGGGCGGATTGGCAATCGCAGTAGCGTGACCACTATTGTAAGAAACATCATACTTATATTATGTTTATGGCCTTATATTGATATGATAATGTATGCACTTAGCCTAAACTCTCTGGTTCTTGTCTGTGGTCATGATAACTTTTTAAAGAGTACTGCCAGATTCTGGTTTTGGAGGGAGTTAGATATAGGACTTTGGTTGTAATTATACTCAAGATAATTTATGTTAATTGTTATTAAACAAGAAAACCCACACTTATTAGTTTGATTTCTATAGTTCAGAAGTGGCATAAAACAATTCACGTGTCAACTCGCTCGGAAATTCGCCAATTTGTGTACTAAAGTAACTGAACCGATAATACGAAGAAATACGAACACCAAATATGAATAACAGCAACGATAAAGGCACTGATGAAGACAGCAGATCACGATCAAGGAAACGAAAACGTGAACATCTTGTTATGTTCGTTTTCAAAGGTGTTCAAAACGCGATAAAGATTCCACAAGACGAAGTTATCGTGAAGGTAGTGCTCGTACGCCGTTTTTGCTTGAGCAGCGCACTGCTGATGATATTTCACCTCTACAACACGATGGCAATAGTGAGAATCTGTTAAATGAATCAGGCTCTGCCCACTATGCTATTTTCTTGGTGTGAATGGAAACAGAAATCGATGAGTTCATTTCCAAATAGTGATGATTATGCTGAGCTACTGACTGAAATGCTGTCTAAAAGGATAAGATACAATGAGAGAGTTATATTGCTATGGAAAAAATCAATTTACTGCACTGATGTGAAATTACAGTGATATATTAAAAGGAGATATTGTATGGAAGTTGATAAGTTACCGTCTGAAGAGATAAGAAATGACTTTGATTTAGTTATTGGAAAAGCATGGGCAAACATAGCGAGAGAAGGGAATTTACTGATAAAGATGAGTATTCTGTTCATATCTTTATTAATTTTATTTATTTATTTAATAAGCAGGCAGGCAGTTAGAAAACTGATGTAGCCTGTATCCAGTGATCATTGTGACATATCTACATTTAAACAATACTTTTCTGGTATTTGTAATGCCCAGCGTGGCGATTATGGGCATTTACCTCCTAATGCGTCTATACACATAGTTAATAGGAGAGGCCTACGTCCAGCAGTGGACTAACATAGGCTGATGATGATGATGATGATGATGATGATGATGATGATGATGATTTGTAATGTGATAATTAGATAACTAATGTAATACAACAATTATTGAGAACTGATATTTATATAAAATTAAAGAGGTATGTAACTAACTATGGGTAGGCCCCCCACAAGCTGGACCAATGACCTGGTGAAGGTCGCAGGAGTCCGCTGGATGCGGGTGGCGCAGGACCGGTCATTGTGGCAATCTTTGGGGGAGGCCTATGTTCAGCAGTGGAAGCAAGTCTTTCGGCTGATATGATGATGATGATGATGTAACTAAAGTTCTGGGAATAAGCTATAAGTACTATAAGTGTTCTTGTAATTTCAGATCTTGGCAGACTGTCTAGAGCAGGCCGTGAAGGCAGACTGTCTAGAGCAGGCCATGAGTGTTCAGATCTTGGCAGACTGTCTAGAGCAGGCCGTTGAGGCAGACTGTCTAGAGCAGGCTACGAGTGTTCAGGTAACTTCAGATCTTGGCAGACTGTCTAGAGCAGGCCGTTGTGGCAGACTGTCTAGAGCAGGCCATGAGTGTTCAGATAATTTTAGATGTTGGCAGACTGTCTAGAGCAGGCCGTTGAGGCAGACTGTCTAGAGCAGGCCATGAGTATTCAGGTAATTTTAGTTATGGGCAGACTGTCTAGAGCAGGCCATTGAGGCAGACTGTCTAGAGCAGGCCATGAGTGTTCAGATAATTTTTGATGTTGGCAGACTGTCTAGAGCAGGCCGTTGAGGCAGACTGTCTAGAGCAGGCCATGAGTGTTCAGATAATTTTAGATGTTGGCAGACTGTCTAGAGCAGGCCGTTGAGGCAGACTGTCTAGAGCAGGCCATGAGTGTTCAGATAATTTTAGATGTTGGCAGACTGTCTAGAGCAGGCCGTTGAGGCAGACTGTCTAGAGCAGGCCATGAGTGTTCAGATAATTTTAGATGTTGGCAGACTGTCTAGAGCAGGCCGTTGAGGCAGACTGTCTAGAGCAGGCCATTAGTGTTCAGATAATTTTAGATGTTGGCAGACTGTCTTGAGCAGGCCGTTGAGGCAGACTGTCTAGAGCAGGCCATGAGTGTTCAGATAATTTTAGATGTTGGCAGACTGTCTAGAGCAGGCCGTTGAGGCAGACTGTCTAGAGCAGGCCATTAGTGTTCAGATAATTTTAGATGTTGGCAGACTGTCTAGAGCAGGCCGTTGAGGCAGACTGTCTAGAGCAGGCCATGAGTGTTCAGATAATTTTAGATGTTGGCAGACTGTCTTGAGCAGGCCGTTGAGGCAGACTGTCTAGAGCAGGCCATGAGTGTTCAGATAATTTTAGATGTTGGCAGACTGTCTAGAGCAGGCCGTTGAGGCAGACTGTCTAGAGCAGGCCATGAGTGTTCAGGTAATTTCAGATCTTAGCAGACTGTCTAGAGCAGGCCGTTGAGGCAGACTGTCTACAGCAGGCCATGAGTGTTCAGTTAATTTCAGATCTTAGCAGACTGTCTAAAGCAGGCCGTTGAGGCAGACTGTCTACAGCAGGCCATGAGTGTTCAGTTAATTTCAGATCTTAGCAGACTGTCTAGAGCAGGCCGTTGGGGCAGACTGTCTACAGCAGGCCATGAGTGTTCAGGTAATTTCAGATCTTAGCAGACTGTCTAGAGCAGGCCGTTGGGGCAGACTGTCTACAGCAGGCCATGAGTGTTCAGGTATATTCAGATCTTGGCAGACGTCTAGAGCAGGCCCTTGGGGCAGACTGTCTGGAGCAGGCCATGAGTGTTTAGGTATTATCTCAGATCTTGGCAGACTATCTAAAGCAGGCTGTGATTAATAAAACATTAAAAAAAATACATATGTATACATCAGATAAACATTATAAGTATTATAACAAAAAGTCATGATTATACACTCTTATTATTAAGTTTGCTGAAAGTTTCCAATGAGTGATATGACAAATTGCAGAGATATTTTATAGCTTTTATTGTAGTTCAGTCTGATATTATAAATTATGATCTGTGAATAAATACTTAAGGTAAAAATAAAAACTTAATTAGAAATATTAAGTTAACTATTGTTAGTGACAATGATATTAATGATCTCAGGTTATAGCAAAGTGTGTACCACATGTTCTTTGTTAAAGTTTATTGTATAAAAAAATTAGTCTCAGACTAATCAATTACATAAATCATTACTGTTTGTGTTGTTAATAAAAGTAAAATGTTACTCCTTATTCTCAAGAAGTCTTTGTGATACTGATAACTGACGAACCAAATTTAAAGTTACTTGTTGTTGATTGCTTGGAAATTTTAAGTGTACTAGTATAAGTCTTATACTAAGATTATCTATGTTAGGACGAATCCATTATATTATGATCTGTGAATAAATACTTAAGGTAAAAATAAAAACTTAATTAGAAATATTAAGTTAACTATTGTTAGTGACGATGATATTAATGATCTCAGGTTATAGTAAAGTGTGTACCACATGGTCCACATGTTCTTTGTTAAAGTTTATTATATAAAAAAAATTGAGTCTCAGACTAATCAATTGCATAAATCATTACTGTTTGTGTTGTTAATAAAAGTAAAATGTTACTCCTTATTCTCAAGAAGTCTTTGTGATACTGATAACTGACCCAGCAAATTTAAAGTTACTTGTTGTTAATTGCTTGGAAATTTTAAGTGTACTAGTATAAGATTATCTATGTTTGGACGAATCCATTCCGGAATTCGTCACGCACTTTTGTATCTAACAGTACATGTAGTTAGTGAGAGGACTCACTAAATTATAATGGATGGCCGAGTTGTAAGAAACATCATACTTATATTATGTTTATGGCCTTATATTGATATGATAATGTATGCACTTAGCCTAAACTCTCTGGTTCTTGTCTGTGGTCATGATAACTTTTTAAAGAGTACTGCCAGATTCTGGTTTTGGAGGGAGTTAGATATAGGACTTTGGTTGTAATTATACTCAAGATAATTTATGTTAATTGTTATTAAACAAGAAAACCCACACTTATTAGTTTGATTTCTATAGTATGATGATGCTGTTGTTCATCATCAGTCTTCAACAAATGGTCACTGATGCTTCAATCCCTTAGTCGACTTTGATGAGTACCCACGGGAAGAGTTGTGGTGGTGACATACACTAATGTAGCGTATACGTTTTTGTTTACGCGGGAATTCGGGTAACGATATCCAATTCTCTTAAATTTTCTGGAATAAAATCTATCCTATGGGCGTTTGTGCACTACAATGACTTTTACCGTCCGGTAGTCCGGTTTTTTACGGTCCGATATGCCACGCCATTAAATGTATATAATAGCTTGTGCACTATACGTAATTTTACCGTCCGACATTTTACTTTTCCCCATTCCGGACAGTATTTTTCCGATCCGAGATGACAGCTATGAAAAACGTGTTAATGCTTGTGCACTGCGACCGGAATTGCACTGACTTTTACCGTCCAAACTTTTACAAAATTGAACCGTAAAAAACCGGATTACCGGACGGTAAAAGTCATTGTAGTAAAAGTGCGATTAATAGTAACCTCCGAGTAAAAAGACGGACAAGTGCACAAGCCAATCATCCGTTTTTTTCATGCCATATCCGACCATGAAAACTCAGTCTGCCGGACAGTAAAAGTCATTGTAGTGCACAAACGCCCTATGTCCTTCCCCAAAACTTAAACTCTTTATATATCAAATTTCATTTAAATCGTTTTAACAGTTTAGGCGTGATTGCGCAACAAAGACACACATACAGAGGTACTTTCGTATGTATAATATTAGTAGGGATTTCCTCGTGAACATCGAAAATCGTAAATTTCGATCATCTGTCCCCGTTACGCTGATGACGTCTTCATCGTCGGAGGGACAGAGAGAAATTCTCGTTTATGAAGTTTGTGGTTGGCCACAAGTTTATGATGGTACTTAATATTGTCATAGCACGTCACACATTAAACTAAAGGTTTTCGACTTTATTTCTACATACTTAAGCAGCTGTTATAGTATTTTCATATGTTAATTATGTTTTTATATGTTGTATATTGTAAAACGAGTGTTTTGTGTACAGTATATGTGTAAAGACGTTAGTGATAGTTTAATCAATGTATATTTAAATACAATTTTATGGAGGTTATGCATACATTTTTGTGTTTTTAGAATACGTATTTTTTACATATATCTAAAAATGCATATACAATTTGAGAAATATGTTGCAAAGCAATTAGTGATAGCCGCATGTCGTGAGTATAGCATTATTAAAAAAAATACTGCAGTAATTTTTCACATAAGCAAATGCTTTAAATATCGTAATGAAAGACTATTTTCATTTATTTCCTTGGTAGACTGTGAAGTAAATTTAATAATTGTTTAATAAATGAGTCACAAAAATTTATCTGTACGGAAATATTGAAACATGACTCATTTGTAAAATAGTACCTTTCCCATTACTTTCCGTAAAAAGTACAGTCGACGTAAAGATATCATAACAGGTGCCAAAAATATTTACTCTTCTGTATTGCATTCACATAAAGGACGTGTGAAATAATATTCTTGACACCAAAACTTGATGTCTTCTGTACGAAATGGGACCGGGAATTAAAATCAAAACTTTATTACCAAGTCGAGCAAGGTACACCAAACGAGCATTCGCTCATTCTCCCTAGTCTACGAAATTCGTTCATTACACAAACCGTGATTCGCCGAAATTCTTTGATTTCGAAATGCACCTTTAGAAATATATTTTATTAATTTATTTCCAGCGAATATGTTCTATATTCTGTATATACTTACTCCCTTATTCATAAATTCTCGTAACTTGACAAGCCGCTAATAGTTATGAAATTAACAAAAGTCCTGTAAAAATGTTTGAGACAGTTTGTCTACAGGAAGATTTAAAATTGTTTGTCCATTTCACTCTTATGGATATATTGATACGACCGAAAGAGACAAACAATACTTAGCGGCTTACTAAGTTAGGAGCCGTGTGTGAATAAGGTTCGTCTTGGGCGTTGGCGCCCTTCTTCCCTGCTATGCTATTCTCTTATTCACACATTCGACGCTGCGTTTGTCAACGAGCTCGACGACGAGACAGCCTTCACTTCGACGTAGAGCGCAGCGCTGCGAAAAACGGTATTCACTAACATAGAACAGCTCGTCGTCGAACTGTAGGCGACAACTCTCGACGCAGTGTAGTTCCAGCTCACGCCGCATTCGTCGCCGAGCGCTAGTGTCGTTTAAAGTGCATTAGGGAATACCATTTTTAGGCTCGACGCTGCCGCAGCGCTGACACAGCGCTGTTAGCAAGGCGGTTTCCCTTGTAAATAACACTGCTGATTGCTAAGGTACGCGTGACGCGTCATACTCATGAACGGGTGTTGTTTGTGGAGACCGGTCTTATCAAGCTCACTCATATCACATCACACACATCACATCATCAGCCTATGATACTCCACTGCTGGACGTAGGCATCTCCTATTGACTATGCGTATACACGCATCAGCAGGTAAATGCCCATAATTGCCACGCTGGGCAAGCGGATTGGCGATCGAAGTAATGCGTCCACTATGATGACGCTGCTGCCCATCATCAATCTTTTATCAAATAATGGCCAGTGGCACTTCAATACCTTAGTCAACCTCTTACGACACCCGCTCTCACTCATATAAAACACAATTTCTCGTTGTTATGGATATATTGAATTCGCTTCATGTTTTTTTTATCTTTAATTATTTAATATTATGACGCTTACATTTTCTGAAACAATTAGTGAAATTTTTATACGTTTGTTTTTTTACCCTGACAACTAGAGACCTTTACATCTCAAGCAGAATAACAATGCTAATTTACTATTTAATACATGTTTTTTTTTTACATTTGCTATTTAGACTAACGATTCAAAAGCACTCGTAGCTGGGCCTAGTTGAAGAAAGAATACTTTGACTTTGACTATTTTTGAGTGTTTCCTGCATCATGTCAAGTATTTATATTACTATTACTCATAATCTTCGTATTTTCAGTAAACCTGGGCCCCATACTAAACGGTTACTCTATGGGCTGGTCGTCTCCAATGCTAGTCAAACTGTTTGACAAGGAACAAACTCCTTTGACAGATGTCATTACAGGTTCAGAAGCGTCGTGGGTGGCATCCTCTTTCATGGCTGGCATAGTTTTAGGTACATCTTCTATTTACCCATTAAACCATTCGAAACACACGAAGGTAGTACTGCGTCCCTGCTTTATCGTCTGTCGCACTTGTAGTCCAAGCTTTCCGTCTCTTTCAAGGATTCGAAAGGTTTTCTGAGTTAAAACGGAGTGTAATAGTAAATTGTGCATCAAGGGAAAGTACTGAATTACTAACGAGAGTGTTAGAAGTTTTTAAAGAGCTTTTAATGACTCGAGCTAGTATTCCGCTTACCGACCGTGATGCATACAATGTTTTTCATCACACATACGGACAAAAAAATAAGTTTTAAGAAAAAATATTATTCTATGACGTACTGACATTTCTATTACTCCCTAGGGAATTTCACTTTTATATTACTCCCGCTATGCAAGCAATGGCATGCTTAGCCAGCAAGTGTGATGAAAAAAACATTACCTAACATTTGGCTGTCTGATATTAGTAAAAAATAACCCCCTTCCTCATAAACGACTCCTATCTTAACAAGCCGCTAAGTATTGTTTGTCACTTTGAGTCTTATATACATATTGATAAGATTGAAAGGGACAAACAATGCGGCGGCTTGCTAAATTAAGGTGCATTTAGACCAAACGAACATTTCGCTTATTCTATCCTCCACTTTACGAAATAACGAATTTCGACGAATCACGTTTTGAGTAACGAACGAATTTCGTAGAGTGGGGGATAGAATGAGCGAATGCTCGTTTGATCTAAATGCACCTTTAGAAAACGTTTTTGAATCAAATTTAAAAGCTTTCGGTTCGTATTGTTAATCTTTCACAGAAAATTTTAATTTGTTGCCCTTTTTCAGTACCACAAGTTGTTATACAAAAAGTTCGTAAGACAAAAATTATGACGTAAAAATTTCGTCTTCATTAAACGCCTTTGTTTATGTTTTTTTTTTTCAATTGACCCTCATACTCATTAATTTATAATGTTTTCAGGTGTTTTTCCCTGTGGTATGCTCACGAACGTAATAGGAAGGAAGACCACTATAATCACATCTTCAGTGCTAACATTGTGCGGGCAAACTTTGTTGGCAGTCTCTCTGAACACAACTTGGATATATTGCGGACAACTAATCAAAGGCTTTGGGGTGTCTGGAATAGCTTTAGTAAATTGCTTGTATATTGGCGAAATAGCGTAAGCATCTTTTAAACTTTTAAATTCCTCTGTATGTCCATTTTCAAACAATTGCTCAGCATGTTTAATAGTAGCAGAAATTGCAGCCTTCGTAGTATCTGACAACTGTGCTTGGGACTTCCAAAAAAGTGCCCCTATTATCACTGGCAAATTTACAAAGTTATTCTGGCAATTTCTCCTGAAACTGTTTTCGCAGTACAGGATTGTTTTAAATGTCTTTGCCTATTATAACAACTCAACGGCGACTCGATTCTATGCCAAATATAGAAATTTAATTTTTACTAGGGTGGCCTAGACAGAGGGCTTAAATTTCCTTCCGATTCTAGCTTTATATACAAATACAGTACCGGAATCCGGAATTCCCGATTCTTACCATACAAATTCATAACCGGGATCCTTCCCTACCTCTGTCACATGTCCTAGGTCACATGTCCAGTTAGCCCTTTATGGCCAGAGTCCTCACAAATATCTGAGTAAGCCCTTATTGTCTCGGTGCTCTAGCACCCTAGTACCCTATGTGTTCACAAGTTTTTGAGCACTGTGGCCGCTCTGATATATCTGACAATGATAACATTTACATGGTGACTATGAGGCTTGATATCACTTTTTTAACAAAACTAACGAAATACAGAAGCAGTTATAATATGAAATTAATAGCATAATAGCTGCTGTATCCGAATCGGTTGGAAATGGCAATATGTTTACATATAATAAAAGACTTTATTTAATATTTTAATAAAATAAGAGCTGAATTTGTAGTTAAATACAAAATCGTATTACGTTATTGATGGACACACATTTTTGGACAGGTTTTTATTTTTTAAACAATGCGGTTTGAATAGGATCGAATAAATGGAGAAGCACTATAAGCAGAATTCCAATTGGCCAAATAATTAGTTACGTAAAAAATGTAAAGCAACAGATAGGCAGAATCGAGTTTCAGTTGAATATTGAAGATGCTGCTTGGAATCCAACCCCACACATTATAGAAAATAACTATACAAATGACATGATTTATTTTTGTTTACTTCTCATAAGTGGGTCATCTCATAAGTAACTTAAACTTACGTTTCCAGGTCACCAAACATCAGAGGAATAATAATGGCGTCAACAAGTGTGTTCCACACTTTCGGCATATTGTTAGTCTACGCTGTGGGTCCTTATGTCTCCTACAGAGGAGTGAGCTATCTATTCCTTGTGATCAATATCGCGCATTGGACTAGCTGCTGGTTATTTATACCTGAGAGTCCAGTATTCTATGTCATTAAAGGTAGTTGTATTTATTTGTCTAGGAAGGAATCTCTTAGTGAGCTCAGGCCTACTACCACAAATTTCGAGGATGTTTCTCTGCCACACTCACAGAATTAGTTTTGGATAGAAGAAACAAGTTCATTCATTTGTATGGCGGCCGAGCGTGTCAGATTTTGTACTGAAGTTGTTACTTGCCTATGATTTTAAATATGTCTCAGGCCCTTGAGTATTCATATTTTTTTGTGTTGTTGCAATTAATATTACTTAAGGAGGCATTATTAATGTTTTTGTTCACTTCAACTTACAAAATTTGACGCCCGAAAGTTGCAAGCTGCGATTAAAAACGGACAACTCAGTGGATTTCACTGAGTTCATTTGACAGTGACACGCTAAGTAGATACGTTTGCTTTATCTATGGTATATATGACATCTGTGGCCACACTCTATACCCAAGGAGTCGTCGGAGTGACAGAGAAAAACTCTCGAGGCCGTAGCTCGAGCTTTCCATATTCTTTGGACACATCAGTTTAATGCGTTTTCCACACCACACTTTCTAACGTGATATAATACTGGGGCAAGCTAGGGGTAATGGGCGTTAGAGGAAGAGCTCCAGCAAGATGGTCGGCAAGATGGATTCCTTGCCTTGTTGCCCTTGATCGCGATAAATGGAGGGGCATAGTTGTTGGTCACGATTTTCATTAATGAGGAAACGACGAATAAGAAGATATAATATAGTTGCATGACATAAGTTAGAATAATAAACATGTTCTTACTGACCCTGCCAGTTCAACTAACCAAAATAACTTTTAGCGTCCGATACGAGAATGCATCATTTGTGTACCTTGAGAACGATTTTCGAGTTTCGAATTGTTAAATTCTGTGATCATATTTTTTTTTTTATATTATATGAGCGATTATTGTATATTCAGATAAAGAAGATGCGGCTAAGAAAGTACTCCACGAACTCGGAAGAAGCAAAGACATAGACACAGAACTAAAAACAATGATAGAAAAACACAAAGAAAACCTTGCAGATTCAAGCTGCCTTCAGCTCTTTACAATCAAAAGCAACAGAATGGCTCTGATTATAAATCTCGCTTTAATGATCTTGAATCAAGGAAGTGGTATAATGTGTGTGTTATTCTACGCAACTATGATATTCAAGAGTGCGGGTTCATCCGTAGCCCCTGAAATTTCTTCTATAATATTGGGAGTGACACAATTTATAGGGTCAATAGTGACACCGTTTTTTATTGACAAGTATGGGAGAAGAACGTTGCTGTTATTGTCTTTCCCGTTATGCAGTTTATTTTTAGTAAGTACTAACTGTAACATAAATATCTTTTTACTTTCGTGTTTTTGGGACGTTATAAATACTGGGTAAAATTTATTTAAATTAACATCTATGACAATTTGGATTCAAACACCTTAAAATCAAAGCAGAAATAGACAGCTAGAGGCAAGCACAACAAAACCTAGTAATACCTACATTATTTTTACTATTATTTAATAAAAAAATATAAATATAATAATTATTACGCCGCTTTGCGACGAAAGCAACGCCCAAAGGGTTCAAATTTTGCTCCGTCTTCAGTGTGCCTAGTGACTACAGTTATTTTTTAAAATCAAGTCAAAGTCAAACTGTTTTTTATTCAGTTAAACTTATTAAATAGCATTTTCGAATCGTCTGACACAATATCAATGAAAAAAAAATTCTACCTTTTCTAACCCTAAACCACTATCCTGAGAAGAATCAGTAAGAAACAGGTTTTACCAGTGACTAGGTATTTACCAAAAGGCGACCCATGTATAATTTGCCTTCTTATGATGCAAAGTGGCCTGAATAAAATTTTACTATTATACATTACATTTTAATTTGTTTTTGCGGACTCTTCACGAGTATTTGTATTTGGTAGAAAATGTTTACTCAAAATCCAATAAACACTTACGTACATACTCATTGGTTTTCTTCCAGAGTATATTAGGCACGTACTTCTATCTGGAGCATATCAATTATTCATGGATACCCTCTATCCGGTGGCTGCCACTCTTCGCTCTCATGACGTATTTGTTCAGTTTTAGTTTTGGTAAGTATTCTGTGGACTTTTCACTGTATTTGAGCCATGCTGCGATTAATGAGATTGATGAGTAACGCAAATATTTATGTAGATACAGTCATGTGAATGCAATTTATGATAATTATATAATTATAATATCAATCATAAAATACAGGATTAACGATATGGAGTGATAAAACGTAAGTAGATTTTATTAAGTTTGGTGTCAAAATAATAGCGGCTTATTATCGGAAATATGTTTTGAACACCGCATTTAAGTCTTAGGCACCCAAACATTTCGGTTGTAGACAGCAAACATAAGAACGAGACTGAGCTTCGGCTTATAAAGCTCGTAAGAACCAAAAACGGCTCAAAACCGAATTTCACGTGTCATTTCTCCAGTGCAGTGAGGTTCGAACTTTTTGTCAGGTCTATTTTGAAGAGAAAGGTGAGAGCAATTAAACATGCTAGTATAAAATAAATGCAATGAAGAAAGCGATCTTATTTCACTGGCACATACCACTACCACTGGATCACAAACGTACTGCGAGCAAATATTTTTTTACCATTTGAAGTCCATAGTCAAGGCAAAAGATAGCATATTGACTAAAAGTAAATTTAATCACAAAATGTAATATTTTTCCTTTTGTTTTTTCTTAATTATAGCAAAAAAATTTTGCTACTAAAAAAATCGCAGTCCGTTGAAATTGGTAACACTTCATATCGTTCACCCTGTACGCATACTATCGTAGTTTCCGTATACTTGGTTGCTACCAGGGGATAGCGATGTGCGAGTTGTATTCCCAAAACTGCTGAGCATAGCAAAATACTTTTGTCACAAGGTCGCAATCTTGGGCAACTGCCTATTTTTAATCGCAAAATCAAAAACAATCATACAATAATATTAATTCTCTATCAGTTTCTCCAATGATATTTACATGTATGGTATGTATATATTGATTTAAACTTTCACGATTATCATTCATATTTTAAAGACAAACGAATCATACTCGCGTAAACTTACGTTTAATTATATCCTGACGTTTCGGGCATGACGTTACACCCATGGTCGCAGGCAGACTATGTAAGCTTACGCGATTAAGACCCGTTTGTCTTTAAAATATGTATGGTATGTATACTTCATCATTAATCCCCAAACTAAACTCATGATAATTGAACTCTTTCCTGTTAATTAAAGGTGTAAACTGCATTCCCAACGTGCTTGTCAGTGAGACCTTCCGTCCCAACATCCGAAGCCTCGGCGCCTCAACAGCCGTCACTATCGGCTGCCTCGCTGGTTTCATCACGTCAGCTACCTTCAGCTCGATCATCAGCTCACTCGGCAGCCATACTGCTTTCTGGATCTTTGCAGGTCTCAACTTGTTCGGGTTTGGGTTCACGTTCTTTGTTGTCCCAGAGACGAAGGGGAGGAGTCTGATGGAAATTGAAGCCATGTTGGGATCTGTTTCAAATGGGAAAAAGATCATTCAAAATTAATGAGAATAAGAATATGTACGTGGAACCCTAAGCCACTTTAGAACAATGTCCAAATGGCAAGTAGTTAAAATGATTTACAAACTGATTTAAAACGTTACTTTCACATGGCCTAGGGTTCCTATTGGTAGAGAGTACGACTTAAATGATTGACAGTTGTGTGACAGTAACAAAATTGAACAAGTAAGCAGGTACAGTCGACGTCAAATATACCTTTGCGGTTTAGGTGCCAAACATATATTTACACGACTTTGATGTCAAGGCAATTCGTGTAAATATATTTTTGGCACCTAAAACGTAATGATATCTTTGACGTCGATTGTACCAACAATCTAGAATCTAGTTAAATTTGTCAAGCTTACCACGTAAATAAGTGTTAGGGTAATAGATGTCATATCAATATAGAAAATGTTTCAACGCTCGATGAATCTAAAATTAGAAACAGATGTGGTCACGTGTGACAAACTAGTGACTTTTGAAAGTTTTAAAACTACTTACCTCTGCTTTCTATGGTTTCGTTTTTGTTCTGAATAGTTACAACTTGAGGGTGACTTTTCGTTAGTCTTAAATTAAGAGGTTAAAATTATGTTTACTATTTTGTTATCATTGTTTTTGGTTTGTGATGTACTGTAGGTAATCGCTCAGGTATGTCTGATGACACTGTACCAATGTAAGATAAATTAACGACAATATTCCAATAATCACAAATTCATACAATATTTTGATCTGTCATTATAGCTAAATTGTTACTTAAATAGGTATTGTAAACAAAATACCACGGATTCGGTATAACGGCTACTACTAACGCCATCTAGGAACGAGTAGCAGCACTAAAACCGCCAACACCCCAGTATCCCGCTAGATGGCGCTGGCGTCGAAATAGATCGCGCCAACGATAGTTCGCCGGAGAACCGGGCCCATAAGTAGGCTTCATGATTTTCGATAATACTTAGGCACTGGTGTACGAACTAAGCTAACGGATTCCCAAGCTTATTCCGATAGATTATTAGAATCCTATAATAGTTGAGTAAATTGTAACTCTGCCAAATTAAACAATATAAGTTTTCAATCATGTCTTTGTTTCAAACGGTACTTCATAAGTCCCCTACGCTACAGTTTTATTTTTAAAAGAATAATTCGATGAAATTCATATGAAAACTACGTAATCTGCAAAATGCGTTCTATTATTTGCAACATTCATGCACATTTTAAATATAATGCCGCACTCCGCTAATGAAATGTATGAATTCAGTCTTTAGAATATCGCTACGGGACGGACGGAGTAATACAGAATTCAGAGCGCACTGCTTAACTGACTTGCAATGTTGATATTGCTGGTCAGGGTCAAAAATATGGATACACGTGGGTATTCAGTAGAATATAGTACATTGTGCATTTGTAACGGTAAGTACGGCATTACTAGCGAGAGTGTTAGAAGCCCGACGCCGTAGGCGCAGGGCTTTTAATGACTCGAGTTAGTATACCTCTTACAAAACAACAAAATAAGTTGAAAGTTGGGAATTTTACTTTCCTATTACTCCTGCTTTCAATAATGCATGCAAGCAATGTTGCGCTTAGAAAGCAAGTGTGATGAAAATTACATTACAATGCTAGGCCGTGTGGTAACGGCAGTAAAAGTAGATAGGCATACCACCTATTCGAATAAGGGTCTTTTCTTCCCTGTTAGGTGGGAACAAAGTGTATTTTTTCTGTTCAAGGACTTTCTGTACCAGCCTATTGTATATATTGTGGAATCCATCGCTTCATTCGAGCTTCAGTGAACGCCCTCGCCGAAAATATATCATTTCACCTACCCTACTCTTCCCGTGGCCACGCGTGGGTGTCGTAATAGTCGTCTAAGGGATTGAAGTATATAGGATAGTATCTAGTATATGTAGATGCTTAAAAATATTGTGAACTTGATCAATAATTATTATTAATCTACTCCGGCAGAAGCTTGACATGGTAAATTTTCTCAGAGAGTTGACACGCATTAGGTGTTGGTACGCTGGTCAGAGAAATAGTGTCAGGAGGGGTAACGTACTCTTCGACGAGTATGGGCTGCAGTGCGGTGTCAGGCAGGGTGGACTTACCTCACCCAAATTATTTAATTTGTATGTCAACGATCTTATCGATGAGCTTAGCAACACACAATATGTCGGATGTCATATTGACAAAGTATGTTTCAACAATATAAGTTATGCCGATGACATGGTGTTGCTGAGCCCGTCGGTAGGTGGATTGAAAATTCTTATAGACATATGTGAATCATACGCCCGTAAAAACAACCTCGTATATAACACGAGTAAGAAAATATATAGTTTTTAAAGCGGGAAGCAAGTGTCCTTCAGAAGTACCTCCTATCCACCTGAACGGTCAGCAACTCAACAGGGTCAAAACATTTAAATACCTGGGACACTTGGTTACCGAACACCTGAGCGATGACGCGGACATCGAGAGGGAACGCAGAGCATTGGCGATAAGAGCGAACATGATAGCGCGCAGGTTCAGTCGATGTACAGCTCAAGTAAAAATAACTCTGTTTAGAGCGTACTGTACGTCACTGTATACCTGCAGCCTTTGGAAAAAATACACGCAGCGATCGCTTAATGCTCTGTGAGTCCAATATAATGACGCGTTCAGAGTGCTGTTGTGGCTGCCGCGATACTGTAGCGCGTCCGGGATGTTTGCGGACGCGGCCGTGGACGGTTTCCACTCGACGCTCCGCAAGCGCTGCGCTGCGGTGCTCCGCAGAGTGCTAGTTGTAATAATAATCTAGTTTTGTAAGTATTCTGTGTTGTAGCATATATTATATTTAACATACTATGGACTGTCTGTACGGATAATTCGTCCATTAAATACAAAAGCGACACAACTCAAAAACCGTGAAAAATGATTTTATTGCAAAAACGACATTATAAGCACTAATATTTTACGTGACACTAAGACACCTGTCGATTTGACGTTAGTAAGTATCAAAATATGCAGGTGCCCTTTTTGCACTATCGCACTTTCGAGACTAATTTCAGTGCTAAACTGCCATTTTGTCAGTTGCGACTCGACTGTCAACCAAAACGCACGACATTTTTGTGAAAAAGTGCCATGAAACGAAAAAATAAGTGATTACGTTAAAAAATATGTAAGCAAAAGTGCCATATTTGTAGATGTGGCCGTTTTGAATAAAATAAATACGTAAATATTATGTTTCTTTATATAAAAAGGAGTCGCAAAACGGAATGTGGCAGCTTTAATTTTAAAATATCCTCTTAAATTTGATTTTTCATTCATCAAAACTGCCGCATTAGGATTTGCAACCTTTTTGAATTAAAAATATATCCGAATGCATCAATCACAGGAGCCATATTTATACATGATGCTGTTTTGAATAAAGTAAATATGTTTGGTTTAGATTTCTTTATAAACAAAGGAGCCGCAATACGGAATGTTGAATTTCAAAAAACATTGTTGAATTTACAACCGTTTTTAATTCAGTATAATATTAAAATCCATAAATGTACCAGATTGAATAATTAAGTATCTTTTGCATGAAATCTTAAAAAATACAATACATCTTATAAAAACAGTAATTGTAAAACGTGGTACTTTGTATTGTGTTCGTTTTACTTAAAAGTGTATTAGAGATTGTGTGGAAGATGATTGTGAATTTTGTGTACCTATAATTGCGACTACGAAGAAACAATAATGGCATAAACTTCGGATTATTAAGTATTTGTCATACTTTCCTATTATATTATTTGTATACAATACAAGTAAAACAAACAAAGATCTAACCCACCGGGGTGTCATACACCGGTATGTTTTAACGAATCTAAAAACTTATATTAGTAGTATTTATTTTTTCACTTTTGGGAATGCCAACATAGGGATGATGACTGTATTTAAAATAAATTATTAGACATTATGCACGGCATCAAACACGAATAAATTATTACTAAAATATAGACTGCAGTCATTATTGTACAGAACTTTTATTTAATATATACAAACGTGACGTTACTTTTGCGTATTTCATGTAAATCTTTCAAAAATCGGAAAAAGATGTTGACTTGACTTGACAGTCATCATGCCTATTGCTTCACTACATAGGTAGTGCCCAAGTACTAGAGCTAAACTGTCATGTCGTCTAGAAAAAAAAAATGTTACATTATTACTAATCATAAGTAGATTTTTAGGAAAGATTTATTATCTCTGCAATTAAATATTGAAAGATAATTCTTTTGTATCGGCAAAAATTAAGTTTTTGCATCATTTCTAATGAAAAAACTAGTAAACCGTCAAAACATATCAATTTGGATTATTTAGTATGGCATCATAGTAACTACCACACTAATACAATACACATAGAAAAAACAAATAACTAAAGGTGTACTTAACCGATTTTTATTATTTACGTGCTTTTAGGTGGGCTATTTCCAGTTTATAGTAAAAATAAGTGGTATCAAAGTATTAATTCCATTCTCAACAATATAACTTTGATCGCGTTGTATTTATTTTATATTTATTAACTAAAGGTACCACATTTTTTTATATAGCAGGTTGATTCTTGAAGAAAACCGATAATTATATCTGAATTTTAAACTAGTATGTCCGTTAAATTCATCAAAATATATAACCAAAGTTAAAATTAATCAAAGTAACCCCGGTTTACGGTACCTATAAACATGTTCTGACAATATGTAAGTAAAGAAACAGTAAGAAAAAGTTTTGTCTGGTTCAGTTTTGTTAAAAAAACAGTATTTCTGTGTTTAAGACATGATTTAATGTATGATTTAAATGATATAACTGGTTATTTTTTTGTATTTGTGGCCTTTGATGGGAAAAAAAAATTCAGAGTTAATGTTTTTTTTTATGCAAAACGGACGTATACGCTCATAAAAGCTTGCACAGCACATATTACTTTATAATAACCAAACACATCAAAAGAGGGTTAAAATACCTACAAGTTGATATATAACACATATATTATTAATGCTGTAAAAAAAAATTGTGAACAAAAAACGAATACAAAATCTTTAAACAGCTCCCCTGTAAAAAGTATTTTTTGACTTGTGTCGCTTTTGTATTTAATGGACGAATTGTCTGAAATAAATGTATTTTATTTATTTTGTATTTATTATTTTTGTATAATATTATGATCCTTTATTTATTACTCTTGTTTATAAAAATCTTTTTTTTTATGTAATAAGTTCTTTAATGCATGTTATTTTCATAAGACGTATTATTATACTCTTTTGAAAAAATAAGTCCGCCTGAGTTTCTTACTGGTTCTTCTCAGGAAAGGTGTAAAGTTTGAACCAGTAGTAGATTTTTTCTCTTTCTCTTGATAATGTCAGACGATTCGAAAATGCTTATTCATAACATAAGCTTACTTGAATAAACAATAGTTTAACTTGACTTGAAGTGTCAGAAACCATTATTCATTTATTAAAGATTAATATTACACTGTGTATCTACATAGGTACCTTCTTGTTATAACAATGAGGTCGAGAAACGAGTATAATTATTATAAAACCCATTTTATAGCGGTCCAAACGAATGGCAGTCGTTAATTAGAAATTTTACGCATCACTGACGTAAAATTGAGATTAGAAATATATTTATATATATATAAATATAATATATACTCGTATATTTTACTTTTCGTTTAAAAATAACCAGTTAGGTTTTGCGTCATAAAATAAAAAAGTAGCGATCATTTGTTCGTTTTTATAGCTAAGCTATCAATCGCTCACTAGCTTTTGGCGAGTCGAGTGCCTATGTGGTCTCACCGCGAGCTAATAACTACCTATGAACTATCGAATTTAAACACGAAGAAAAGATACACACTCCCGTGTAAATAAAAGAGACACGGCGATACTCGCCCGACGGTGAAAGCTGATAGCTTGTCGAGTATCGCCGTGTCTCCTTTTTTTACACGGGAGTGCGTATATTTTATTCGTGTTTATAGTTTATAGCTTAGTAGCTCGCGATGAGACCAGTGCCTAAGTATGACTATTGCGTCTACTGAACTACTGTGCTGTCAGCAGGCATTTCATTTCGTTTTTGGTGGGTCCAGTGCTTTAGAATAAAATCCGTCTGGATTTAATCGTCGTTTTTTTTTACTGAAGGCTCTTCCAGCAGATTTAGATTTATTTATTTCATAATATTAAATTACATTTTAAATTATCTGAAACTAATTTATACGATTTTTTATTATAATCGTAATATTAATATGGTTTATGTCATACAATTATGAAAATTGCAATAAATATAAAATATTTTAAAAATAAAAATAAAACCGCCTTCAAAAATTCACCCGAACTAAAAAGTAAAAAATAATTTTGGTTCCTACTACTTAGGATTTCCTACCAAAACCTTTAAACCTTTTACCCTTTTCATTGAAATAAAATCTCGACATGAAAGGCATAAGGTCGGATTTAGCAATTTCCCAGACTTGTAAGTGTAACTTTATGCTTTTGAGACAAGGTCGAATTTAGATATATCTCATACCCACAGGACCGACCTTATGCCTCTCAGGTCGAGAAATATTATGGCTAGGTACCCTACAGATTTCTTAGAAGTCGGTGCCAAGCCAAATACGTTCATATATACCTATATTAGATAGAGCTTTGTAACTTACTGTCACTCCGATTATGCTTTTATCAACAGAATGATCTGCCTCAGTCATTTTGATGAAAGCATAACCGGAGTGACAGTAAGTTACAAAGCTCTATCAAATACATATAAGTACTCGCGAAGTGAACATATTTGGCTTGGCACCGACTTCTAAGAAATCTGTAGGGTACCTAGCCATAATATTTTATTTCAATGAAAAGGGTAAAAGGTTTAAAGGTTTTGGTAGGAAATCCTAAGTAGTAGGAACCAAAATTATTTTTTACTTTTTAGTTCGGGTGAATTTTTGAAGGCGGTTTTATTTTTATTTTTAAAATATTTTATTTTTTGCTTTTTAGTAGTGTAAATATAAAATCGTTATTTAGTATGCTCTCAATACTTATAATTAGAATGTACTGTACTGTAGTAGGCCATAAAACCTGAACTGGCGAACTTATATGAATACAACAACAATTTCAAAGGTAACAGCCTTAGCATGCCTATATTATTTAAATAATCACTAACCGCTAACCAACATGACATAACTACTAAGCAAACACTTGAATAGATCTCGAAAATGTAGGACATTTGTTATATTCAAAGAATGACCCTCCAACCCCTAATCGTTAAGGAGTTATTCCTTTGATCATCAGCTCACCAACATGAGACTATGACCACCTAAAGGCAAATACTCGAATAGCTTCCAAAATACATGAAATATGTTATATTTAAAGAATTACTCCTTAACTCCTAATCTCTAAGGAGTTGTACCTACTCGTACCTTACATCATCAGCTCACCAACATGAAAGGATGAATCACCTAAAGGCAAATACTCAAATAGCTTCCAAAATACACGAAATATGTTATATTTAAAGAATGATCCCCCAACTCCTAATTGCTAAGGAGTTGTACCTTCCATCATCAGATCACCAACTTAAAATGTTCATGACTAGATGCAAATACTTGATTAGTCTTCGAAAATCAATGAAAAATGTCATGTGTGCCTACAACATTTGAAGAGTTCCCTCGATTTCTCCAGGATCCCATCATCAGATCTGAATTCGGTGACAATGGGACCAACTAGAAGGTATACCCTTTCAAACAAAAAAAGAATTTTTCATATCGGTCCACGCGTCTTCGAGTAATCGGGGAACATACATAAAAAAAAAAAAAAGATTTCGACGAATTGTAAACCTCCTCCTTTTTGAAGTCGGTTAAAAAAGGAAGAAACCTATTTATTGTGTTTTTTAAATAGTTCTCTTGAATAATAATAATTGTAGGTATACATTTCCTGCTATTCAGCTGCTTTTATTTACACTATCTACCACGGACCCACCATGTACTCTACATACTTATATGCAAGAAGCGGAATTTTCATAGTGAAAATCTAACTTTCAAAGGGATGATTAAACTATTTATCGACTTATCGATGTTACGGAATAGCCCACTCCCACTACTAACTTAAAAGATTATTCTATAGCATAATACCTCTTTTATATTAAGTAAGTTACATTTCGATATTAAAATAAATCATGTCAGGCGTTACACTTTTACAAAGACATCACATGTGCTCACAAACTCAAAACAGTGTGGTAGGTAGTTCGTAACTATATACCTACATACGTATACAGATAAATACGTACATACCTACAACTCAGCTGCTAGACATAATATATAGGCCTCTATGCCTATGGTACGGACGCATAGGAGGTGAACGCCCATAATCGCCACGCTGGACAAGCGGATTGGCGATCGCAGTAGTTTATGATCCGAGTAATTTATTATTTTAACAATGTTTATACAGCATTACAGTAAAACCAAAGCACTGTACAAATTAAAATACAAAAATTACACACACTTAATTAAGCATGGGAGCGAACTACCAAGTATACATTTACGTTACATCCAATGCCTCACAATATGCTAAACAAGTCCGACATATATTAGCCCAATGAGTTGCAAATATATCAAACTCTGGTGCCCATGACAGTAGCGAATTCAGCATCCTTAGAGCACGCCCGGTTGGAAAGTTTCTATGCGCTACGGTCCGTGTGGTTGGAACTGCCAGAAGATTGTGACACCGCGGCCTCAAAAGATTTTTGGGAATAAATGGTATTGCGAGTTTAACTATTCTGCTTCTAAGTACTACTACTAACTGCTTCCCATCATGAATCTTCGATAAATTAATAATCACTAACACAGGCGTCAACACTTTTACATTGACATCGCATAATGCTCACAAACTCTATCACTTATGAAAAGTGCAATAAAAGCATATTATTATGTGACGCTGTCATGATTTATTTTCATATCGAAATTCAAGTTACTTATCTAAGAGGTCAAATGCTATTGAATATTCTTTTAAGTTGAAAATGGGCTATTCCGTATCATCGATAAGTCGATAAAAGAGCTTAGTCAATCCCTTTGACAGATTTTCGCTATGAAAATTCCGCTTCTTGCTTATACGGTATATCATTGTATATCATTTTATGCAGCATGGGGTAAAGGGTTGTTTACCACGAGGCTGTGATCGTGTCACTGAATTAATTATATCACGCACGAAACACTGTCATATTGAATTTGCATAATAAGGCATAAATAGTGCCCAAAATGGATGCATGCATCACATTTAGGTATCAAAATATAAACTCTTTATAAAGATGAAGTGTCCACGGAAGGAACATGTCTAGTCAATTCAAATTACAGAAGGAAAAACCACCTTAGTTTTAACAGAATAAGGTGTGAATTTGCCATGTTTTTTTTAAGTACTGGACATGTTTTTTTCCGTGGACCCTTCAAATGTAATGTAAATATTGACATGTTAGATGGTATTAAATAAAATAAGATCATAAAAACAATTATTACGAGTGAGCTGTAGGACATGTTATAATTTATTTATAATAACCCTTGATAATGCTTATTTAATTGTGAAATGGGTCAAAATTATTTTCGTTGTCTTATTTTGTGTCCCTAAGCAACGTGATATAGTTGTGATTTTTTTATGAAATCATGTTTTGTTTCCAATTTTTGGTGTACTGATTAAAATCTAGCGTGAAAATGAAATAGAAGTGCACCGGATTTTTTTTATATAGGTACAGCAACTAAAAGCGTGACAGAGTGGTATGAAACAAGACAATGAAAAGAATTTTGACCCAATTATGCATTGTGTTAGGTTTATATAACCATGAATAATATGAATATATCCTAGATTGACTTATACACTGTTGTGTCAACGGTACTTTTGAATCCTTTTCTCATCGCGGTTTGATAATACACTCTTATATAATTATTTTGTAACCGCCTTTTTCTACCGCCATTAAAGGTTGTTTCACAGAGTATACCACATAGTTAGTATGACTAACTACCGTAACACGTGATTTTTGTCTGAACACCTTCACTACGGCAATTAACCATACTTGCATCGGGTCGAATAGATCCGATGCCGTAGCGAAGGTGTTAAGGCCTTAACTATTACATCATCATCATCATCATCGGCCTATGATAGTCCACTGCTGGACGTAGGCCTCTTCTATTTAATTAACTATGCGTATAAACGCATTAGGAGGTAAATGCCCATAATCGCCACGCTGGGCAAGCGGATTGGCGATCGCAGTAATGTGTCCACTATGATGACGCTGCTGCCCATCATCAATCTTTCATAAAATAATAGTCAGTGACACTTCAATCCCTTAGTCTTCTCTTACAACACCCGCAGGAGGAGTTGGGGTGGTGACAAATGTTTTCTTACTGCCGTCACCACACGGCAAACAACTATTATGTACAATTGTTTGGCAATCGACCTATTAAATGGATTCATGAACGCTACCCAACCAAGTTCAGTGAGTGCTTAGACAAGTTGCCAATCGCTAACGCTTAATCGTCAATCGTAAACGAAAGGCAGCTAACCGTCTTTGTCGCACTAATAAGCAAGAATGACAGAGAGGGAAAACTAGGATACGCTACTAAGCGCTAGCGATTGGCAACTTGGCTTATTATCCTGGACTCTAACTAATCTACCTTAATCGGAAATCGACACAAATATCAAGAACTTCATCACATTTTTCGACAAGACGAACTAAATCCTCTTATAAAATACATTGCCTAACTGTATAACTTATTCATGCAATATCATTTACTAATACTACATGCCCATGTCTTTGTATAGCTTGCATAATTCAGGACATATGTCTTTATGGATTTGAACAGTTGGCGGATAGAGCTTATAGGAATTCGAGCGGTTTAAATAATATTTCTAGGGTTCCGTTCTTGAAACTTATTTTTCTACTCCCGTACTTTTATTTGTCATTTACATGGTCGTGAACACTCCTTAACACTACCTTACAGGTGTCAAGATTAGTCTATAATTATTGTCTATTCCCTATAAACGCATTCGGGTTTACACGCAGTGCGTTTTTTTTGCATTTTAAGACACCTCGTATATACAAGACTTAATGAACTACATGGCTACCAACCTAATTTTAAATGTCATTTCTGATGAACAGTAAACCGTAGAAGAGCTTTCTTTTTTAATTTTGACGTCTCCCGCCCGACCTTGATGACTAATAAAATTGTGTTCAACTAAGAATATTTTTCAAATTTACAATTTTAAATCCTCTACATGTCGGTTTTAGCAGGCGCAACGACGGTATGCAACATTGTTTAACTGAGTCAAAAAATGCTCGTGACGTCGTTAATAACAATTTTCGGCTTCAAATTGTCGTTTAGGCGAAGGTCATGTTCGGTAGATGCCACTTTCTGAGGATTGAACTCATAAAGAGGCGATATCAGAATGTAATGTAATTAGAACGTGTCGCTCTCCGATAGCGGCCTTCTCAGAACATGACATCCTCAGAAAGTGGCATCTACCGAACATGACCTAACTCGAAAGGAACTTACTAAAAATATGACGACCTCCGCCTAAACGCAAATTGTTACCCACGCCACTCACCTTTTTTGACCTCTCTTAAACAAGGGTTGCATAAAATACTATAATATACTTACTCTATGTAACCTGTTACAATTGCTTTATTTCATAAAACACTATCCTGGTAACCGAAGAAAATATGTTAAGAAAATATATGCAAATATAGAGGGCAAGGGTAAAATTTTAAGAAAAGTTCAGTGTGAAGCAATGTACTCCACAATGAATCGTTTATTAGCGCTTGACAATGACAGTTCCCAGCCACTAGCAGCGTTTGATAACTAAGCAGGACATGCCTTACATTGATCGTTCGAAGGAAATAAAATCCATTGTTCAGTTAATTTAAATATTTGGGTTATGGTTACGGTTCATCCTCTTGTGGCATAATTTTTTTTATGAATAATTCTATATTGATACCTTTAGGCTCAAAGGGCGTAAACGCTGTGCACTGTCTCGTAACAGGTGTGCTTACCATAGAAACAATCAACTGCTAATGACTCTGGTTGTCACGGGATTCGAACCCGCTTCCTCTAGATTGCCGGTCCAACGTGCTTCTAATTACACCAGACGATCTTCCGTCGATCACAGCGAATTTTTCCAATGGTATTGTGAATCTAATCACTAGCAACGATTAGATTCACAATACCATTGGAAACTTAATGTTTCGAAGGTACCTACTACAACCATAAGCCACTCCTAAGACGTATGTATTTTTATCCCTAGACATAAAAGAAAAATATAAACAGCAACAGCATAATCATAGTAGACATTTTTTTTTAATAAAAGCAGCTACCTTTGAATTGATTGTAAGTATTTTTCATCCCACGGTGTATTATACACCCATTCAGAGCATTGCCTATGTTATGAATGAGTTTATAAGACCGATTATAACTATGTTAATTGTGTTATACGCCCCATTTAGACCAAAACTCAAACGTTTCGTAACCAATACTCCCTACACTCTTTGCATATTATGTGAAGTTTAAGGGCATAAACGCCATTATTTCAAAAAGTTAAGGGAGTATAACACACCCTTTTTCTTTATTTATTGATTTATCCTTAATGACTGATATTCAAAAAGTTTATCTTAAAAAATCAAGTACGTGGGCCAAAATTTAAGTTATTCTGCCAAAAAACAACGAAGTTATGATTTTTTTTCTATAATATTTTTGTTTTTTTGCTTCTCCTGAAAAGTGGCAATTTGGCGTTTACGCCCTTTGAGCCTAAAGGTATCGATATGACATAAACTATGTAGTCATAATGGGCTTTGTGCAGAAACTGTTGTGGCATACTCAACTTTGGCATATTTCGAGTTGTTCGAATATTACATATATGAGCATAATTTCGATGCTCCTAATTTATGATGAGGCATAATCTGGATGTGCATAAAATGTATCGGCATAGTTTGTTTTAGCATAACAGAAAAGGAATAATTACAACCTCTCAATATAATCGAGGTAGTAGTAATATTCTGCACGTTACTTACTGTGTTATTGAGCTGAGTACTTTCTAGATAGCTAACGCTTTAGTCTTCTAACCTAACCTATCCGAGTCGGATCTACTCCGGAAGGTTTTGTCCGCTCGCTTCGCTCGCTCACTACAGAAATGTTCACCCTCACAAATTCTGCCTGACGAAAAATGTATGCAAAATAAGTTTCGAACATGTGGCTGAATGCCAAATTATATGTATATATATATTGCATGTATAATTGAAAATTAATAAAACAAAAATTCTAATCATTATTGTTTTATTTTCGACTGTTGAGGTAGTAATAATATTCTGCACTTAACTTACTGTGTTACTGAGCTGAGTACTTTCTAGGTCTAAGGCGGGAGCAAAGCTCTCGCCTTAGTCTTCTAACCTAACCTATCCGAGTCGGATCTGCGCCCGAAGGTTTTGTTCGCTTGCTCACTACAAAAATTTTCACCCTCACAACAAATTCTGTCTGACGAAAAATGCATGCAAGGTAAGTTTCGAACAAGTGGCTATATGCCAAAAAAAATATGCAAATCTTATTTCTGTCTTATAGCACTCGGCGTAAATAACAACATGCCAAGATACTTTCGGGCAAAATAATGTATCATAATGTGTAAATTAATAATGTATTTCGGGGTAATAATGTTTCTGCCTCATTAAGATTATGCCAAGTCTGTTATGTCCTAAGCGTTTCGGACAAACAAAATTATGGCAGATAGAGGGAACCCTATGGTTACACACTGTATATTCATTTTCTTTTATCCAACGTTGGGCTTCGACTATCCTTTATTTATTCTGAAGTGCAGTTGCCCATAGATCCGGAACATTTCTTTCTTTTGTGCCAAATCCTTTGTGGTTTGACTAACCGGATACAGATTGTTTCATTCATGAAAACGCGAGGCTTGGTTCTTATTGTCATGTCATTACAGGTTATTTTTGATAAATTAGCGCATCATCGTGAGTTAAACCATTTACTTATTGGCATAGATAAATATCAGACCTGTGGCCTATTTCAACATAATGACAAGTGTGGAAATTGTAAAATATCACTATTACTAACGTCACAGGCCTCCGTAGGCTACGGCTACTGCTTACTATCGGTCGGTCCATGTGCTTATTTGTCACCAACATAAAATTATTACTAAAAACGTTATTCAATTGTAACGCTTGAAAAGTCCTAGCCTATCTCTACCTAATCACACAGCCCTCTACCCCATGCAAATCGAACCCCAAAAGCTAGAGAACCTTCAGTACTAAAACAAACCCTCAAGGAACCCTAAAAGTTTACCTAATAAAGCTATGGTTCTATGGTATTCTGTCTTGACTTTAAATATTTTGGCCAGAAGAAGTGATGTGATCGTCTAAGTAGCGGCAGGACCCCGTAGCTGTACGTAATGACCTAGATTCTTGAACAAAGAGTGAGAGTTATAGACCTAAAAGCCCTAACTAGGATAATGTAAATACCTAACAAATGATATAATACTCAGAACACTAGTATAACAGGAGATAAATGATAAAAGGACTTTAAACACAATAAGATTTATTATTATTAAAATCAGGGTAATATTATTACACACACATCTTAGTAGCTGTAGAACAAACACAAGTATATGGCAAATATAAGTAGGTATTACAGAAAATGCTAAAGTCAATTGGTAAAGTTAAAAGGCACGTGGTTAAAAGTATAAGATAAAGATAAGTTTTAGTTAACAATAAAAGACAACCTGTAAGTATTAAAAAATATATAAATAATATCCCCTACCCACCGATATAGAATTACAGTTATTATTAACTATTGCAATTCTAACACGGCTAGAGCATTCGGTTGGGTGAATTTGCGAATTCAGTTTATGTCAAACTGTATGTATTAGTTCCTTGGAACAAGAAATATTTAATTTCATTATTAGTGTCGTGACACTATGTATGTACTAGTTCTTGAACTAGATGTGTAAGGAACCATGATCCCTTATTATATTCGTATTTCAGGATTATTCGACATTGCAAATTAACCCGGTCCTTAGGATGGGGTAAGCTCACCTATTCTGAACCAATATGGAAGGTAAATATTTTGTGGGCCTAGGTCCTCTTTTCCAAAAACATGATTTTCCAGTTCCATCAGATGGCAAGTCAGGAGTAGATCAAATATGTACCCTTGGGTATATGTGTATCGTAATACAATTGGCCTTAACCAAGGTTTGAAGTTTGAGTCTATTCAAGACACCATTGTAATACAGGTTTATATGCATGTACTGTTCCTACGTTCCAAGTATAGCAGAAAACAGTACCTAAAATCACGTTACGATCATTTAGCGCAAACCAGACAATGTACACCTGAACAAAACATCAAAACAAACCACTAATCATATATGTAAGTTAATTAGTCGTCCATCAAACCATCTTCAAGAAACTAGTATTATCAACTAATTCAGTAAAACTCGTATCAAATAAATATGTTCGAAATTAATAGTTACTTATACCATTCCACATTCGTCCAGATACCTACCACTCTGGGCCTAAGCTCTTTAACTACCACTTTAACTAAACACATACATAAAGATCATATAAGTAATAATATAGACAATTAACGCATAATTAGTCAAGTACTGAAAAAAGCATTCACTATTATATTAATTCCCACCCTAAAACTTCACAAACAAGAATTATATTGAAAAACAATTAATTCACTTTATCCCAAAATTATTTCGCACTAAATAAACCATACATAGGATAAATAAAATAATTAGCACACTTAAAAGAATTCACAGATAAAATCAAAACAATAATAAATATAAGCGTCCAACTAGCCAACCTTGGTCCCTTTTCATTAGCAATACAATCTAGGTATTGATTACGTATACGCGATTTATTCAAATAATCGAAATATCAAGATAAGACCTTTAAACACTGACGCTAGACTCCCGAGCGAGCGCTCCCCGTTACGTAGTTTAGTTACTATGCCGCCGTCTATCCCCGTCTCTCTCTCTCTGGAACTACGATGGGCTCCTGCATCTCGCGTCCCGTTCTACTCACTCGAATGTATTTATAAATAGAATTCACTCTAGTCAGCGGCTGAGCATCGCGCCGCGAGCCCGCGTCCTGTCCGCCATTTTGAGCTCGCTAGTATAAGTATTATTTTAACTTAAGAAAGATACATTAAAATAGAATAAGGCTTGGTTATATACTAACTAACTTAACAAATATACGTACCGTGTGTGTGTGAGTGTAGCTTATTGCTTTAAAATAATCCTTTCATTTACTAACACTATAATAACATTCTTAGTCTAACTGTGTGAACTACCGTGAAATACCTAATACATAGCTGTATTTAAGTATACTATTTATAAGTACAATGTGGAGAACAACTTCCGTCATGTATATTAAGGTGTGATATGGTAAATGGAAATATCTATAAGTGAAATAGTTCTGTGAAAATAAAACTGTGTAATATTACCTAGCTTTGAGCTTAGGTAAACTAACTCCGAAACCTAACAATAAATGGGAGGTAAGTTTATTGTAATCACTACACGTTTCACCAGTGTATGAGCTAGACATTAGGCATTTACCTACGTACAAATATCGTAATTATAAAACACGATTATAGATAATAATATAAATAGTATTGTGCAACTCACCAGAATTTTAAATAAATTACCTGAACACTATATCTTACTAGACACTCAGACAGAATTACTACACTGAATCTAGAATCTAAAATAGGTACTTAGGCTACCTAGGAACAAAGTAATGTAAAGTTCACTCTTCAATCTCCAACTCAAAGTGATCCCGTCCTCCCGGCGACATTGCCTTATATACCCTAGGCTACCGACGCTAATCCTTGTTTGTGTTCGGCCCTTTTCACGCCTGCGTACTTACTATGGATGCTGCGAGCGTCACATAACAGAAGCGTCTATTAATCAGACATGCGCAATGAGTATTTAAAAGGCGCCAAACGCTAGCGCCAATTTGCGCGTCGCGTCGGCCGCCGGCGTCTCCACCAATACGCACGCGTTCATCTCGACGGACGCTTTGGTTCCTATTGGTCCCCGAGATAGCTTGGCTTCGATGTTTTGGCGTCATTTCGTCGCGTCGTATTTGACCGTTGATGATTTCCTTTGTGGTTCCCGCCAATATCCTAAACTGAGTAATTAATATCAACTAAAACTGACTAAAACATAGATTTAAAACATTTAAATAGGTAACGGACTTTCGTATCGTTACACAATCATTAATAAACTACTTTTTATTTTCCAACCCCCGTGACAATTGTCGCAAGGCTTAGTACAATTCTCATTCAATCTTGACATGAGGTTTGGCATGTGTCGGAATTTCGCTACAATTGTCATGTTTTTTGTGAGAATTGTAATTTTGCTTCGCAAAAAAGTAGTTATTTACTGCTGATTTATTAAAGTTCCTGCCCTAACTTTTATGTTGGTGGCAAACAAACGCACGGACTTTCCGATGGTAAACGGTAACTGTAGCCTATAGACGCCTTAGATTGGAGAAACAGTAAAATGCACTTGTCAATGTGGTGAAATTGGGGCCTGCTTTAGTCATTGCTATTGAGAATTATCAAATCATAAGAGTGCTCCCACTGAGAGGCATACATAGCAATTCGACTCATTAGATAATAAGTTCTGGAGGTGCGGTAAAGGAAAAACAGATTGAACATTATTTTTACTTCAAAACTTACTAGTAACGTAAGGTGGGGTAAAAAGAACCGTTTTTTAATGGGGTAAGACAAAATGCCACCAGCAGACGCTGTGCTAGAAGGACGCCTTTTTGTCTTACCCCATTAAAAAAACCGTTTCATCTTACTACTTTACTTCAAAGTGAGCATACAATTTAGCATGAGTTCTCACACAGCTATCTTCGAAAGCATCATTAATACACTCTATAATTTAAGACCGAGTCACACCAGATGCGTCTGCGGCACGTGCGCGTGTGCGTGGCGTGCACGTTGTAGCGTAGGAAGTGTCACAGAAGATGGCACACCGCTTGCCAGTGACGCGTACATGCGCGCCACGCAAGCGATGTGGCATCTAATACGAAATGTATGGAACTCATCTTTTTCTGTCTTCATTTTCAACAATCTGTTTGATGCGATTGGCGACGCGCGGCAAAGGTTTGAAATGACTAGAGATGCGGCGCACATCATTTAGACGCCTCGAGCGTCAAGACGCCAACGTCGATTTGTGAAAGAGGCCACCAAGAGGCCAAATGACACTTCTGCGAAAAGTAAGTTGGGAAGTGAAATTCGGCAATACAATTTTTCGGCGAAAAGGCAGAGAACCATCTCTATAGCAAGTGAGCATTCAGACGCAACGTATAATCGACATCAGATATATCTGAGTGGCCAGGGTGCTTACAAATATCTGACTAAGCCTCCATTGTTATGGCTTTAGAGTACGTGTTCAGATATTTTAGGCATCCTGGCAGTTCTGAACAGTAAATGAACTGGTTTTTAGGAGCAACGGGTTTTGGTTAGCAAAGCCTTATAAGAAACCCTGCTAAATACCCTTGAAGGGGATACCGGGCCGTTCACTGGCCTGTACGACGCGACAAGACACCGAGTACAGAGTTTACTATGCTCGTGCGTCTACTGCCAGAAGACCATGAACTCGGAATATCTATCGTGACGCAGAAAATCGGAGCTTTCGGTTAATACTATCACTCTAAAGTAGGCATGATCTAAGTGACCCCTGGAGCTTCTGTGGCCATCTTCGATGTGATAACTAAATTCTAAAATAAACTTACTGTCTTCAACAAACAGAATGTGTCCCAGGGCTACCAACAATTCGCGAATTGGTGTCCTGTTGGATACCCCCAGAAATAAGTAATTTAGCACACGAAAAAAAATACACCAATCAAAGAACTTGCAAAAACTTTTCGTCCCAATCCGCGCCTAAATAACCCATAAATAGGAATCCGACAATTACTGCTAAATTCGCAAAGTCACGTAATCCCAACGCCTTCCTGTTTGTAACACCAACTTTCCCGTCTTCAGGAAATTACCTCGACCTCGTTATTTTCTTCGAGTTTCGGGATGAACTTCGTGTTTTGTTTTTTCGGCCGTGAATCAGTGATATCGCGAAAATGCTCCAAACGAGTTCGGTCGCGATGCTCGAGCGTCAACCCTACTACCGCGACCGTCGAAATCTACAAACTAGGAATTCTCTCTGTCACTCCAAAGAAGGCTTCATTAGAGTAACCGAGTCAAATCCTCGATAGTTGCGGATTTCGAAGCTTGCGATAGGGCTGCCAGACACAGGCATCATTATGACAGACGCGATGCTCGGTATTCGTAGGTTCGCGCGAATTTTACACACTTCAATTCAAAGCATGGTGGTTCTCGTCGTGCTCTATTATTAGGACGATACTTCAAGCCCCATGGTTTAGGGTTAACCAACTAAACCGGATTTAACTGATAATCCCATAAATTTTAGACACTTCTAAGCGTTTCTAAAGAAATGCCACTTGTATGAAATATGTTTTGGGTAAATTTTAGATACGTAATTTCTAATCAGGATCACGAGTTCTTTCCATTTCCGACAAAAAAAGTGCTCCAAGATTTTTTTCCAATTGCACTATTTCCCTTATACTTTATAATATATAATATAAAGTATAAGACAAATATTATAAAATATGAGAAATAGTAGGTCACTGACCAGGCAGGGAACAGGTATTTTTGCAGCCTGAATATTATGTTGAAACGGACGACCTTGGGAGTCCGTTTGATATAATATAAAGCCTGCAAAATGCCATTTTAGCAGTTTCGAGTATAGTGTTCTCAAAATGACACAAAAAAAACAAAACACGCATAAAATTTTCACATAAAATAATTTAATGATTCAAATTGCCCCTTTTTTAAAAAAAATATTTTTGCATTTTTCTTCCAAGTTATTTCCAGAAATGATCTTTAAAGTACCATTAATTGCTATTTGTCAGTCTATTTTCAATTTAGTCAAAAATTTTCTTAATCATCTATCATCCTAGTATTTAGTAGCTCGTTTTCGTAACATTTTTAAATTATTTCTCTGTTAACGAATGTACGAAACATTTTTTTTACATAAACTCTAGGTTACGGTTTCCGTGAGTACCCGCCTAAATAACAGTTAGCGGCTTATAGATTGTGTAATATTCAAAATTATTTTTACTTGGCGTTTTACGACTTTCAAAATTATCTTTATTTTTAAGAATTTTGCAATAAAAATTGGTGAACACGTAGGTCATCGTAAAATAATAATATTGGATTAAAAACAAAAAATTGATAAAAATCAAGTTAGCGTAGTATTAATTGCTGGTGTCGATATATGACAGTAACACAAGTCGGCACAATAAATGTGACATTTCATAATTTGTGAGAAACGCTCTTCTAACCGTTTAATGAGGTGAGCGGAAGAAGTAGGGTGGGGTCATAGATGTTATGTGCCTTTCCCTATGATAATATTGATAATAAATGGGCGTTTTCACAAACCGTTGTTGAAATCACTTTGTTATTTCATTGTGACAAGTTTGGGCTTGTTCTACTCAGGATCACGGGCTGTTTCGATTCCAATATATGAGAAAAAAATGTCCCGAAATGTTTTTTCCATTCTGATACCGTTTTTTCATAGATGTTCAGAGGCGGTAGCGTAATGGAATGAAAATTATGGGACACATTTTTTCCCCTAACAAAATCGGAAGACCTCGTCTTCTGAGTCGAATAAGCCTAAACTTGTCCAAATTAAATAACAATGTGTTTTCAACAACGTTTTGTGAAAACGCCCAAATCCTCTTTCATATTCCCTGGAAAAGTTACCAAATGGGAATATATCTGAATGAATCTACTGTCTTGAGAAAGTTACCGTGAACGGAACATTTAAAGCTACACGACCAGACTTGGCACATTAGTAAACATTAATCAGCAGATTATGAAACATTCCATACAATAAAGTTTCGAGAACGATTTAGTGTTAACGATTAATAAAGTTTAGCTATGATTGAGTCCCTTTGAACAACTTACCTATATACCTATACCTACCCAAGTACCCATTTCCCTTCGGCCGTCTACGCAACCGAGGATTCGCAGGCCTACTACCGCGAAAATCGAAATTCGTAAATTTTGAGGTTTTTTCTTTGTCACTCAAACGAAGGCGTCATTAGAGTGAGAGAGACAAATCCTCGAAGTGTACGAATTTCGTATTTCGCGGTAGGGCCGCAGGTTTTGATCGAAGCTTTGATGAGTCAAGCACTTTATTTTACTTGTACGTAACCTGAGTACGATTGAGTAATAGATACAACGATTGCAATCATTATCCAACTTCCGTTACGTACGCAACCGAAAGAAACGTGAAAAGGACTCGATCGTAACCTGTTACGTACTAGTCAAATAAAGTGCTTGACCGAAGCCAGTTACGGAGCAGTAAAAAGAAAGCTTCGATCAAAACCGGGTTACGAATCCTCGGTTATGTAGAGGGCTGAAGGGATCAATTTACATGGTAATATAGGCAAGGCTCAAATGCTCGTAGAGTATACTCGTAAGGTACACTCGGCTAAGATCGGATCTAATGTAAGATCGGATGACCGCAATAACTACTAAAATAGTAGTATTTTTTCCTCCCTGGCTATATTATGCTAGACGCCATTTCACTCCGCCCTTTTCGCTAGTTTGCAGCAACCGCTCAGCCGTATCAGTCGTGAGCGTTACTAACGTTTATAAATAAAGTATTGGAGTATTATAGAAAAAAGAATTTTTGGAGATCAGATCTTTGACCGGAAGCTATGTACCTTCTTCTCCTTACTTTAGAGTTGAAATTAGATACTAGTCCGATCTTAAGCCAAGAAGGTATTTCGGTTGGGTGTCTTTAAAAAAAATTGTGCAATTGAGTGTCGATTACTACAAAGCTATTCGGCTGAGCGGCATCAAGTAAATTTATATTGAAAGCTTGATTTCTTTTTTATCACGTATATCATATCACACATCTCCAGGTAAAAGTTAGTGAGAAAAAAAAATGATATTTTTTGTGACATCCTTTCAACTCGCCGAAAAATAATCTGGTCTTACCCGGGTGTAGGTACCATACTTCAAATAAGGAAGGTTTCATTATACACACTGTGGTATGAAAAAAAGTTATACTTCTAAATAAATTATTAGAAAATGTATTCAGTAAAGTGTTAAATAGGGACCAGGTATGAAAATGAAAGACAAGAAAATTATGTGACATTATTTGTTTATTTTAATTTATGTTTATCACAAAATTCGCAGTCCTAATTAACTACATAATTAGTAGAAGTAGATTAATTTTCAATTCCTTACAGTAAATTTAATACAAAACAGCTTAATACATCTTACTGACTAATGTATAAATATTATTTACACTTAAAAACAAATAATGACCTAGGATTTAAAAAATAAATTGTAAGGGTCTGAGTACCACAAATTGAAAACGACATTTAAAAGCTGATTTTCGTATTTACAATACCTACATTAAATATATATATTTTTGGTATGCACACAAACAGGCGAAGTGAATTAGTACATTTCGATACTAGTGCAAAAACTTTTTTTTCGACGAGGATGAAAGTTGGAGCCCGAGTGAAACGAGGGAGACAATAACCCGAATTAAAAAGAAGTTTTTACACGTGTATCGAACGACTTTTTTTCATAACAAGTGCCTTAAAAAGAGAAATGTTTACTTTTCCGCACTAGTTAGGAAAAATCTTTTTCTATCAATTTTCATGGACGCATCCAATTTAAATTGCTTCAGCATCTACGAGTATTATAAGGGCATTTTCGCTTTTATGGACACCTAAAAGTAGCGTGAGATTAAATAAAACCGGCCAAGAACGTGTCGGGCCATGCTCAGTGTAGGGTTCCGTAGTTATTCAAAAACGGCTGGGCCAATTATGTTCGAGATAGTTTACTTATGATTTATATCATTTTTTTTTCTTCTGGTGCGATTATCTCCGAAAATATTGACGTTAAAAAAAACTTAATTCTCGTTACAAATCTGACTAAAATAAGGTTTTGTTTTAATCTGACGCTAATAGGGTGTCCCTAAAAGTGATGAAGCTCGTAAATTAACGGCCTCTTTCACAATACCCGGATATCCGTCAGATAATTTTTTTCTTTGTTCTTTCCCCAGGCACATACCTATAAGAAAAGGACAGCTAGCATTTGTCTGACAGATATACAGGGTGGAAAGAGACGACGTTCCTTCCCGCTACCGACGGAGTCTACCAACCATTACGATGAACTTTCAGTATCAGCATAGGAATATTAAATGGACCTCGTACAAAGTGACTAATTAGTTAGAGTACAATAATATGGAAATGTCAATTTTCCATGTACGCTTTCAATGTTGGTCCCATACTGAAAGTTCATCGTAATGGTTGGTAGACTCGGTCGCTAGTAGGAAGGAACGTCGTCCCTTTCCACCCTGTATTTTATCGGAGATGAAGAAACAAGCCTTAGACCTACCAAGACAATTCAATTCATTTGACTTAATCAAAATAAAAGTACATTTGGGAAAACATACAATACATGTAATAATATTACAGGGTTATTTTTTCACCGGTACAATAAATTTTCCCACATATTTGGTATCGATAATAGATTACATTTATCAAATAAAATTGACATATTTTTTTTCATGTATTATTAATTTATCCTTCATGCAAATGCAAAATAACGGGCCTACTAATGATAAGACGTCAACGGGGTGCGGGACGCAGAGGGCGGCGGAAAGAGGTGAGCGACCTGCGCACGAGTTGGCAACATAGCAGTTACCTCAATCTCGGTGACTAGGTCAGGGACGGTCAGTGTCACGGTTGACGTAGGTATGTGCGCACGCGCCGCATCGTACTACCTTCAGTCGGAAATTGCTCGTACGAAATGGTTCGTAGTTATTTTCTCATTGGGGAAAATGCAGTGGCAGCCCAGCGGCTATACGCTGAAGAAAGTGTGCCCCGCCTGGAAAATGCCAGTGTTATAGCTATGGCCAGCCAGGTCAACAGATTTGACCCCGTGTGACTGTTTTTGTGGGGTGAGGGTAGGCCCAAAATTTAAAAGACTAAAAAAATCTAATAATAAGTGCATTTGATGAACTTAAAAGTGAGAACTACAGACTTGTGTTGGGAAATATCGAAGGAAACATTCAAAAACGGGCAAGAGTGTGTTTAGATAACATTTTGAACACTTGCTTAAGTATGTGAATTAATTAATTAGTATGAGAAATGGACTCCATTAATCAGGTATGTTTTTTTTATTCCAATCATTGTGCATAAAGTTGATTTCAAGTGTTTAAATACGCCTCAATGAAGAAAATTTCTGTCCTTAGTGCAAGTATGAAGGAAGATTTGGGATCAAGTAAAAATTTTTTGCCAAGTCATAATCATAAGTTAATTATCATTGCCGCTTTTCTAAGCCGCCATGCCACGTGCGATGACGTTGTAAACAAACAGTTGCCAGTTCGTGTGTTTTGCTAGTTATGTACATTGATAATGCGTAATGCGTCCAATTTTCTTATTAGGTTCGCGGATAAGTTCAAACATCGCTATTTTAGTTTTTTTGTTCTAAAGGGGTAGTAACAAAAAATGTTAGTATTCTGTAACTTGGACTACTATTACGTATGTTGATTTATTGTACTGGTGAAAAAATAACCCTGTATGCATATACATGATTTCGTAGAGTGGGGGATAGAATATAGCGAATGCTCGTTGGTCTGAATGCACCTTTAGGCGAACGATGAAGTGTAATTGTCGCTATATTTTCAAGGTCGATTAATGAAACTGATCTATTTACTTCAAATATGTAAAGATTGTCTTAAACTGCTTAGACACTTAAATGGATTCTGTCAGAGCGATAATTTATAATCCGGGACATTCATTTATTTCATTCAATGTCATAAATAAATTGGATGATACTGAGTTACTGAGTGGCTAGTTTATTGAGTAAATAAGTGATTTACAAGCAATTATGAGTAAAAGCTCGTACGTTACGATCACCAAGTATTGCCATGGCGGAGGGAGGGCTAAAAAGTCGGCCAAATATCCTCGTAAGGACCACCATATAATTTTCTTTAAATTTTATTTTGAATCTTGCTATGCAAGGAATAGTGGTGAACTTCGTTTGTAAAATCAATCAAACAAGGGAAATACGAATTGATTAAGTTCATGAAAGGTTCAAATTTCAAGTGGAATGTGTAATATACATTTTATGAGGATTTGATCACGTGATTTTTGACCGACCCCTAACAGGTGCCTTGTGAGATTTGCCGCTTGCCTCTGACTTTTCATTTGGACATTTTTGTATGAGTCTCAAAATTCATGTTCCATTTCTATTTTGTACACTGATACGGAATAGAAAGTATAAAAAGAAATGTATGGATATTTTTGGTATTTTTTTCTTCTAATAAAATCGAATCAGCTTGTGACGAGTAGAATTCACATGAAAATTACCAATGTAGGGGTGAGGTAATTAAAATTGCCCAAATGTCACCTCAATTGCAAGATTGAGCTTTTTAAACAGATTAGGTTAGTAGGTAGTAACACAGCCTTAGGAATAACATAATGCATTGCTCGCTTGAAAGAAGTTTTCATTGACAGACCATGGAATCTATTTACAGGTACTCGTATACCTAATCTAATAGTAGGTATACGTCTCTCATTACCAAAGCCCGGACGACGGGTGCAAAAATGAACTTTTCACTAGTGCTTGATGAAATATCGACTATTCTATCGACATCCATATGAACGATTATTTAATTTGAAATTTATAGACTATACTTATCATGTTTCCCTAGTAGTTCCACTTCTTTTTTTATATAAGATTTTTGAAATTGAAACCACCAACTTTTTTAGTCTACACATTCTGATATTTCTTGTGAATAATTTCGCCTTAAGGATGTAGGTAACAGTTATTTTAACAAGTGCACTTTGAACTTTTGAACGATATTCAAGCTGGTTGTTAGACTTTAATTTTGATTTTGTAACTATTCTATGGTATTATTGACATATTATTGTTTATCAATTTTAGATCGCAATGCCTCTGATTACGTACGGTTGTATAAATTACTATTGATCAATACATTTCTAATTCATAAAATGTTGGTATGGATGTCGATAGAATTGTCGATATTTAACTAAGCAGTAGTGTCAAGTGTATTTTTGCTCCCGTCATCTGGGGTTTGCTCATTACCCCAGCTTTGCAGCATATTAAAAAAGACAAGTATATTTTATTCATATACCTACTAAACAAATTATAATTCGAAAATATCGACACTGGAAATTTCAAATGTCGTAAGGGACATTTTGTCGTAAGTACACTTTGAATTGCATAGAACTCAGAAAAAAATTCTCTATCGATCTGTATTATTAACTTTTTGATATCGCTTCTAATAAAGAAGTTATGAAGTGAATTTATTTTGTCGTAACTTCATATTGCTTTAAAAAAAATGTTGTATGGGTCAAATTTTTAATTTGAAGGAATAACGTGTCCATTTTCAACGTAGTATATCCTTCTTATTCATAAATCCCTATGTGGTTAGTTACTACAGCAAAAGAAGGTGCCTTTACGACATTCTATCTGATGAAATAAATACGAAACTGTGAATTCACAATGGCGTAAGGGACAAATATTTCAGGCTTTTGTGCGTTACAACACAATTTCGAAGATAGCATGGCTCTATTCTCTTAATAAACTGTGTCGTATGTACATATAAATCGAAATAATGTTAAAGTTTGATGTCGTAACTCACCTTTTAATTTTATAAAGCATACGTTACTACATTAAATACGGTACATGAATGAGCGTAGCGTGGGTAGGCCCCCCACAAGGTGGACCGATGACCTGGTGAAGGTCGCAGGAGTCCGCTGGATGCGCGTGGCGCAGAACCGGTCATTGTGGCAATCTTTGGGGGAGGCCTATGTTCAGCAGTGGACGTCTTTCGGCTGATATGATGATGATGATGATGACATGAATGAGAGTTACGCCTCAAAAAATATGATATTAAAAATCTTGAAAGATTTTTTGTGTACGTTATAACATTTTGTTTAGTTTCTTATAGCACTTGCAACAGTGCCGGCGCGACTTGACCCAGGGCGTCTCAGGAAGAGGGGTGAGGGCAGAGCAGTATTTTTACTACCACATAGATACTGCATCGACCAGCGACTCACACACATTTCCACTTCCACCCCTGGAGCATATACATCGCTCTAACGATTCCTCTCTAGACGGCCAACGGCCAATCAAGGCAAGCCGAGTCCTACAGTTCTTCTTGGATTCAACTCTGACCGACGAAAACATGCCTGAGACGATGTCGCTATTGCCGAACAGCTCACCACAAGCTGCCCCAATCTTATTATTAACTCCCTGGGAATCATGGGCTTATTTATAATTAGCTGTCTTTTGCCAATTCGAGAAATTTACTCTGTAGTACACGTGAACCGTGAACCAGTCTCAGCAGGCTATTGAAAAGTGTAATGAGCTATGATCATTGCATGTGTCAGAGTTAGGGCCATAGTAGTAAGGTCCGGACATCTGCCATATTATCATCTTTATTATTGTTGTTTTGGTCTAATATCCGCCGCGCCGAGCAGTTATGATATTTTGTCGCAGCCCTTTTTATAAGTCATTACTGATTCTTGTCGAGGCCAGAACATTCCAAATTCTGACGGCTGCAATTTTGTGTACATCATAAGGTCTGCCTAGGTGAATACTTCTTTTATGCATTTGTGGTCTGCAGAAACAGAGGAGGATGAGGTCCACAGTAGATTTATTGATAGTTTAAATCAATATGTTGCAACATTGCAAAGTAGTTTGCTCTGATTTTTAGCAGAAGCTACATATTGCATCTTGTTTCTTACCCATGATTGTTATACATATTTATGTTAATAGTTAGGATTCTCGATTCTTCACATGCTTTGTTACTTTTGAGCTCAAGTAGTTCTTTATTGTTTTCTGTTATTGAACCCTTGGATAAGAGCTTACGAGTGAGAGTTACTTTGATGGACTTCAACTGTGCGATTGCTCTTATCTTATCTTATCATATCTAGTTTGTTCAGAATATGGCTCCGGTTTGGTGATTCCATAGAAAGGCTGACAATGCGTGTGTTGCCGTTCTTTCCGGTAAACTCATCTGCTGTTTCGTTTCCAACAATATTGGAATATCCTAATACCCATCTAAGTGTAACTTCATTAAAGTCAAGGGCGTTTAATTTATTCTTGCAGCACTGGGCTAGTAAGAGCATCGCAGCTTGACTGTTTGAGTTGATGTAGATAATAGATAATATTGGTTTTTAGGTTTCTGGCCAAATTGATTGCCACACATAATGTAATATTTATGCGCGGAAATCATCATAATATTGACTTCTGTCTAGAAAATGAAGGCCATTTCGCTGATGCTGACGCAAACTCTGACCTTAGGCCTCTCACCTACTTGCACCTGTGGTACCATTTTCGACAGTCATTCTGGTCGTTGGTCCATTTGTATCTTGAGGGTATTTCGACTGTCTGGTGAAGCCACATTCGATGTGTTTGTTTTATTCCCGAAAGCCCAGGCTTTCAAGTTGGTTTTTGCAGGCTGTTCAAACACTGAGAACACCCTGTCGTTGTGTGAAATTCATACTCAGTTATATTGAGGGTTGGAGTAGCTATTCTGTTAGAGAGCACTCTTCGGACCCATATAGTCGTGGTTTCATCCCTTTGATTTAATTTCATTAAGGATGGTTTCTGTGAGTTTATTATCGAAAGCACCTTCGACATCAAGGAATACACACCGACCTGTTTGCTTATTCTCTAGACTTTACCGCCGCTTTGGTAACCTGTATCGTGTGCTAAGCTTATTTTTATTTTGTTTCTTTCTGCTATTTTCTTACTGGTGCAGTAAAGAATTACTTACTAACTTACTTACTTTTATGGACCTTGTGACCAGGTCAATTGGGGTAGTTTTTGGTAAACATGTTGATTTAGACTTAGCGATCTTGCCACCAATTAGTGAAAGAAATAGAGATGTTAGACTAATAGGTTTGAAGGACTTAGAACGAGTATTATCTATACTCGTTTTTCCTGCTTTTTGGTATAAAGCGTACCTTGACACTAGTCAATTTTCTCAGTATAAACCCCAATGCAATGCTTGCCCGAAATATTTTGCCAGGTGCGGAAGGAGGACGTCTTGATTTCGTTTTGATAATGTAGGAAACACTTCATAATTTTCAGTCGATTTGAATGGCTTGCACTAACTCAGCGCACCTTAACCATTTTTTGGGCTACAAATGTAGGTTTTCAGTCAGTGGTTCGCTCCCTAAGGATTCGATAGTTCCTTTGACCGCACGTCTTAATAGCACGAGTATCATCAAAAAGGGTCATAGATCTTTGCGGAGGCAGTTAGATTACTTATCCAGAATTTCTTTCTTAATATATGTTTTTGTTTCGGGCTCAGGTTGCTCTCAAAGCAATTTTTAGATATATGTTTTCTTCTTTTCACAAAACTAAGCTGACTTAAATATATACCTACCTAACATGTTTGGTTTTATTTCCTATAAATTGTAACGGGTTATCTAAAATATAATAAATTACACGTGAAATTGATTTCCGTCTATGAAAATAATACAATTGTAAGTACACAACTTTATATTTTCTTGCATTTTTACGCTACTTACTTCAATTATTCTGGAAACTAGAATGACTTTACAACAGAAAATAGTTGTAATGTAGCATGTTATTTGACAGTTACGACAAAGAGGTAGTGTTTTTGTTTTTGTCGTAACAGATTTCCATAAAAAAACCAGAAATTTTTGGGGGCGTAAGGGACATCTGTCTAGTAAATTTCTGGCGTAAGGGACACTATCTCCGAAACTATTGAGTTTACAAGTATATACCTAATTGTCTAATGAAGATAAAGCTTTTTCGTAGTTATGTATATAAGAACCATCTAATTCGGATGAATATTTAACAAGTTATGATTTTTTTTAATTTTGGTTTTTGTTTTTTGGCTCTCCTGAAAAGTGGACCTTTGTCCCTTACGACATTTGAAATTTCCAGTGTCGATATACAAAATTTAAAACTGAGTACAACTTTATAAAAATACACTAAAAATAAAGATATATAAATAAACTAAGTCTCAATCTAAAAACTACCCCCGTGACGGGGTACCGAAGATGCTGGCAGCATTATCCCGAGTTTTTGTTTTTTAAAAACCTACCTAACGACCTAGAAGAATAACCTAAATTATCGTTGTACAGAAAAGTCTTTTTACACCTCGTTAAATTCCATAAATGCATGTTCTCATTTAAAACATTAAACATTAAATGTGGCTTCGCCGTAAAATGAGCTTTAACGTTTATTCCTCGTACATTTTCTAATAGTAAGCCGCCAGAACGCTAACCTGAAATCGGGCGAGTAAAACGCATAAATAAAAGGATTTATGGCCGAATTAAACCATCCAAGCCACGTCAGAATGTACATTAATACTGGGTTTACGTAATTAGAAGGTATAAATGGAGTGAGAAGATAATAAAGGAAGAAAGGAAGCCAGCAAGCGACAAATCCTCCGACGACTAAGCTTAGAGTTTGAGCAGTTTTTGTCTCCCTCCTTAAAGAGGACACACGGTTATTCTCCGAGTGTTCTCTTACGGAATGTGTCCTATGTCGAGTTGTGTTCTTATATTTGAAGTTGGCTTTGAACGTAACTTCGTTATAGAACTTTGATTCTTTTTCCTTTCTTTTAGGGCGTTTTTTCTCGGCGTTGAAGCAGCAGGGACACTTATCCTGGGAAGGGCAGTCGCTCTGCTGCGTGGATTTTGATGTCTGCTTGGAGGCACTCTGCCGAAGGGAGAGCTTGTCAGATCCGGAGTCGGATTCGGTCCGGATGCAAGACAGTTTGCCTTTCTGTAACAAATAAACGTATGGTTAAGCGGGTACTTTTACGGAAAGTAGGTAATACAGGGTGCTAAGCCAAGTTGCCAATCGTTATCGCTTAATCATCAATCTTGTACGAAAGGTTGTATTTAACTTTATCTGTAGCAGTAAATATAAGAAAGAATGCCAAAGACGGAAAACTACGATTGGCAACATGCCTAAGCAGGCAGTTCAGCAGACTTAACCAAGATGTAGTCCGTGGGCTAGTCGGCCTGAAATTAGAAAACGGTATCATTTGGGGGTACCAAGTGTCCTTTTTACAGTAGTTAGACATATTCATAAGGATGTTAAAAAAGTATGATAGACATCTCAAAGTGGTAGCTAATAGGCATACGGGCTATTTCAAGATTTCCGTTTTATGACAGGTATGGTTAAAATTAGGAGGTACAAATTTTCCTTTTCACGGCTGTTGGGTAAGCTTATAAAAACGTCAAAAATGCAAGATTGCCATTTATAAGTGCTACCTAACAAAAATGGGGGCCAATCAAAGATGGTGGATCTCAAGCTTTACAAAATCAAGTATATCTCGAGAACTATTAAATATATCGAATTACTCTCTGGAACAAAATTAAAGGCATATCTGTAAGCTTCATATTTTGCATATATACTATATTGCTAAAACCAACCAATAATTAATTATGACCAAAATGGAAATTTCGTGATTTTTATTTTTTTTGTGTCGTGTTTTTACATAGTAGTCATGACGCTAGAAAAATTAAATATTTTTTAAAGATAGTGTATTTAATAAGCTTTAATTTGATGTATATAACTTGTTGGCGGTATTAAAAAAAAGACCCATAAATAAAAAAAATCATTAAATGAATTGTAGTCATAATCCACCGTATACTTAGTGATTTCAGAGGCGATTTTTTTTATATTTTTCAATCTTGGTTATTCGAAATAAGCACTATTATTTACGAGTGGCACTTCCATCGCCTCTTAAATCACTAAGTATACGGTGGATTATGACTACAATTCATTTTAATATTTTTTATGGATCTTTTTTTTAATACCGACAACAAGTTATACACATCAAATTAAAGCTTATTAAATACACAATCTTTAAAAAATATTTAATTTTTCTAGCGTCATGACTACTTTGTAAAAACACGACACAAAAAAAATCTAAATCACGAAATTTTCATAAATTTGGTCATAATTAATTATTGGTTGGTTTTAGCAATATAGTGTAGGTATATGCAAAATATGAAGCTTACAGATATGCCTTTAATTTTATTCAAGAGAGTAATTAGATATATTTAATAGTTCTCGAGATATACTTGATTTTGTAAGACTTGAGATCCACCATCTTTGATTGGCCCCTATTTTTGTTAGGTATCACTTATAAATGACAATCTTGCATTTTTGACGTTTTTATAAGCTTACCCAACAGCCGTGAAAAGGAAAATTTGTACCTCCTAATTTTAACCATACCTGTCATAAAACGGAAATCTTGAAATAGCCCGTATGCCTATTAGCTACCACTTTGAGATGTCTATCATAAAATAAGATAAGATTTATTTATTGTAAACTGTGTACATATGGATCATAATACATAAAATCAGTATCAACAGTTGCTCATTTCGAGCGTACAATAATTGGCCTTAGACTAAGCTTATAATAAGCATTACATTACATAATATGTTCACTATTTATTAAAATTTGACATAGATATATAAAATTCATTTAAGTTATAATAAACATTGTCCATCAGAAAGTTCTTTAATGTGCATTTAAATTCGTTGTCTTCCAACATCTTTATATAATTAGGAAGGGCATTAAATATACGTATTGCCATCATAAAGGCGCTCTTTTTAAACAGTGCGTTACGTGCTCTGGGGGCATAATATGTTAAATTTATATTGCTCACGCACATTCTCCTTTAGTGAAGATTTCTTGGTGAAGTAATGAATATTTTTCTTCACGAAAAGGCAAAGTTCGAGAACATATATACCTGTTAAAGTGAGAAATCGTTTATCCTTGAAAACTTGTCTGAGAGATTGATCAGTATTCATTCGATAAATTGTTCGCAAGCATCTTTTTTGGAGAACAAAAGTACTTTGAATATCTACTGAATTCCCCCAAAAAATAATCCCGTAGGTTAGTAATGGATACACATTGCCATAGTAAGAGTTTCTTACTACACTTTCAGAACAAGATCCCGCCAGAATAGACAAGGCATAGCATTGTCTGGAGAGCTTAGAATTTACTGCGGTTATATGATCTTTCCAGCTTAAAAATACTTACTTATACTTTTTTAACATCCTTATGAATATGTCTAACTACTGTAAAAAGGACACTTGGTACCCCCAAATTATACCGTTTTCTAATTTCAGACCGACTAACCCACGGACTAATGTGATTCTGAAATCGTATACGAAAAGCGATAAATAAGAAATGTATAAGAATGACAGATGCGAACAAAAAGTCACGTCACCATTTCCATACATTATTATGGTCACGTGACTTATCGCTTATCGTACACGATTGTAGAATGGCATCTTGGCCAGGCCTGCAGTTGGCTTAGACAGATCTAAAACAACTGAACTGTTTTCACTCAAGCGTAAAATTTATCAGATTTTGTTACATTTTTGGGACCAAAAATGGGACACAAAGTTCCTGGGAAATTTTGAGAAATGTGATGGATCTTGCTTCACATCAAGTAGGGGAGACCAGGTATAAAAGTAACGCGGAATGAACGTAACAAATTCATTTAAAATTTTACTACGACATCTATCCGAACGTCCTTCAGGGCATTAGATGCCATTTCGATTCCCCCCTAACCTCAGTTACACCCACGGTGCTGTGACGGCAGGTTATGCGTGTAGTGCTATGGTCCCAGAAAAATGCGTCAAAAGTAAGTTTTTAACCATTTTTTCAATCTTAGCTAGATTTTTCATGGTAAATGCTAGAGCTTGCGTTTTGCATGGGTGTTGTAAAGTCAATAATCATTTACAGTTAGAGGGTTGCAAATCAATGTTTTAATGGTGCTTTTTACGTTTTTTTGCTACGTGTTTGTGAGATTCTGGAAATTCGATACCCAGAGATGATTGAAACAACTTGTTACTTTCATCCCGATTTCCAAATGGGAGACTCATTGGTTCACCTATGTGCTAGCGTTTATTAAATAACTCATATACTTTGTGCCTTTTTGTTGCAGAATGTCTAATATACACAAAATAGAAATTATAGCTTTTGCTGCAGTTGAGGTGATCCTTTTTTTAAATGCCCTACAGGGACGCAGCAAAGACGTACCAACTGGCTCACATCACTTTATGTTTATATAGACATGTAAAGTGAAGGAAAGCTTTACTTGAAAGTTCAGCGGCACTACCCAAGGCGGGATTTGTTTCGGGAAACAAATATTCTCTGTCCATGAGGAGTAAAACACATTTTTTTATCATATTAGGTACATTGTATGATTAGCTTAGTAGTATACTCAGAAATAAGGACAATGCAGGAAGCATTTAATTCCTTGGATTACACCTAAGCATTTGTTTATATGCCATTTAGAATAAGACAGAAAGTTGATTGATCTCACGTCACTCATAATTATATCCTATATAAATTTATTTCGTCTCATATAATAATGTTAATTACATTCATGAATTGTTAATGTTTGTCTTTGAGGTAGTGATGTTGTAAGACTGTTGAATACTTAAAAATACTAACTACACATGATTATATTGATTATTTTATAGTTATTTACTTTGTTTCAACTATCCCTGTACACTGTTACAACCAGCCCTATGGGTAGGGATAATTGCAACAAATTTCATCCTTCATTGTGAGCCATTTTTCTGTAAAACTATTCAATGTATGGTGTTTATTTTGGTACCAAAAGATACATGAAATATGTGTCTATTGCACATAGAGATGCAAAGTTTGACAACTGCTACCAAAAAAATATAAAAAATCAAAAACTGAAAATTGTTACGTTCATACCTGGTCTCCCCTACCTTCTTTACCAGCCTACGAAATTTGATTAATATTGAAGACAGAATCCAAACGTTCAAACTTGTCATAAAAAATTCTGTACAAATGTAGCAGAAAAAAAAGGTATACTCGTAAAGTATCAGCAGAGTTTTACGTCCATTATTAATTATTGTAATTTTCTCTCATTGTAATTAACTCGTTTTCTAACAACTTGAATCGTTCGCTACTACTTTTATATTGTCTATCTGTTTCAAAATGTACTCTGTAACTAGTGTAGAGCAACTGTTAAACTTGTACGAAACAATCGGGGGCTTTTATACATGGTAAGTACAAGTACGATACAAGTATTGGGAAAACTAAACGCGAAACAATGAACACTTCACGATCAAGGAGTTTCAGTGTTATTTCGAAGCAACTTTGGTTTGCTGCTATTTTATGCTACACTTGTGATTGAAGTTGTAGTTGATACCACAGAACGGGTTTTTAACGGGCAAAACTCAAAAAAATCGTGGGTTCAAACCTCAACGCCATTACATAATACGAAAAATTCTGTACAAGAAAAAATACAAAAATATAGTGCTATAGGTCCGTGTGGTGACAGCAATAAGAATACATTTGTAACCACCCCAACTCCTCCTGCGGGTGTCGTAAGAGTCGACTAAGAGATTGAAGTGTCACTGAACATTATTTGATAAAAGATTGATGATGAGCAGCAGCGTCATCATAGTTGACACATTACTAAGATCGCCAATCCGCTTGCTCAGCGTGGCGATTATGGGCATTTACCTCCTAATGCCCATAATCGCCACGCTGGGCAAGCGGATTAGCGGATTTAGCGTAATTAAAAGGAGAGGCCTACGTCCAGCAGTGGACTATCGGCTATAGGCTGATGATGATGATATATGATGATGATGCTTATTTTATTGTATTACAAGTTACAAGCTTTTGATAAACAGGCCCTAGGTCGATTTGTGTAAGAACTCCCAAGACATTTATTATTATTTTAAACATATATCACAAAGTGGTACTTTTATCCGTTTTCATCTATTTTTCAAGTAAAAATATTCTTCTATAACTCAGTTGTCGGGTCATTATTAAATCTCAAGTTTTTGAGTTATGACGCGAAGTGCTTCAACTTTGATTATGCGCCGGGTACTTTGTAAACAATTTAAGGAATACAAACGACTTTAAGACGATATTTGATGAAGATTGTTACAACATTGTTAAAATTATAGAAAAAGGGAAACAATCTTCTGTCAAATATTCTATTTAAAGTACCATTAAACCAACCAAATAAGGTACAATACTGCATTTATCGTCCACAATTTCAATTTCTAACTTGACACTAGTCTCAGTTCTGTTTGTATTGTATTACTTACTGGCTAATCAAAATTACAGGTTTATACTTCTTTTTATACAATTTGTATTCCCACTGATGTGCTATGTCACTTCTATAAATAAAGTCAATACAGTACAATATACGTTATCAGCACGAATACTTATTTTTAACTGAGTTTACACGTTTAAAACTTCATATTTTTGATTTAAAAGTGAATTGGCGAGTTTTTAGCTATGTGCGCGTGTATAATTTATGAAAATCCGTGAATAATAATAGTTCACAAATTTTCAATACGTATTATTTGTTATGACAATCAAAACAGCTGTAAACATGTCAAGCAGTAATTCTCTTGGTACGATTAAACCACTATACTAGTAACTGGAGTTCGAGGCCAAAGAATCTACGAAAATATTGCCACACCAATGAAATGTTCTTACAATAGTAAATCCTTATTTTCTAAAAACAGACGTTGAGATATGTTATTTATTGGTAATTTTAATTCTTTAATTTATAGAAACAATATTATTTACTTATTTTCACGTAAATATAAGGTATTTTAATAAAAACTTAATTATCCGCAATTATTAGTAACAAAGTTGGTATTGCGCTGGTATCACCTCAGGTGTTAATAACATTTGGTACAGCAATTTAACTACACATAAATTAAAAGGTAGGTATGGTTAAATTACTAAGCAGTATAAGTACTATAGTATTACTAAGCAGTTTTAACCCGTAATAAGGCAGGGGTGCCTTATTACGGGTTAAAATTATGGGAAAGAAATTTGGAAATGTAAAATAAAAGCATTTTTTGTATTTTATTTTTTATTTGTCTTCTTCATCTCTTATCCTCCTGACTTCTGGGTAAAAATCGAGTACACTCCCATAAAAGCCGAGAGGCTTTTATGACGCCCAAATAATTTTTAAAAGAAATGCTTAAAATATACCTCTTAGAGTATATAACCAACTTTGCTCGAACAAAAATATGACAAACTCATTTTAAACCTTAAAATAAGCAACAGTAAGTTCAGGACTCAACACTGATGGTGTTATAAAGGACTCTCGGCTTTTATGGGAGTGTACTCGATTTTTACCCAGGACTCAGGAGGATAAGTGATGAAGAAGACAAATAAAAAAATGCTTTCATTTTACATTTCCAAATTTTTTTCCCATAATTTTAACCCGTAATAACGCACCCCTGCCTTATTACTGGTTAAAACTGCTTAGTAATGGTATAGTATAGTACTTATACTGCTTAGTAATTTAACCATACCTACTGTCTTAACAAATATGGCACGTTGTCGTATGTGTCCACTGGTAATTAAACTTTTTTTTAAATAGGCTTTTAAACGTTGGCTCTCATCATTTTAAGTTCTTTACAAGAAAATTTTGTCATATCAATGTTAGTTAAGAGAAAAGAAAAGTTTTTAGGTGTTTACGTGTTTTTAAGAAAATCCTAGTTATGACAGCCATATTAAACAAAAAGGCGTACAAACATTACACAGGTATAATTATAATGTTTTATTAGGAATTATTTTAAATAAATTAAATTAAATAACAAAAAGGTTGTGGAAACCTGAAAACTGTATTTGACAATGACATAAGAGACTTTGACGGATTTGACAATAAAGCATCTGTCGTAGTTTCGTTGGCCTCGAACTCCAATTACTAGATTAGTAAGCAGAGAGATGGTTATTCCTCATGGAAATTCAAAATCCGTACCTATATATCTCATACATGAGGAGTTATATGGGAGACCATCGCTGGATACCCGCCAGGTAATGACATCTCAGCAGATAAAAAATTGAGAAATGACCAAAAAGCATTGTCAAAATTATGCCTGACTGTAGACGGTATGGCCATCACTCACGTAAGGTCATGCAAGATAGATAGCAAAGGAGGCATGAGATGCGCCGTCATCCGCTTACGAAGACAAAGGCTTAGGGCGACGTATAAGCTTGGAACGGAAACTATACAGGTACTGTCTTGATGATTTTGACTCAAATATAGAGAAATACATAAATTCTGTTATGTCAACTGTCCAAGATTTAGCCGATATAGGCAAAATTATAGAAGACGCTTCAATAGCTGCAATTCTTCTTGAAGGCTTAAGTCCTCAGTATGCACCTTTAGTGATGGCTTTGGAAAACTCCCGGATTAGTAAGCTGAAGTGGCAATGGGCAGGCCACGTTGCACGCAGAGTAGATGGTCGATGGGGTCGAAATGTGCTCGAGTGGAGAACACGGCTAGGCAACGCAGCGTAGGACGTCCACCCACAAGATGGACAGACGACCTTATGAAGGTCGCCGGGACACGCTGGATGCAGGTCACATCTTAACCGGTACATGTGGAGGTCATGTCTTAATACTCAGGAAACACTGTTTGTAATGATGATGATTATTACAAACAGTGTTTCCTGAGTATTAAGAACCAAACAGACCGTATACATAAGACATGACATGCTGAACAACTTTTAATATGGAACCAACCCCGAAATTGCGAAAAAAAAACTTTTTCATTAATATTGGTCATGTGATTTCGGCATTGGTCCTATGATAACTTTTTGAATATGACTATAAATTATACTATGCAGTGTGTGCAAGATTATTAGCAGAGTTGGGACAAATGTGCGTTATTGTTCGCAATAATATGGACTTGACTGCAATGTTGATTAAATGAATAATTTAAAGAATAATTTCTTGAATTTTGATTTTGAAGCTCTAAGGTGATTATTTATAATAGTTTTCATAGTTACTGGTGTTAAATAGGTAATTTGTAGAACAAGAACGCACATTTTTCCGGTCTCTAATTATTAGTGAGTCACGAAACATCCTGTATACGTCTACGTTTGAGGTTTCCAATGGATGAAACACCCTGTGAAAGACATTTGTAAGTTTTTATGGCTTTAACATGATAACGTATGCTCTTAATGCAAAATTTATTGTCTAGTCTGCGAGAGTTAAGTGCAAGGGCATGCACTTTCAATTCAACACATAATGTACGAACTTTTACTTAATATTTAGAAACATGAACCCCGACACGTCAAATTCGTAGTAATAAAATACTTAAATATCACGAAAGAGCTTTCTTGCCGTTATAAGATTCAATCACAGATCACTGTTTTCTAGACAGGGCACCTAAGTTTTATCCTAGCAAATGTCAATCGAATGTCGAATCTTTTTTATTAGTTTGGAAGCATAGCACATTAATCAATAAATTACCAACAAAACGTGTTTAAGGTGCGACACAACTTGCTATTTAAAACGGCGAGGGCTTGGAATTACATCGAATTTATGCCATTTTTAACTTTAGTTTGAAATTAACTTTTTCTTTTTTCGATAGGATGTGCTGGTTGAATCACCGTTTTCTAGGAAACACTATATTTGTACCTATAGTTAATGAGTATTTGTGTCACATGATATTTTTGTAGTCGCCATCAGATATATGGTAGCGGTCGAGGTCCCCAAATAAATCGGAGCAACGGTAAATTTCAATAAATTCGGTACGTGAGAAAAGTGCAATGATTTGGGAGCGTGTAATTCGTCATAAATTTAGGAGCAGTCCCTTTTCAATAAATTCGTAACGTACAAGTAGGTAAAGATATCGGAACGAACATGACTCGATATCGAAGCAGCCAGAATGATCATAAATATCGGAACATTTATAGGAAATACACCTTAAGTCTGCGTCACATAGTTTATTTTAATTTGTTACTATGTTTTCACTACAACTACTTTAAGTTGTCAATGTCAAAGATGATTTTGACGACTGTTGTGGGTGAGTAAATGAGTTTCCTAGATAAAAGAGAAGTTTTCAAGCATCAATATCGAAAAATGCATAAATGAAATTTTGATTATTTATTTAATCATATTAATATGGGATAAGTAGGTAAATAAAATCGTAAAGCTAGTAAAGCTAGCACGGTGACAACTCCGAGAATTGTAAATTGACTGTTTCTCCCATAGCAGGCGTCCATGGGCTACGGTTACCACTTATCATCAGACGGGCCGTGTGGTTGTTTTGTGTTTCAAATATATTGCAAGTACTTTTAGCGTCTTTTTAGCGAAGCAAAATTATATATTGTCACAAAAATACGACAATTGTAGCGAAATTCCAACATAGGTCGAACTTCGTATCAAGAATTTACGAAAATGGTTCTAAACCTTGTGATAATTGTAACGACTTTTCGAATGTAAAACAGTACATTACGATACAAGTGCGAAAAAAAAATAAGTGGAGTGGAACGAGTGGAGATAAATTAAAGCACGACCGAAGGACTAAATCTACACGAGTTACGAATTTCCTTTTCGCACGTGTATTATTAGTGATAATTGTATGTTGGTGGCAAACAGGCACACGGACCGTCCGATAGTAAGCGGTAGACGTAGCCTGCGGAGGCTTGTCACATCAGTAACAGTGATATTACACAATTATTGTCAAACTTGTCATTATGGCATTGTTTGAGTGTTGGGTCAATAGGGTTATAAATTATAAAACAGAGATACGGTTATGCTACTGTTGGTAGTATGGGAATGTCTGAAACTATCGGACATACGAAAATATGTTCTTAGGAACCATGTCGATTATAATAAACAGAAAAACTGCATTAATACATTTGAAAAAAAAACTACCCAGCAGGGGAATCGAATCCGGTTGTTATGAAAAAATAAACTTATCTGCACTATTTCTATTCGGAAATCCATTGTGTAGGTCTTAAGCAGTATATAGTAGTATTTGTTTTTAGGAACCCTATCTATCATCGATTTTGATAAAAAAACTGCATTTATACATTAGAAAAAAACGCGTTGAATATGTGAAAACAATGTATTTCATTCATTTTAGACATCATGCTTCTTAGAGACATTTACTTTTTTCACATATACATGTTTTTTTCTAATGTATAAATGCAGTTTTTTTTTATCAAAATCGATGATAGATAATTATGATTCCTAAAAACAAATACTACTTAGTATGTCTTATAGTTTCAGAATTTCTCTTTCAAAAAAATAAGTTTTAGGACAAATTATTATTAAATGACGTACTGACATTTCTATTACTCCCTAGGGAATTTCACTTTTCTATTAGTCCCGTTATGCATGCAAGCAATGGCGCGCTTATAGACAGAAGTGTGATGAAAAGGTGACATTAACTGGCCCCCAAGATCGCCTGATTTGACAGCTCCTGATTTTTTTTGGCTCCTGGTTAAGTATTTAAAAGGATTTGTCTTTTCCGATTGGCCAACGAACCTTTAGCAATTAAAACAAAATACTCGAACCACAATCACTGAATTAACGCCGGAAATGTGTGTAAAAATGATGAAAAATGCGATGAAAAGGGTTGGCATCTGCGATGCTACTGGAGGTGGATATTTGTCTGATTATTTTCCATGTGTAATTGCCGACCCAAAATAATTATATTTAACCAGTGATACTTTATATTTTTTGTGTTATGTATAGAATAAAATTTCAAAAATAAAGTGTATCTTATTTGGCCACCCTGTATGACTATGAATATACTCTAGATTGACTTATACATTGTTGTGCCAACAGTACTTTCAAATCCCATTGTAATCGCTGCTTAATAATACCTACTTCAATATAATTATTACTCGAACTATTCATTGCGCCACCGAGTACACGACATCTTCTCACGAAATTTTACTTAGCTCCTTGTTCTACCTTTGCCAATTTTGGCAATACGTCAAAACAGCGGTTAACTAAATAACATTTAGGCAAATATCTGTCCAATTTGCGAAAGAGACAGAAATATATTTGTCACGATGACAAATGTCTACTCTTTTCGAAGAACGTCACAACAAACCACTCCGTTCTAAATTCAAATTACTGACAACCTATTCAAGACGTGTGGCTGACCATAAAGAATTTAAAGCGATGTGTATATGACATTAAGGTATATTTTCCATAAATGTTGAGATATTTACGACCACGCTGACTGCTCAGATATTTCTGATTATCTCTGTGTTCCGATATGTTTGCCTAATTATACGTTACGAATTCATTGAAAAGTGGTTGCTCCTAAATTTGTGACGAATTACATGCCTCTAATTTATTGCCCTTTTCTCACGTAACGAATTTATTGAAATTTTACGTTGCTCCGATTTATTCGGGGACCTCGACCGCTACCATATATCTGATGGCGACTGTACTAGCTTGGTAGAATAAAAAATATACTCTGAACTTAATTAGAATAGGTTACAACGACGTGAAAATTTTCGGGTTCGGGTTATCTTATTAAACCACGCAGATGTAATGAAAAATGCCCTGATTATTTCATAAAAGTATTAAATTTCTTGGATAATCAGCATAAAAGCGATTCATGAAGACGCTACGAGCTAGTGTGATAAAAATGTTTTTATAAATATGATGCGGAGTGTAGGCGGTAGTAATCTTTAACTTCAACACTTTCGCACTCTAATTACAGTTCCTCCTACATGACATGTAATTTGAAACGTCTCTCCCAACTTACCGTTACTCTCGAAAAAATCTGGTTTCAATATATACTACCCTAGTTCTATTCTTGTTTAGCGGCAAAACTAAGTTTGTAAGCGTTCAGAGGATGGGAGGACGAAATTGCCTACTAAATGTGGTTTTGATACTAATGCTACCAGTTTAGGTTTCTATAATGGTCACAGCGTGGCATTATCGCTTAGTGAGAAAGAAAATTAGGATTATTCTAGCACAAAATTAGATTTGGCCAAATCTAATAACGTAATAGAAACACTATGCCCTTTTATACGTAGTATTTTTTTATGAAAATAGTTTTATTTTATATATTTTTGTAATATGATCAGTAGCTGTCAACATGCATCAGCTGGCTCAAATAATATTTGCTATCTAAAGGTGCATGCAGACCAAAAGAGCATTCGCTGTTCTATCCCCCTACTCTACGAAATTTGATCGTTACACGAAACGTGATTCGTTGATTTCGTAGAGTGGGGGATAGAAAAGCGAATGCTCTTTTGGTCTGCATGCACCTTTAAGGTGCGATCGTACCAATGCTCAAAAAAGGTGACGACACGGAATTGCATTGACGCATCGTATCCCAACCGTTTTTAACGTATGCTCCCCACACCGCTACTTAAAATACGCAGCATAATGCCTTTTCTGTTCCTTTTTTAAAAGATGCAAGACAAAGCGAAAAAAGAATACTTGATTACAACTTTGAGCAGCCGAATTGTATGTGCTTTTAAAGACAAAAAATGGTTTTCAAACAAGAACGAAACTACGAAATTTGATGCGAATCTCTAGCAAGACAGTCCATGACGGTGGCTAGCAAGCCTAGGCAAGAATCCATTCTGAAATCGTATACGATAAGCGTGGTATAAATGTATGAGAATGACAGATTCGTACGAAAAGTCACGTGACCATTTTCGTACATTATTATGGTCACGTGACTTCTTGCTTATCGTATACGATTGCTGAATGTTATCTTGGCTAGGCCTGGAGTGCAAAATTGAGTGTTGCTTGCTGTCGAATTTCGTCAATAATAAAGTAGGAATATTGAAATAGTATTTTATATAATTGTAACAATATGAAGGCTTTAAAAGTTGAGTCCGGGTTTAGGTCACGAGGCTTGCTGAGTGGCTTAAGTAAGGTACGAGAAATAATAAAAAATACAAATCAAAATATTTAGTTAATAAATAATTTGATTTGTGGTTTCTGCATTACGTTTAAGGTACGAGACTTATATTGTTATGATTGTATACAATACTTTTTCTACGACAGCCAAATACATACCTAGTATACCTACTCGAAAACAATAAAATGGGTTACATACCTACTTAAAGAATGAATAGGAATATTTATACCAATAAATACGTATCTATTGCTTGCCATCTTAAGCTCTCTTAAAGTATCTAGCGCAGTGATTGGCTGGTTTCATAGCTACCTCAATGGTCGTCGGCAAAGAATTAAAGTAGATACTTCACATTCTTCTTGGTGTAGCACTCTGGCCGGTGTTCCGCAAGGCGGCGTGCTCTCCCCTCTATTATTTTCTATCTTCATTAATTCCATCACCATTAATCTTTCTTCTTGTTATCACCTCTATGCCGATGATCTTCAGATATATTCACAGGGTGGGATAAGTGAGCTCCCTTCGGTCATTGACAGCACGAATGCTGACCTGGTTCGCATTTCTGACTGGAGTCGAAGGTATGGTCTGACGGTTAATCCTTCTAAGACGCAAGTCATTATCATTGGAAGTAATAAGTTCATACCAAAAGTTGACTACGCCAATCTCCCACCTGTTCTCTTCGATGGGATCCTGGTACCTTTTTCGGACAAAGTAAAAAACCTAGGTTTAATCATCGACCGTTCGTTATCTTGGGTTCCACAAGTGAGTGAGGTGAGCAGGAAGATGTTCGCTGCGGTGGGGTCTCTTAGACGACTACGTAATTTTCTACCTATTGCCACTAAAACTGCGCTAGCACAAACACTACTTCTTCCAATTCTTGATTACGCTGATATATCCTACCTTGACCTTACCGAGGAGCAACTGAGTAAACTTGAGCGTATTCAAAATCTCTGCATAAGGTTCATTTTTGGGTTACGCAAATATGACCACGTTTCCAATTTCCGTTCACAACTCAAGTGGCTCCCTATCCGCTTTCGTCGTAACTTCCACATTCTTTCCCTTCTCTATAATATTCTTTTTAACCCTGCAACCCCCCGTTATCTTAAGGAGCGTTTTAGCTACCTCAGTTCTCTCCGATCCTCACAAAACTTGCTTCTGACTGTACCGCCATCCTCTTCCAAATTTTATAACTCATCGTTCACCTTTCGAGCTGTTCGACTATGGAACTCACTCCCTATTGAATTAAGACGTGCCGAATCGATTGCATCCTTCAAATCATTACTTAAGAAACATTATCTGTCACTTCCTTAGTTTTGAATTCTTTATTTATTTTCTCCTTTCATTCCAATTGACTTAAACTAATTATTTCTCGTAGTTTCACTATGTAATGTAGGTATCTGTATTTTTATAATATGTATATGTATTTCTATGTGTATCTATTTATATATATATATATATGTATTTGCATTTTGTGTTTATTTTTACATTCCTTAGCCATCAGACTATTTTTCTCAGTTTTTGCACCACCTACTATCAACTTTTACTTTCTTATCTCCTCTACCCAAAGGTTGTCTGGAAGAGATCGCTCTTTAGCGATAAGACCGCCTTTTGTTTACCTCTTTCAAACATGTACTTTTATTATTTGTTTTGTAATTGTCTTTGAGGTGCAATAAAGAGTTATTGTATTGTATTGTATTGTATTGTACGTAGTTACCTATACACAACTAAGAGTAAAAAAAGTAAATCAATAATTTTGTCTTTAATTTAAGCAAAATCTCAGTATTTGATCATTAGTTCATCTGAATCACTCATAATAATTAATTAACTTTTGCACAATCACTACGACCAAACAAACATAAACGCTAGAATATCTTTACCAAGATTTACAAATTTCGAACACATTATGCCGAACATGCTATAGACAAAATGAAAAGAAAATAAGCCGGTTCTCAATTACGAAAAATGTGGTTGCGGTCAAGAAAATTTTTAAAGATCAAATGAAAAAAGTATAAAATTATATGATAAAATTATGGTTTTTACCTTCGTTTTGTAATATATAATATTAAAACGCATTTCAGATTATTTTTACATGTTGATTTAAATCATGAAACTAAAAATGAAACCTATTTTTAAAAAGCAACTTACTACTACAAATGAAAACAAACCTGATACATGGAAGTTGTCCTTAGAAAAAAAAATAACAGAACTCCTATATTCATATGATTAGGATTACTGCTCCTTCAGCAGTTATCATAATATGATAACTGCTGAATTTCATATTATGAACCGAAAGACACATAGACTTTCTTATCGTTACTCAAATGACGTTAATTTGGATACCGCTGACAATCATCTGATTGACAAATTTAAGTGCTGGAGTACAAAAAAGCTTTATTATCTTTTTATGTAGAAAGACTAGTAAATTTAGAGGACTATTTAATAAGTAAATACAATACCTACAGTACAGTAAATCTTACTACAATGTACAGTAACAAGTCAGATAAACTCCCTAATTTCTACTTTGTATTCAAACGCTCTGTTTAATTGTATGACACTTTGAAGTTGCGTGATTATGACACGCGGCAAATGTTAACTAGAGGCGCATTCGACTTTCATGGGAGCTAGTGTCACGACTTTAGGTTGAAAGTGAAATAACAGAGGAATAATTTAGGTTTCAGAATTGCCAGACATCGTGGGCATCTTGTAGGTACCTAAAATTTCGTTGATATAAATAAATAAATAAGTATATAAATATCTTGGGACATCTTGCACAAATTAACCTAGTGGGTAGGTACCACTGTAAGCTCAATTAAGGTTTGTGATGTAGGTACCAGGCGACGATATATATAATAGATAGATACAGTTAAATACATAGACAGCCATGACCAAGGAACAAATATTTGTGATAAATAAATACACAAATAATGCCCTCGCCGGAACGTCCAGCTTCGTAGGCAGGGTCACTACCAACTAGGCTACGGAGGCTGACAAGATTAGGTTGATGGTTATTATAATTATTAATATGTACCTACATAATATTTTCTTCGGTTACCAGCGTAAGTTTTTCATGAAATTGAACTACTGGGTGACAAGATCGTGATCCAAACTGTGAAAAGCGTCTTAAGATGGTCTTTTTGAATAAGGTTTAATTGTAATGAAAAACGCGAGAAAAAATACGTTTTTCATAATGATCGGTGCGGATGTGTTTAGTTGTGGCTCCACTCCACCTGGGTTGCGTTTTATAAAATTACAATTCACAATTTCGTTGATTACCTTTCTTTCTAGCCAATATGTGCGTGCGATAGAGAGGCAAACAGCGAAATTGTAAAATGTAACTTTATAAAACGCGACCCTGATCGTAAGTGAAAAGTGGAATCCAAATCGTGGCGGCAACGAACAGGAGACCAGCAGTACCTGTCAGTTGCCACCACCTTGCTGGCCCGCTAGATGCTTCTTCACGCTTCGTTTAAAGGGTCTCAACTTATATGTATGAAACCGTGGACTAACCTGGTACTAAAAAGTGGAATTGTCTATTCATGTGTTTCCTACACATGAATAGAGAATTCCACTTTTTAGTAGTCCGGATCAATTAAGAACATTTACCTCCTAATACCCGTATGCATAGGTAATAGGAGAGGCCTTTGTCCAGCAGTGAACTAATATAGGTTGATGATGACAATTGCCGAATTCCTTTATACGTGTGGCAATATTTTCCACGATGAAGGGATACTAGAGAAAATTTTCATATGATGATCGCTGACATCCGATAGGATATAGCACCATAAGAAGAAGAAGAAGAAGGGATACGTTTTAAGCATTCCTTACCTTACTACACTTAGTGGTCGTAGATAGCTGGTGATGTCTTCTCGCCACTACGCAGGATATCCTGGCGTAGACATACACCATCACTGCCATGGGCAGGAAGAAGGAGCCCATGGCAGAGAACACCACGTAGCCAGGGTTTTGGTTGTAACGGCAGACGCCTCCTTGATTGTGGTCTGGTTCGTACCTGGGAAAAATGTAAAATTTAGAGTGGGGACTCTACGGCAGTTATATCTGTCACTCCAATTGAGGCGTAATTTGAGTGACAGGGACAGTTACACTGAAAAAAATATTTACCAAAGTGACTTAGGTTGGCTATATTACTAGGAAACTTTGATATATGTAACAAATCCTTGCTATCAAATTTACAAAACTAAAAAGGTTGAAGTCGATACCAGAGTTCTGGTTAAGTCAACAAAGAACATTGTACATTATACCAAACAACTGGTGAAATCAACAAAAAACTGGTGTAATCTACCAAATTAATTTAGTAGAATGCCAACATAAAAAGTTTGGTAAAATCAAAAAAAAAATTGTGATAGGACCCAGTGAACCTTAATTTCCGGTTAGAATTACGCAAGATCTGATAAATCCAACTTAGCATTTTTTTCAGTGTACGGAATTTATAATATTTATGTTCCCAGTAGCTAGATGTAAACTTTCACGATTGTCACTCATATTTGAACGACAAATGGGTCATAATCGCTGACGATTGGGGTATGCCATTACACATATGGTCGCAGGCAGTCACAGCTGTCTAACGTAAGGTTTAGGCTGTGGTCGTTTCTGACCATGGACTTAGATAGGCTGATAATGTGATAAGAGTAGACTGTTATGTGTCATGCATACGTAATCCATTAATTTACTGAAATTCCATTCATGATATTATTTTTCAGCAGTCAAAGCCTCATTCTTAAAGCACCGTGGACCAATCAACTTTTTGATCGCCACTATTTTGTCCCGTAACGCAGGTGACAATTTCGTCAAGTTTGCTAGAAAAAATGCTTATAAATTGTACATGCGTTAGGCCCCACACTACAGATCATCATAATCATCATCAGCCTATGATAGTCCACTGCTGGACGTAGGCCTCTCCTTTTAATTACGCGTATGGACGCATTAGGAGGCAAATGCCCATAATCGCCACGCTGGGCAAGCGGATTGGCTATCGCAGTAATGATGACGCTGCTGCCCATCGTCAATCTTTTCTAAAAGTTCACATCGATACATTTAGGTTCCAACTGTTTTTCATTGTAAATATGTGTATAGTATTAACACTTTCAGTGCGGATGAGTGCTACGCGCTACGCTCGTAGCCGATCCCGTGATTTTTCCGCTTTATAGCGAAAATGGACCTCCCACAGAGAACTCCCCTCGGGAGTTCCCCGCGCTCAAATTATTAATTGACGTCCATTTGTAAGTTCATGAAAAGTAACGCAGCGGACAGAAAATATGCCGATCGAAAAGTTGATTGGCCCTCGTAACATTCATATCACTACTCACCACCCAAACATCGGCGGGCAAGTGATAGCCATAGCGGCAATCCAGACGAAGAAGATCATCGTCAGCGCCAACTTCTTCGAGCGTCTTCTTCTAGAGTAAGACAGCGGCCTGGTGACGGCCAGGTATCGGTCGACGCTGATAGCACAGAGGGAGAGGATAGAAGCCGTGCAGAGTAGGATGTCCAGGCTAATCCAGATATCGCAGAGGATCCAGCCTAGCTCCCATTTACCTGGAACAGAAGACAATTTGAGTCTTTTGTGGCAACATTTAAAAGGCAATGGTCTCACCGTGAATTACTATGGGCTATAAACATGAACTTAAGATACGCCCTCCCGTGTCAAAAGAGACGGCAATACTCACCCGGTGGTGATAGCTGACAGCTGGGCGAGTATTGCCGTATATTGGGCGGTGAGACCAGTGCCTACGAAGTGTCAGTGACCATTCTTTGATAGAAGATTGATCATGTCATCATAGTGAACACATTACTGCGATCCATTCCGCTTACCCTGCATAGCGATTATGGGCATTTAAATTAACTCGTAATGCGTCCATACGCATAGTTAATATGAGAGGCCTACGTCCAGCAGTGGACTGTGATGTGATATAATGGTAACATGGTCAATTGCTAATGAAATAACTCTCTGTGGAGAATGGAGATGGTATTTGCAATAATGCCGAAACATAGGGAGCTCGATTATTGAAATGTACAATGTATGAAGACTGTAGTTTAAATAAATTATTTCATATATTCATGACATAAAAACCGAAGAAATTATTACTAAAACGTAGATTGCAGTAGTAATTTTTATACAGAACTTTATAAAAGAAATTCAGTACCTAGGTCATTTGGCAGTATGCAAACGTGACGTCATTTTTGTGTGTTTTATATAAAATGTCGTAGTGGCGAAAGTAGGTTTTTTTGAGGACAAAGTGTCGATGACTATAATGTTTTAATAACCGATACAAGTTAGAAAAAAGCCTACATTTCAACATGTATATCATGCACTTTTTTGCATACTATCTCCGCTGTACGAACCAGTACGTGCCAAAAAGTACTATGAAAATTCATTCCTGCGGAAAAGTATCACTTTCTGTGCAATAAAGTTCACCCTTAAAATTCTGAGCATATTATGTATTGTAAAAGATGTTGATTTGACTTGCCAGTCATCACGTCTATTGTACAATACATGTTGAAGGATTATTCAAAGTTCCCCATTTTAAATCATAAATACTAGGGTATATAATAGCTAGGCGCTAGCCCAATAGCTTGTATATTATTTATTTGTATTGAACAAATGGTTTTTTTTTAATTATACCTATACCATGCGTATTTGGATTATGCGAGCGTTGGCACTTTGCAAATTAGGTATAGTCAACAAAAAATGTGGACACTTTTCGACTCTATTCAGTGGTATTAAAGTCGAAAAGTGGTGAACCACATTTTTTGTCGACTGTACTATTGCTACTGAAGGATAGGTACTCTATACAACACTCACAAACGCGAATATAAAAATCTATTCCCATTTTTCAATAGTAGGTACCAAACAGTTATTAAGGAAATTAAATAAAAGCTTTAAAGTCGTTTCTGTGTACGTATTTATTAGTAAAATAAGCTCTCTAAAAGCTTTATAAAGGCAATTTCTATTGCTTTTTAAACAAAATCCGCCAAAAACCTGTATAAATTGACCCTTGAATACCCAAAGTTGTGACTGATTCATGGATCAACATTTTACTGGTTTATTGTAGAAAATCGACAGGATTTTTAGACGGGCCAATAGACTTTTCGTTATTACCTTTAATTGGATTATCGGTGCCACTCAATAAAGAGAACTCTCTGAAGGGTACTCAAATTTTGTAATTTTTTTTATTTGCTTTTAAAAGCGCTATAATCTGAAGTTGTTACTTATGTAAGGAATGAACGGAGGAAATCATGAATTTGAAATCCATTAGCATTTTTTTTCTAATTTTACTTTACATTTAATGATAAAGTAAATTCTAGTTACTTTTTGTCAGCCTCCGTAGCCTAGTTGGTAGTTACCCTGCCTACGAAGCTGGAGGTTCCGGGTTCGAATCCCGCCGAGGGCATTATTTGTGTATTTATTTATCACAAATATTTGTTCCTTGGTCATGGCTGTCTATGTATTTAAGTATCTATATGTATCTATCTATTATAAATATAATATCGTCGCCTGGTACCCACATCACAAGCCTTAATTGAGCTTACCGTGGGACTCGGTCGATTTGTGTAATATGTCCTAATATATAAAAAAAAAATACTATAAGGAACACAAAATTGGAGCCATTTGTGTGTGTCTATTAGACTAATGATGATGCTGCTGCCTATCATCTAATCTTCAGTAACTAAATGGTAAGGTTCGACCGAGATTCTCGGCCGCGAACTAAATTGTTCTCGTCTCGGTCTCGGCCAAGACAAAATCCATAGTCTCGATCGGACCTTACTAAAATGGTCAGTGACACTTTATTAATACGGTTATAGTAAAAGACGGGAAGTTTAGGCATACGATTTAAACCTACGGTAGATTGTTTCTTTCACGAAGACGCGTGCCCTGGTTCGTGTTGTCATGTTATTAGTTACTTTACCATTTAAGTACTTATTGATGAAATAAAGAAAGAAAAGGAACAGTTATTTATTCACCAAAGCACACATACGCAGGACTTAGGTAATAATGACAAAATTAACAATTAAATACGCAATGCCCATCGACGAAACTGTGTGATACTCAACGAGAAACTGTGTGATTTCGATGAGGAAGCTGTGTGATACCCATCGAGAATCTGTGATACTCAACGAGAGATTGATGGGGATGCTGTGTGAAATACACTGAAAAACTGTGTGATACACAGTGGGATGCCCCTATGTGATGCCCAATAAAAAAACTGTGTAATACGCATCAACAACCTGTGTGAATCATTCGATTTATATCTTCATATATATGTAGTTTGTGTAATACTACATTTCATCAAGAGTGAAAAATAATAAATAACCACGCTAAACTGTACTTACATTAGGTATAATTTGGCTAGGGATTTACTCACTTCAGACATGGAAGACGAGATCCATACCGTCTCTTTCGTACGCTAATGTCATTTAAAGAGAGGAGATGAGAGTTAAAAATTGGGTAGGTATACAGTATTTTGTTCCTACCGTTACTGCCGAATGTGGTTAAAAAAAGTAAAATAAACAAACCAGCTAAACTAAAAACAATAACAAGAAAATACAGGAATACGATATCATAATTGTGTCCAGCACTACAATGTGCGCGATAAGGAAAAGGCTTTGACTCAATGCATAAAATGCATACTAAGTCATTTATGCGGACGATAACGTTTAGTTTTCAGTGGCAAACTAATGTTAAGGATACTGATTGCCAAGTTGTTCATTATAATTATATTTATTTATACAATTCTGATGTCGTATTCCTGTGTTTACTGTTTTTTTTTCTTCTTTTAGCTGGTTTGCGAAAAAAAAAGAAAATACAGGATTACAATATCATAATTGTGTCCAGCAATGTGTGCGATAAGGAAAAGGCTTTGACTCAATGCGTAGAATGTATACTAAGACGATAACGTTTAGTTTTCAGTAATTGTCCAGATGTTCAATATAATTATATTCATTTATACAATTCTGATATTGTATTCCTGTGTTTACTGTTTTTATTACTTTTACCTGGTTTGTGAAAAAAAAAGAAAATACACTATTACAATATCATAATTGTGTCCAGCAATGTGTGCAATAAGGAAAAGGCTTTGACTTGATGCATAAAAAGTCATTCAAGCGGATGATAGCGTTTAGTTTTCAATGGCAAACTAATGTTAAAGATACTGATTGCATAGTTGTTCAATATAATTATGTTTATTTATACAATAGCGTTATGGGCACTTTTGCACCAGGGTTGACATGAGGGGTAAGGGGAAAATGATTAAAATGTATTTTTATTTAATTGTGTTTTTTCTAATAAGTATAATAAATAAAATATTTATACGATTGTGATATTGTATTCCTGTAATTTCTGTTTCTTTTTTTATTTTTGCTGGGCTGTTTTAAAAAAATATAAAAAATACAAAAATACAATATCAAAATTGTGTTTGGCATATGTGTGCAATAATAAACTGAAACTCAATACATAAAATGCATACAAAGTCATTAAGGCGGACGATAGCACTTAGTTTCCAGTGGAATACTAATGTTAAGGATACTGATTGCCCAGTTGTTCAATATAATTACATTTATTTATACAATTCTGATATTGTATTCCTGTATTTACTGTTTTTTTTCCCATTACTTGGTTTGTGAAAAAAAAAGAAAATACAGGATTACAATATCATAATTGTGTCCAGCAATGTGTGTGATAAGGAAAATGCTTTGACTCAATGCATAAAAAGTCATTCAGGCGGACGATAGCGCTTAGTTTCCAGTGGCAAACTAATGTTAAGGATACTGATTGCCAAGTTGTTCAATATAATTATATTTATTTATACAATTGTAATATTGTATTCCTGTATTTTTTGTTTCTTTTTTTATTTTAACTGGGCTGCTTAATCAAATATAAAAAATACAATATCAAAATTGTGTCTAGCATATGTGTGCGATAATAAACTGAAACTCAATGCATAAAATGCATACAAAGTCATTCAGGCGGACGATAGCGCTTAGTTTCCAGTGGCAAACTAATGTTAAGGATACTGATTGCCAAGTTGCAAACTACAAACTAAACAAGACGCATCTTGTTAGCAGCCGAGCAATCAAAACTGAACCAAGTTTGGCCGTAATTGAAATACAAAGGGGTTGCCCAATCAAACGATAGTATGTTAGGAGGATTTGATGTGAGCTAACAAATACAATTTGGAAGATGCACGCCATATTATGTATATTTATTTATTTAAAAACACAAGAAAAAAGTATGAAGACAGTAAAGGTAAATTATAAATAAAAAAATTGTCCCACATTTTTCTGGGGAGGTAGAGCGCCCAGAAGGCTGGCCGCATTGCCGCGCTGGACTGCTATGCTGAGTCTTTGCGCGAAATACTAGCCAGCCCTCTGCTCACCCGACGCCTCTATAAGGCGCTTGGAAATGTCCTTATATAGAGACGACGCGTACTTGGCCCCCACGGCCCCAAAGTTTCAACCCCAAACGCCGCAAAGATGTAGCTGCTACCGAGGGCAGCATATTTGCGACGCTTGAGGTCTTCCAGTCTTAAAATTTCGTTGATATGTTATCCTCTGTTAAATAACTAGTATTCTTTTTGCATTTTGTAAATTTTCATGATTATTAATTTATGAATAAATGTTTGGTTATTTCAAATCAGAATTATTTGAGCTCTTTTGATCCCAATGGGAAACAAATTGGCCCAGGGATGTTTTCTTATTTATTTTTTATTTATTTTATTTATTGGAGAAACAACAGAAGCAGTGACAAAACATGTAGTATACATAATATACAGTGGTAATTCATTAGGTGTTCACATACCTCCTTAAATGCTCCCACTAAGGACACATACAGTTTATATATTATAAACTAAAACTAATGCTACGGTAAACTAAACAAAAAGACCGCTGCCACTCAGTCAACAAACAAAGTGAATCTAGTTAAGCTTACAAAATATTTTAACAATCTGTCTCAGCTAGTATATTCAGTATTTGTTTTTGGAAACGTAGTCTACCAGTATTTAAAATGTCTACTGACGTGAAGAACTTATTGTAGGAGCTGCACAGGCGACGCAGTGGTGCGCGTTTACCTGCATCGGTTGAGTTGGTCGGGATGGCGAATAAGGCATTAGAACGCGACGTACAGCGCGAAGGGACCCTAAAACGTATATTTTCGAGCAACTATGAACAGTCATAATTATTTCTACAAATGTTAAAAAGAACCATCATATCAGAGCATTTGCGTCTCGCAGCTAGGGAGGGTAACTTATAATGGCGTACTAACTTGTAGTAAGGCATATATTGACCGGTTAAACGTCTATGCGTAGCACGCAAAAACTTTTTTTGAATCATTTCAATAGCATTTGAGTACTTGTCATACAATGGATTCCAGATTGTCGAGGCATAATCTAAGTGGGGTCGTACTAGAGATTTATACAATAAGATATAAGTAGAAGCTTTTTTGAAGACCTTGGCTGTTCTTAATACGAATCCTAACATCCGGTAAGCTTTCGATATAATTTGTTATAATTTTGTTACCATTTTCCATTCAATCTGTATGGCGGCAACAAAGGAGGAAATCCGGAAGATGTATGGATTTTTTTTTTAATGATGATGATGAATGTGAGCTGTGTAGATATCAAATCTGTATCTTATAGCTTCGAACAGCCTCTTAGTTAATGAAACGATGTAATCAAATCAGAACGACCTCAGTTCGCTGACCGTGATAATTGAAACACGAAAACTCCTGCTTAATGTTTACTTGTATTTTTTAATTAACTTTATAAAATTTAATGAGCTTTCGCGAGATATGCTTGAAGCGCGGGTCGAATGGTATTCGTGTGTGTCGCGAAGCCGGTGAGCTGCTCGCTGCATCCGTGACGTCACCTTCCGCAGCCCTCACCCCTCTGGGACAGGTTTTGAGGCCGGCGCGTTAACATCCTCCCCCCCTTGAAAGCTGCTGCTTTCAAGCTCAGTCATGCAGGGCAGGGGGCACACTCGGTTGAGCGCTCTTCTGACGACACCCTTCTGCGTAGTGAAGTCTGCAACCCTACAGACTCCGTCTGCCCCTGGATAAAGGTGATGGATTCTTCCGAGCCTCCATTTAAGCGGTGGGGTGTTCTCCTCTTTAAACACCACTAGGTCTCCAACCTTGAGCTCCTTCTGTTTCTGGCGCCACTTGGTACGTTGCTGCAACTCGGCGAGGTATTCGTTCCGCCATCTTTTCCAAAAATGTTGGCGCAGCTGCTCGATCCTCTGGTACCTATCAGGGTTTTTAAGACAAACGGGGGGTGACGGCAGTGAAGTCATGGGTCGCCCCACCAGAAAGTGCCCTGGAGTCAGAGGGGAAAGATCAGTTGGGTCTGACGAGTAAGGAGTAAGAGGTCGGGAGTTTAAAATAGACTCAATTTGTGCAAATAAAGTGCTCAACTCCTCAAACGTCAAACTCGCGTTACCCATAATTCGCTTTAGGTGGAATTTGGCAGATTTTACGGCTGCTTCCCAGATTCCACCGAAAGTGGGAGAATATGGTGGGGAAAAAATGAATTTAATTTGTTCCTCGTTGCCGAACTCATACACTGAATTTTGAGCGGATCTTAGCATTCGGCCTAATTCATTATTTGCCCCAACAAAGTTAGTGCCATTGTCGCAATAAATTGTATGTGGTCTACATCTACGACTTACAAAACGACGAAGGCTTAAAATGAAAGCATTAGTGCTAAGATCACTAACTGCTTCCAAGTGAACGGCCTTGGTTGCAAAACAAATAAAGATATTTAAATAGCATTTTGTGATGCGATTGCCTTTTCCCTTTTTACTGGAAATCATGAATGGCCCCGCAAAATCAAGGCCACACACTTGGAAGGGGTAGAATGATGTAACCCTGTCTGTAGGTAGACTGCCCATCAGCGGCTTCATAGTTTCACCTCGCAATCGCACACATGTGACGCAGTTATGAATAATGCTGCGTGCTAAAGATCTGCCACCTACCGGCCAGAACTCGTTGCGGATGGAGCTAAGGAGTAGCTGTGGGCCTGCGTGTAACAGACGTAGGTGCTCGCTTTCCATCAAGAGCCGCGTGAAGTGATGTTTACTGTCTAGAAGGACAGGGTGTTTCTTGTCATACTTACAATCGGCATTTTGTAAGCGACCACCTACTCGCAGCACGCCGTCGCCGTCTACAAATACCGATAACTGTAGAAGATTAGAAGTAGATTTAAGTTTTCGGCCCTGTAAAAGTGTAGATAGCTCAGTAGTATAAGTTTGTTTTTGTGATTGTTTTATTAAGTAAGTTAAAGCGTATTTTATCTCTTCTTGTTTTAAGATTCCCTTTGTTTTTGTGTTTCGATTTCTACAGTTATTAATAAAGCGAAAAATATAAGCTACTATTCTTTTTAATTTATTCACACTTGAATAATTTTCAAATGCGATCAGGGGTGATTGCTCAATAGTGACCATGGCTAATATTGAACATTCACCCTGTTCTTTCATTTCTGGCAAATTCACGTCAGTAGAACCTATGTTTTGTGGCCAGTTACTCTCATCTAGTAATAAAAAGGCTGGCCCATGCCACCATAAGCTCAGCTCCGGCAGTTGACCTGGATCGACTCCTCGCGAGGCTAAATCAGCAGGGTTTAATGCGGTTGGCACATGCCGCCATGTATTTCTCGCGGTCAATTCATGGATGTCGTTGATTCGATTCGATACAAAAGCTTTGAATAATTTTGGTTTATTTCGAATCCAACCCAACACTACCGAACTATCCGTCCAGAAAACCTTGCGATTTACAGAACAGCGCAAGGCACTGGTGACCTTGGTAGCTAAGCGCGCGCCTAATAACGCACCTGAAAGTTCAAGCCTCGGAATCGTTAACTCTTTAAGTGGCGCGACGCGCGTTTTGGCGCACAAAAGATGAACTACTATATTGCCTACGCCGTCGGTAGACCGCAAGTATATACATGCCGCATACGCGGCTTTCGATGCGTCAACAAAGCAATGCATCTCAATTGACGTCGGGTTGGCGCACAAAGCATGGCGAGGCACCTTTAGACTTGCAAGTACATGCACATTCGACAAGAACTTAATCCATACCTTTTTAATGTGCACGGGAACTTCACCGTCCCATGACAACTTAAGCACCCATAAATTTTGAAGCAGTATTTTTAGTTTGATTGTACATGCACTGAGCAAGCCCATTGGGTCAAAAATTTTGCACGTATTAGACAAAATTACCCGTTTTGTAATGGCACAGGTATCTTTGTCCAATTTCACAGAGAACTGTAAATTGTCATGATCAGGAAACCATATTAAGCCTAATACGCTGGACTGTTTATTTAAGTCTAACGACTGAGTTGAAGTACAGTCAGCAGTGAAAATCTCTGGACAATTAGTTCGAAATTTGTGAATAGGAAAGCAAGCGGAAGCGAGTGTTTCCTTAACTAACTTGTAAATATGCCTTAACTCGCTTTCACTTTCAGCGCCACTTAGGAAATCGTCATAATAAAAATCTCGTCTAATTATTTCTGATACCAATTTATTGGGACATTCTTTTGCTAACTGTACAATGCACCTAGCGCTTAAAAAAGGCGCCGAACTTGTGCCATACGTTACGGTGTTTAACCTAAGGACGCTTAGCGGCTTCGAATTATCATCCCTCCAGAGGATTAATTGTAGGTGGCGCTGCGATTCCTCTAACATAATCTGCCGGTACATTTTTTGTATGTCCCCGGATATGACGAAATTATGCTGCCTAAACCTGACAAGAATGTCAAACAGTTCATCTTGTACCACAGGGCCTATATGTTGGATGTCATTAAGTGACTTTTGGGAGGTAGTTTTTGCACTACAATCAAAAACTACCCGCAATTTTGTAGTTTCACTATTTCGGATAATTGAATGATGCGGGGCGTAATAACCGAAGACTGGTTTGTCAATTTTATTTAAGTGACCTAGTTCTTCATACTCCCGTATAAAGTCGCAATATTGCGTTTTAAGAACGGGATTTTTATCTAATTTAGTTTCTAGAGTTAAGAACCGTTTCTTTGCCATATTGAAGGAATCACCGAGTGCGGTTTCTGGATTTTCACGTAATGGCATTTTAACCTGAAATCTACCGTTGTCTAAACGTCGCGTAGTGTCTAAAAAGTGTTTTTCGCAAATATTATCTTCATCGTCCTTCGAAATATTCGTTAAGGAAATTTCTTCAAGTTCCCAAAACCGTGTGAGATTCTGTGAAATTAGTTTGGTGAAATTACAATATACAAATTCATTCTCATCAAAGTCACAGCTACCTACGGGCCCGGATACCAACCAGCCTAGTTTCGACGATTGAAGGACTGGCTTGTCGGGTCCTAATTCGATTTTTTCGGACGTCAAAATGTTGAAGAAGTACTCAGCACTAAGCAGAAGATCGACTTCTGAAGGACGGTAGAATCCTGGATCCGCCAGTTGTATGTCCGCAGGTATGTTTAATTCGGTAGTATTGACATAATTGTTAGGTAAATTGTCCACTACATGCTCCACGACAAAACAACGAATATTGGTCGTATATGAACTCGTCAATGAGTGTAACGTGAGTTCACATTTGTCTGAGACATAAAACGACATTTTATTTAAACCGAACACGCAAGATGGCTTGTTGTTATTGTTAGTAAATCCTAACTTATTTTTCATGCGCTCACTTAAGAAACATCTCTGCGAACCAGGGTCTAGCATAGCTCTAACAATTTGGGTTTTATTATTTTGCACGTTTGTAATTTTTACTAAAGCCGTACATAACAAAACTTCGTTATCTACGGACGCGGCGCACGCGTTGACCGCGCTAATGACGGGCGCCGGCCCAGCTGTTTTATAGTCTGCCTGTAAGGATAACGATTGACTATAATTATGCAATAACGTATTATGTCTTGCCTTACAGACCTGGCAAGAACCAAGACGACATTTATCAGTGCTATGACCACGTCTCAAGCAGTTGAAACAAAGATGTAACTTCAAGACTTCGCTTGACCTACTTTCGACACTCATGTCCTTGAACTTGACACACTCACTAATCCTATGTGCGCCGTGGCACACCGGACACGTCGGCACATTACCATTTGATTTACGGGAAGCGGTTGCAGCAGCGACAAAGGACTTAGTGACCTTGGGTTGTAGGTATTTATTGTCGGCTTGTTTCTCGCTCCTGCAAGCTACCATAGTTTCCAGGACGTCGGCCCTACTACGCAAGAATTTCAAGAATTCGGTGAATGCAGGCAAGTCTTTTAAGCCAGCCTTATATTCTTCCCATTTTCTAGCCGTAGTGGGATCAAGTTTACTCGCGACTAAATAAATGATTACGTCATCCCATGCATCAGTCGGGCGGCCTAAGGATTTAAGGGCACTTAGGTTTTTTGTCACGTGATCAATAAGAAATCTAATTGACCGGTGGGATTCTCGAGCTTGCTGATCTATGTTAAATAATGCCTTCATGTGATTATTAATAAGCAAGTTTTTATTATCAAAACGTTCACACAATAATTCCCATGCCGTTTTGTAATTCTTAGCGGTAAATTCAAGTGATTTTATTACGACACTAGCACTGCCCTCTAAAGATGAGCGTAAATAATGGTATTTATTTATATCCGGAATAGACTCGTTCGCATGGATCATGGCTTCGAAGGTGTCGCGAAACTCCAACCACTTTAAGTAGTTTCCATCAAACGACGGGAGTGCTATGGTTGGTAAACGAATTTTACTGACTGGGCCCGTTTCGAAAGTCGATTGGGCAGTTCGAGCACCGTCAGAACCACGGTCTTCTGCGTCATTCTTTAAGTGGGAATCAATTATTTCCTGAGTGGCAGAGATGAGAGAAATGAACTGGGTTTCCATGGCGTCCCTTTCTTCCATCTGTTCGTCTAACTTAGCACTTTTCATTTCTATTTGTGTTTGAAGCGAGTCATATTCCGAAAACAAATTTTGCAATCTAGTTAAACGAATAGTTAATTCTTTAATTTGTAACGTTTTTATGTTTGAACGGTCAAATTTTTGTATATTAGAAAGATAATCTTTGTATTTTGTTACACGAGCCTTATAGGTCCCTCTTTGACGTACCAATTCTTTTAATTCCTCCTCGGACATTATAACGAATTTATTAATAATAAAAAGGGAAAAATACGGTGCTTATGGCGTCAAGGGCAAACAATTAAATTAGACAAAATAACTTGTGCACTCAAACCCAATTACAGAGCGTTGACAATCGGTCGACCAGCAATTGAACTCGCAGAGAAGCAGCAGGTGACGTGCACGTCAACTAGAACGCACCGCCACGTCGCGCACGGCAACACGTGCAGTCAGCAATAAAGCACAGCACGACGTGCGTTCGGCACCCGTAAGCACTGAAATGCACGGTTAAGAAGATTTAAGCTAAAGAAACACAATTTTTCAGCTAATTTGGGGCTTAAGTTAAAAGATAAAGTTCGAATTCTTTACGGGGTTCAATTTAAACTGGTTTGATGGGATTGAAGGCCGGGAATATTCTATTTATGCGAATTTATGTTTCACTTAAATGGAAAAATAGCTCAAAGCCAATAATTTAACGCAAAGAAAAGTTTTGTTTTAAGTGAATTATGTAGGAAACAAGCAGTTGCTATGCAAAGCTGATGCAACATAAAATGGACGCTCGCTTATCGCACTGAGTAGACACACCTATTGATGCTTGCAATTTACGTAGTTAATGAATGCAAGTAGGCTTCTCTTAACTTCATGCACAGTATCGATATAAATAGCGATTTTATAATTGTTTCACTGATAAATATACCACGATTACGAATTATGAGCACTTCAAAGTCTAGACGAAAACGGGGGGCCGAGCACTATTCACACAAATTAAGGGGACAGATCGCAAACATTATGGAAATATAGGAATGGGCTACTTTCCTCCTTAGCTGTGTTGACGATGCTGATTGCAGATGTTGTTATCTGGTCGAAATATTCTTCTCGCCCACCGATTTCCCGTTACTTTTGGACTTAGGTCGAGTCTTTTCACGGTCGCCACTTGACGGAGCTGCTATTTATGAGCAGCTCAGCTGAGGGGTTGATTCTTCAAGAAAACTCCTGCTTAATGTTTACTTGTATTTTTTAATTAACTTTATAAAATTTAATGAGCTTTCGCGAGATATGCTTGAAGCGCGGGTCGAATGGTATTCGTGTGTGTCGCGAAGCCGGTGAGCTGCTCGCTGCATCCGTGACGTCACCTTCCGCAGCCCTCACCCCTCTGGGACAGGTTTTGAGGCCGGCGCGTTAACACAAAGGGTTACTCAAACAAACCGGATATCCGGATTTAGACATGCCGTGGAGTAATAAATCATAGAGCGGTCACTTCATGTAGGTACCAGATATACAGGGTGGTTATTAGTAACCCAATATACTTTACTGATGTTTTTTTGATGTCAAAAGAAGTAAAAAATATTTTTACATGTCACTATTGTCACTATCGGACATTTTTTTTGTTATAGGTATTTTTACAGCTTCCGTAGCCTAGTTAGTAGTGACCCTGCCTACCAAGCTGGAGGTTCCGGCTTCAAATCTTGGCGAGGGCATTATAAGTGTATTTATTTATCACAAATATTTGTTCTTTGGTCATGGCTGTCTAAGTATTTAAGTTTCTATATGTATCTTTCTATTTATACATATATATCGTCGCCTGGTACCCACATCACAAGCCTTAATTGGTCTTACCGTAGGAATGGGTCGATTTGTGTAAGATGTCCTAAGATTTTTATTTATTTTGAATATTTTTATACATGACCAGTAATAAATTGTAGGGACAGACTTTTTTTAAGAAGCATTTTCAGGGAGTTACGATGAAAATAGTTTTTTTTGAAAAACATGTCATTATCTCTGGAACTAAGCCGAATCCAGAAAAGTTCATATGACATTATAGTCCCAAAATGTGGTTAGGAAATACACCCTTAAAATTTGTCGGGTTACTCATTTCCACCTTGTATAGTTCATTATGTTAGTATAGGGAAAACGAATAAGCAATCTTAACATGTTTTTTATTTTACCTCATCTTGCCCATTGTGATTACTTAGGACATATTCGGTTTTTGATAAAGTTATGAGTGAAAAGCCTTTTAAGATTGATTTGATACATTCAAACATAACATCTTTAATTAAAACATAAGCAAAAAAATATCGACTGTATTTTTAATTATATCCTGGCGTTTCATGACGCATGTCCTGGGCATGACGTTACCCATCATCATCATCAGCCTATGATAGTCCACTGCTGTACGTAGGCCTCTCCTATTAACTATGCGTATAAACATAAACGCATTAGGAGGAAAATAACCATAATGGCCACGCTGGGCAAGCGGATTGGCGATCGCAGTTATATTGTGTCCACTATGATGACGCTGCTGCCCATCATCAATCAAATCAAAGAATGGTCAGAGTGACACATCAATCCCTTAGGCGACTCTTACGACACCCGCGGGAAGAGTAGGGTTGGTGACAAATGTATTTTTGCTGCCGTCACCACACGCCATCGTACGCCACGTAGGCCATCAAATATAATCCAAAAGTGAATTAAGATATGCTGATATTGATGAGGGAATAAATTATCCGCATTATCCGCATTGTAAAAAAGTAACACCAACATCAATTTGTTTAATTATAAAACAAATTGATGTTTCCTTATCATGAATTGATTACAGCGCCCTCTATAGCAAATTAACGCAACGGAGAGTTGTCGAGTTTGCGGACGATTGTGGTAGACACACGTCTTTGAGTGGCTTAAGGTTGTAGTGCCTACCTTCGAAACACTACGTACCGATGTCGCTATTGATTAGCTTCACAATACCATTGACTAAATTCGCTGTGATCGACGGAAGGTCGTCTGGTGTAATTGGAAGCACGTTGGACCGGCAATCCAGAGGAAGCGGGTTCGAATCCCGTGACAACCAGAATCTTTCGCAGTTGATTTTTTCTATGGTAAGCACATCTGTTACGACATTGTGGGTAAAATAAATATAATTTTAAATATTGGGTACCTGCCTTAGCTGCCATTTACTGCTTTCTTCAAAAACAAAGGAAGTAAAATGGTACAGTCAAAGAACAAAAGTGCCAATTACACTGACAGCTTGAAATTGATGATTGTAATCACAAAAGGTTTTATAACCCTACCTATTAAGGGCGTACTCGATATTGTGATTCATCAATCCATCAATTGTCAGCCTCCGTAGCCTAGTTGGTAGTGACCCTGTCTACGAAGCTGGAGATTCCGGGTTCGAATACTGGCGAGGGGTATTATTTGTGTATTTATTTATCACAGATTGTTCCTTGGTCGAGGCTGTGTATGTATCTATATGTATCTATCTATATACTCGTATATCATCGCTTGGTACCTACCCGCATAACAAGCCTTAATAATTGAGCTTAGCGTGGGACTAGGTCAATTTGTGTAAGATGTCCCAAGGTATTTCAATTTGTGTAAGATGTCCCAAGGTATTTATTTATTTATTCTATTAATCTAATGCTTTTTGAGCAACATACATTGTACGTACTAAAATTAGGTCGTTTAAAATAAAAGCTATTTTCGGCAAGCACATTTTGCACTGATTAATGTGTTACTTATTTTTGGGAGATTCCACGAGAATATGACGTTTGATTAGGACATGTTATTCTTGTCATATTTGCTTAAACTGCTGAGAAAGGCAATCCATCTAAGTTCTCAGGGTAGGCAGCGCATAGGCAACTTTTTGATCACTATGTCTATGGGCCTCAGTTCCTGCTTTCCATTAGGTGGGCTGAGAGCTCAGTTATCTATCTTTGTCACAAAAAAAAAACAATATTGAAAGCTTTATAGATTTGACTTAATAGGTAACTTTTGTACACATTGCTGTAATCAAAATGATATTAGAGCGGTATGTCTCTTATGTACATAATTATATCTATTTTAAAATGAGTCACATAAAGGAATAACTGGAATAAATTTAATTTTCATGCATATTTTTTGAATAAATGTGTATTTAGCTAGAGATATTTTAAGAAAAAATACCAAAGTATAGTCGATAAATAAGAGTACGAGTACTAATAAATATATTTCATAAAATGAAAAGTGCAAAAATAAACTTTATTTCATGTCTAATTAAAATTATTTAAAATTTTATTAGGTGATATTACATGAATTACGTCATTCTAGGTTTCTTATAATCGTGTTTTGGGATACTAAATAATAAAATAATTATGTTTGTCGAAACATTTTTTTTGTAATACCAATAATTTATAGTATCCACTGCAATTCATATGTTACGTTAATTCAATATTGATCTAGGCAGCTTCTGGGCAATCGTAGGCCACGTTTCTGCCCTTGGCTAGTGTGTGGCCATGAGTAAGCCCATTTCAAATAAAAAAATAATAATAATAACGATTTTCACTGTGTAACAAATCGGTACCAGACTTTTAAATACAAGTCCATAGGCAAATACACCGTTTTTACTAAGGCCACAGTATTATTACATTGCACAGTACTATTCTCCGCCAAATAGTCTTTAATAAACCAATATTTCGTTCAAGTAATATTAAGCGTCCTACTGAAACTATTCCCAAGGTCCACGAAAATCAACAATATATTTTGGGTACACCCTTATCGAATACCCAACTGGTTAAACACAGATTGTTTACCCAATTCTGAAATAATGTAGAAAGTTTGAGAACCTCCAAAGTTGCAAGCTGCAACCACAACACTGTATATAGTTACGTTGAAGAATTTCGCCGAAATCAACTTTTCTTAATTAGGTGCAAATAAGTTTTAAGTTCAAGAATTCTGTAGAAGTTATCTGAAAAGGATTATTAAGGTAAATATGCGGCTATTTATTTTAAGTTGGGGTAACATAACATCCCAAGTAAGAAATACTTACTTGAAATTAAGCTCGTATCTCAATTCTGATTCAATACTGACATACGAAGTCGAGAGTAGTTACAGTTTTTATAGCGAGTTTAGGTTGTTAGTGCTTGAGTGATATCGACGCTTATCATTATCATGAAGAACGCTGCATCTACTACTCTCATCATCAGCCTATGTTAGACCACTGCTGGAAGTAGGCCTCTCCTATTAACTATGCGTATAGACGCATTAGGAGGTAAATGCCCATAATCGCCACGCTGGGCAAGCGGTTTGGCGATCGCAGTAATGTGTCCACCATGATGACGCTGCTGCCCATCATCAATTTTGTAAAATGGTCAGTGACACTTCAAGCCCTTAGTCGACTTTTACGACACCCGTAGGAGGAGTTGGGGTGGTGACAAATGTATTCTTACTGCCGTCACCACACGGCCCACGGTCTACTACTCTATTTTGTCGTAATTTGAATTGTAACAATGAAGCACTAGAATTCCAATTGTAGGGGCGTACTATTTTGGAATACAGCGTTGTTCATGATAAACAGCGATATAAGTAAGTACCTATCATTACGAGTATGTTGAGCTAATATTTTTCGATGCTAAATAGCGCAATAAAGAAAAATAAAGCTAAACCACATTTTAGAGAGAAAAACTATTTTTTTGTTAATTATACAAGCACCACCAAACAATCGAGACGTGGTGGGGATGCGATAGAAAGGCGCATTATTACGGGAAGTGTCGATGGCCGAAGAAGTAGGGGGCGCGCATCCAGTAGATGGACGGATGTGGTCCAAAATATAACCCAAACTTCACTCCAGCCAGGCAACCATTCATATGGCCGGAGATCGGACGGCCTGGAGAGCAGTGACAGGAAAAATAATATCTCATAGGAGTCACGTCCCTCAGACAAGAGGCTACGGCTCAGAAGAAGAAGAAGAAATTACAGCTTTTTAACTATATTGACCCGATTTTTTCATTTGAATTTGCCAGTTTTTATCGGTACACCCCTTAAGCACATTTTTTATTATTTTTGCATTTTTTTTACTCTTTTAAACCGCTTAAACAAACAGAAGTTAAAAAGAAAATGAAGTTAAATTGTAAGGGAGATCATTTTACGCAAGCTTATGAATATTTTTATTACAATAAGGATTTTTTTCTTTTGTTCGTATCACATTGCCTGGAAAATAATATATGGGTGTGGTCTAATTTTCTTTGAATGAAGCTATATTATTAGCTTTTTCAATCTTCTAATTCGCTACTTCATGAATTGAAAAAACCTAAGCAAATACTCGCAAAGGTAGAGGATATAAATCGTGGTTTGGGTTATTATTCTAAGTCTATATGGAATGTCATTATCTCATGACATGCTTGTGAACCAGCAGGACCATAGGTATAACAAACTGTACCAAGCAAAATCAAAATTGTATACAAGGTGTTTTTGTGGTTATATTTAAGGGCTTATTCAGGATCGTTTTCCAACTAGGTAAAAGAGGAAAATATTTGTATATCGTGAAAAAAAAATTGTATGGAGTAAAACCTACCACCATGAGTTGGAACGTATCTTTTACTTTCCAATTCATGGTACGGTTACAGACCATTGCGCTCGCTCCTAGGTATATGCCAGTGCGTGCGCCATATAATGCATTACGTATCGAGTAAAACATAACGTATCCTTTACTTTCCAACTCATGGTACGGCTGGGTGAATATCAGCAGTGTTATTCACTAAGGAAACCGCCTTGCTGTCAGCGATGTGTCAGTGCTGCGGCAGCGTCGAGCCTATAAATGATATTCACTAAAGTAGAGGCATCGTAAGAAGTCGTTTTTGACAGCTTACAATAGTGTTGTGAAACGCTCGATTTTACCGTCGTAAAATTTTCAGTCAAGTGCGAAAGGGCGTTAGATCTGTTACTTGCCATGATTCTGTTAGTTTTGAAATTTATGTAAATTTAACCTGTAATTCTCTTTTATGAAATAAATAAATCTAAATCTAAATCTATACAGTATATAAAGTCACTAAAACCATTTATTAAAATCAGAGCACATCTAGGTGATAACGTAGTGGTACATAAATTATTATTCTACAAAAAATAAAATTATACGTGATTTTATAACATTTTTGACATTTATCTGGTTGTCAAGTTCAACACAGTCTGTAAAGCCACGTATCCACCGGGCACACGAGCTCGCGAGGACCTGTCGAAACCATAACAAACTTTTAGAAAATATGTGCTTACCTACTATTATAGCAATTATTCGTACCTCCATAAAAAAAGGTTTACTTATTTATTTCGATTGACGTATCGGTAAATTGCAGCAACAGTAGTAACATCACTATTCCGTACTGGCAACAATGAAGGTTGACATTTGCTCCATTATACTAACTGTGAATATTTACAGAACTTCATGTGCAAACAAACGTCAAAAACGACTTCTTACGATGCCTCTACTTTAATGCACTTTAAACGACACTAGCGCTCGGCGACGAATGCGGGGTGAGCTGGAGCTGGAACTACATTGAAAAAATGAAAATGATTTATTGCGTCGAGAGTTTGACGTTAATGTATGAACTTCGTATTCTCTAACGAAAAACAGCGACGAACTCGCCCACAACCTCTCTCACAGCCTGGATTCCTAATGTCAAATAAAACAGCTATGATTTTAGACAAGGCTGTCTCGACGTTGAGCTCGTTGACGAACGCAGCGTCGAATGTGTGAATAAGAGAATAGCATAGCTGAGCGTTACAACCGCCTAATTTGGGTAGCTTCTTTTTTCCCGAAGTTTCTCAACGTCTCAATGTTTATACTTCGTCAATTGTATAGGGTATCGTGCCTCCTTCAAATGACCAAGTAGCACATTGTAACGAATAGAAACTTCGGCAAAAATGATGCCACCAAAATTAGGCGGTTGTAACACTCAGATATTCACCCGGTTACTGAATAGGAGATGCAAGCACAATACCTTACATATTGCTTGTTTTAGAGTAAGACATTTTGAGAAGTTTCTACAACTTGTATAATCTATTTCGGTTTACAGTGCTTATAGACTGAAATAGTTTGTAGACACACTTGTAGCTCTGCCAGTAAATTGCGATGAGTCTCGCCTGCTATCACTTTATTAATAGACAGTGATTTATAAAAGTCCCAGCCTAGCACGGCATCCATTAGACACTAAAAGGCTATTTTACTCGTTCTTGTTCAAAAACACTTTACACAATTGGTTGGATCCTAATTTCATTTCCAATTAGAGGAATGACTTGTTTTTTCTTCTCTAGGGTGAAATTCCCTAAAATAAACGATTTAATTAAGAGTCCGCGGAAACCTCAATTTTCCATACAAACGTAGTAACATTCTTATCTAAAAATCACACCCTTGTCCTGCCTGTCATACTAAGTTTGAGCTATTGAAATTTAAACCTAATAAGTTTGAAAATATAGTCGCGCTTCTTTTGTTCTACATATTCGAATATGTCCTATACACATTGGGCAGGACGAGTTTACATTTTCACGAAACTTTATAAACACTTTGATAAGACATATCTAGAACAGAAACTAGTTCCCGAGTTTTGAAATAGTATGAGAAAGAAAAAAGAACTAATAAATATAACATTTCATATACCAAAGACTAAAATAAGTTCCGAGTTTACCTCGGTATTTTTTCTTGGTTAATTACACCTTTAATTTTTTATTTATGATACACACTACATTTTTTTTCTTGGTTAATTACACCTAACGTTTGTTATTTATGATACTCTTTACATTCATTTTTTTGTGATCAACTAATTTTTTTTTAATAAAATATTGTGTACTTGTGTTTTTTTTTCAAGTACTAACACTGTATTGTATAAAATTGTATTTAAATTTCAAATATCAGAAAAAAAAGGTAGACATATAAATCGTATAGTGACTACTCGTACATAAAGGTGTAGTAGTGGTAGTAGCTAGGTAGGTACAGTTGGTATAGTGTTACTGCATAAAAACACAAATAAAAAAAAAACAAAGAAAATGAATTCGCATGATGTTTTTTAATTAATAATTTCGACCTCAATTCAATAAAATGAAGTTTATTTGACAAAGTATTTTGTACCTAATGAAAAGCTTTGTTTGAAAATTGTCTATCATTAACTTATTTGATAACTGAATGCCTAAATATTATTTGCGTATTGTAATTCAAATGTAATATTATAAAACCATAACTCAAACCCGTAAAGTTACCCCCAATGTAAAGCGGGTACGTTCAATTCAATACAATTTCGAGCTAATATTTAGGGCAAAAGCTTATTTCAGAATTGTCTCCGTGAATTTTCAGCATAATTAAGACTGATGATGATGACTTAAGTAATTCTTCGCGGTAGTCAAATTTATTTACATTGTACGCAAACTGAGCTACATCAAATGTAACATACAAAAACGTATACAGGTCGCAGGAGTCCGCTGGATGCGGGTAGCGCAGGACCGGACATTGTGGCGATCTGGAGACGCCTTTGTCCAGCAGTAGTCGTCTTTTGGCTGATGTGATGATAATATATACAGGATGAAATGATAAAGTGTATATTCAATCAATTGGTAAACTATTCAGTTCGTTTGCCATGGCTTTTCCGCAAATCGACATCCCTCATGCCTACTTTAGCAAACGGGACAGCGCTACTCCAGGTGGCTTATGATGGTCCCGTTTTATCTATTTATCGTGCTACGCATCACCTTCGCACTTTCATACGTGTTAGAACCTGACGGCAACAACGACAAACGATTAAACGCGGTACCATCATAAGCCTACAGGCCACCACGGGTGTAACGTCATGCCCGAAACGTTAGGATATAATTAAACGTATGTTTACGCGGTTAAGACCCGTTTTGTCTTTAAAATATAAGCTTACAGGTTTAGCTAAAATGCCATTCTGCCATTAGAGAGAGCGTATCTTTTGTTCGTGTTTATAGCCGATAGTTCATAGCTTAGTAGCTCGCGGTGAGACCATCAATCAGATTTTCGATATTTTTTCTTGTCAGGTCAGGTCAGGTCATTGTCAGGTCCAAACAGCTGTCAGATTCATACTATTCATAGGAACTGGACATAAAATCTAGAAATTTTATTGTATTTTGAAGTTTATTGATTTTATAATGGATTACGATTAGAAAACGGTCGCCGAACTGAAAATTAGGCATTAAAACAGGGGCGCAAAGACCGATATAAAAAAAAATACTAGAACTTTGTTGATATTGTTTTTTATTTATTTTAGAAAACAATATTTGTAAGGTAGGCCTTAGGAAGGTTTTAGGAATAAAATAAATACTAGAAAAGGTAAGGTGGAAGTCCTAGTACCCGACGCTGTACCAATCCTCGTTAATATAGCTTGAGTTGCCATCGATAAGTATTATATCCCGATAAAACCGCCGAAAATCGGGAAAGTACACGTGCTTGCGTACCTGACATATCCAGACTGGTTTTGTAGGTGTACCCTCATATTTCAATACACTACATGGTCTACATGCCTTCCCCTCGAGATAGTCCACCAACACTTTAGTCTTACATTAATCACTCATATGTCCACTAACACTTTTTAATTATTTGTTGCAAATTCCTTACACTACTTATTCTAATACTAACTAGTTAAGTTCATACTTTTATTCTAAGTCCCCAGATACTTCAGGCTCAGGCTCTGACCCCTCATCATAGTCTACAGCCAGTCTCTTGGCCTCCATGTCTTGTGGCGAAGAAGGCGATCTAGCTCGTTTACTGGCTGGTGGAATACGTTCTTGGCTCTGGTTAAAAGTATAATCCTGAGGACCAGACACTCCTATAATATCAGCCCACTGTGAGGCGGGAAGTGTAGCACATACTCGTTTACCAGTTTCATCATCATCATCACTTTCTGCAGATGGTTTACTATCGTCTTGATACACAAATTCACTAGGAGCTCCATCTGATGTACCCTGGTGCATCTCACTCTCCTCACCTCCATGACTTTGTATCTGGTTAATGTGTCGTTTGATCAACTTCCCTTCTCATTGTATTATGTACCTACAAATTCCTTGCCTTTTCTCTACAACACCTTTCAACCAGCGTGGTCCCGAACCGTAATTCCGGAAGTACACTGTATGTCCCGTTTGAAACGATCGAACTTTAGTATTCTCATTCTCATCACATGCAGCCACGTTTTCCTGATCCTTAAACATCAGGGTTCAACATTCAAGTTATCGAACTTAGTCCTGAACCGCCTATTATTCAAAAGTTCTGCAGGTGTTTTATCACTCGTACTATTAGGTGTAGTACGCAAGCCGTATAATATAGTAGGTAATCTTATGTACCATGGAATCGTAGACTGTTTCTTCAACTTATGTTTAACAGTCTGCACGGTTCTCTCCGCCTGTCCATTAGACGCAGGGTGGTATGGTGGTGTTAAGACTTGTTTTATGCCATTTGTTGATAAAAACTCTCCAAACTGCTCTGAAATAAAACTCCTGCCATTATCACTAACCAAAGTGTCAGGCAATCCTTGTTCTGCAAATATATTATGTCCTTTAAAACTCTAATAAGTGTGCCCGAGCTTATATTAGCGACAATCTTAACTTCTGGCCATTTTGAGTAAGAATCAATTAGTATAAGGAACGTCTTTCCTTGAAACGGTCCAGCATAATCGACATGTAATCTTGACCATGCTCTCTCAGGCCTCAACCATTTATGACTCACTTGTGAAGGCATATTTCTGTTCTCAGCGCAAACTTCACAAGCTTTCACCATGTTCTCAATTTCTCTATCGATAGCCGGCCACCAAAAATAACTTCTAGCCATAGCTTTAGTTATTACGATGCCATCATGATTATGATGTAATTCCTGTAGAATGTATGGTCTCATCTTGACTGGTACCACAACTCGATTACCCCACAGAATACAATTTTTGTACTCTGACAGTTCATTACGTTTCTGCCAATATATTTTATAATCCGTATCTATTTTGCTAGGCCAGCCATTCCGAATCCAGTACAACACCTTGCTCACAGTATTATCTCTAATCGTGAGTTTAGCCACTTCATCGGCCGATAGTTCCAGGTCGCTCAGGGTTTCCTCTATGAGCAAGACGCCTAAGTATTCTTCTTCTGTTGATTGGTCGCGCCTTGGCCATCTACTCAAAGCGTCAGCATTTCCAAGCTTTTTACCTTCCACGTATTGTATGGAGTAGTCATACGAGTTCAATAGCAAAGCCCATCGCAACATTCTGGGAGATATAACATTAGGAATAGGCTTCTTAGGTTCAAATAATCCTAATAATGGCTTACGATCCGTCCTGATCGTAATTTTCCGCCCACTGATAAACTGGTGGAATTTTTTAAGCCCAAATACTATAGCCACGGCCTCTTTGTCTATTTGACCATAATTTCTTTCATGAATGTTCATGGTCCTTGAAGCAAACATCACCGGTCTGACAGACCCATCCTACATTACGTGTTCCAAAACTGCACCTAAGCCAAATTGTGATGCATCGCAAGATATTATTATTTTCTTATTCACATCGTAATGGACAAGAGTGTCCGTGCTTGACAACATGCAACGCAACTTTTCGAAAGCTTCCTGATGTTGTCTAGTCCACTGCCATCTTACATCTTTATTTAGTAATTTATATAGTGGTTCAGCAATATTTGCTTTGTGAGGCAAAAACTGGTCATAAAAATTAAGCAATCCTAAGAAAGCCTGGAGCTCTTTAATATTACTTGGAGCCGGTGTACTCTCAATGGCGTGAATCTTATCTTCACAAGGATGTATCCTAGGGTGTTTCATTTTTCAAAATTGTGAAATTTTCTCTGACTTTGCTCACGCCCTAAGTTTCTCTGATATAAAAATGATATATTTAAAATTTTATTGAGATTGGATAACGTTTAGAGGTTGCACACTTTTGAAAGTGGAGCCAAAGCCCCATACATTACGAAAAAAATTACTTTGTTATAAATTCATAAAAAATAATGAACCAACACTAAAATTACTTGGGAAAGTAGATTCTATCGTCAAATATAAAAAAAGAATTTTATTCTTTAAGCACGTGTGTGAATTTACTTTAACCTTAATATGGTATTATTTATAAAGTAACCTAGATCCCGGTTTTTTACTTAATTTTAGGCCATAATTGGATGTTTACATATAGTACACTAATCTATTATAGTTATGAATGTAGTAAAACACTGGGAATTAGATTTTCATAAAAGTGCCCTATAAATATTTTTTTGAATGTATTCCTACTTCCAAAGAATAAGTTCTCATTTTTAATATATGACATTAAATTCGACTTGTCCATCCTTTTCTAGTGTTGGTTCATTATATTTCATTAATTTATAAAAAAGTAATTTTTTTCGTAATGTATGGGGCTTTGGCTTTACTTTCAAAAGTGTGCAACCTTTAAACGTTGTCCAATGTCAATAAAATTTTATATATATATCATTTTTATATCAGAGAAACTTAGGGCGTGAGCAAAGTCAGGGAAAATATCACAATTTTTTTTTGCCCATACAAAAGTGAAACACCCTAATGTATCCCAGCTTCATCAATTAGAAATCCTAAAAATTTCACTCCGCTTACTGCAAAATTACACTTATCCTTGTTCACCCTTAACCCGGCCTCTTGTAGTTTCTTTAAAACCATTTCCAATCTCGTGTTATGTTCAGCTACATCAGATCCACTGACAACAATATCATCTATTCCTCTTATTCCTGCAAGCAAAGAAGACATCAGTCTCTGAAATATACCAGGACAAGCCTTAACCCCGAAGGCTAAACGTTTCATTTTGTAAAGCTCAATACTTTTAATTATAAGTCCACATAATAATCAATTTTACAATTTTCAAATGACAAAATATACCTAAATAATACTTTAACTTACAAACTAACAACACATGTATACTTTCTAATCGAAAAGCCCACCCCGTGTAGCCCCTGGTGCAAAGGTGCCCATCACACTGGCAGCATTGCCACGTTGAACGGCGATAGCCAGCCTCTGCACCAAGAACGACCCAGAGCGGGGGTCCAAACCCCTCTCCCGCAAGCGGCGTCCCACCTCTCCAAAGAAGGACAGAGCCTCCGAACACCAACAACCTGTAGTTTCAACCGCTAATGGGACAAACAAATAGTTGGTAAGCACCGAGTATTTTCCCGTCTTACGCACAGCTGCCAACTCAGCCGCTGCCCCTGCCACCCGCATAGTGCGCCCCAAATGTGAGGGAGCAAACGTGCTAACGCAGGTTGCATCCCACAATAGGCACCTACCTCTGTGCCAGGGTACCAGGGTGAGACCATCTGGTCTTTTCCCATCCGTACGGCAGAGACCGGGTGGCTCCAGTACACACGGTACATTCGCCGAAACCAGTGCCCTCCGAACTATATCGTTTAGCGCGTGATGGCGTGGAAACCTCCCTAAACTCCGACAGCAACTCAACGCATGGTGTCCGTTGCTCTCCACCATGGTGCCGCAGATGCATGCGTGAGGTTCACATACATCGCAGCCGAGGCGGAGAGCCACTGCTATTCGCAAAGAGTTGTCGTCAAGGAGGGTTCCCACATGAGGAGACGGTAGGGCCTGAAGCCAAGCACCTGCCTCCGGTCCCGACACCGCTCTGAGCCTTGCCAGATCCACCCCAACAGCTGCTTCCAAAAGTCCGCCGAATATTCGCTTCACCCCAACGCTATCCCACAAACGTTGAGAATCCAGCTTTTCAGGTTCAGGCACCCCCGGGTTGAGAGCCGTCCAAGCCTCCCGAGCCTCGAAAGAGTAGGGAATGGTCACCTTATCACCATTATATGAAAGAATTTGAGTGACAAGGCCCGCAACCCCACTCGCCGAAGCCAAGAAAGCCGGCAGGCTCACATCCCGTGCGCGCCGTATACCCAATCCACCATCGCGAACTGGCAAAGAAGCCAAATCCCACTGGTTTGCGTTGAGGGAAACATTCAGCAGGCATTCCACGTTCTCTTTCAAAGCACCGTCGAAAGCATTAACGTGTTCAGGATATAGCCAAGACGGGACAGTTCTTAAAAAATACGTAAGCTTTGGGACAGCGAAGCAAACCCTGAGCAGAGTCAACGCCACATGGGCTGAAAGCTTTCGCAACTTTTCCCCGGCAGCCAACAACATCGACCTCCTCTCCTCGAAAGCATTAGGGATCGCTTCGGGGAAGATCGGTGAACCCAAAAGATTAAAGTTCAATACCGACAACACTTTCAAACCCGGAAGCAAATCACCAAATGAGGAGAAGGAAGAAAGAGAGCCAGCGCTGCAAGGGAAAAACTCACACTTACTAGAGTTAACTTCCAACCCTAACTCCCTAAAGCGCGGTATAAGAAAACGCAGATCCCCCAATACTTCTTCCGGCTTTCCAGCGAGGGTACCATCATCCAGGTACCATATGTTCAGCGGGGACTTGAGCTCAGAAATCGCTTTGTGTATGGCCAGGCTGAACACTAGAGGACCAAGTGGATCCCCCTGCTGCGCGCCGACTTGGGAGAGTATGGGGCAGCCATTGTAAAAGAGTTTAGAAGGCGACGAGTATACTTGAAGAAGGAACGGATACAAACACGGCAATTTCTCCCTGACCTCCGAGAGAAGCACATCACGCTCCAGGCAGTTAAAAGCGTTTTTTATGTCCACTTTTACAAGCACACACTCCGCGTTACTCGGGTCTCGAGCGAATGCGCGAGTTGCGTGAATAGCCGCCTCACACCCTAACCTCGTGCCAAACCCCAATTGATGAGGCTGTAAATAGGCAGCCATTTCCTCTTTCACCACCCGACACCCGAGCTTAGCCACTAAACGGCGGAATGTACTGCCAATTGCAATTGGTCGCAAGCCACCGTCCTTCTTCGATAGTGCGCACAATGACGCCCCGTACAGGTAGGGACAAACCGCCGCATTCAACCGTCCACTCAACAAGAAATTACTGATCTTGGTCAGGTTCTCCAACAACCGAACTCCATTCTCACCTGCAGATGCCGATGTAAGCTCCTTTAAATGCGCCGGCCTGATGCCGTCCAAACCGGCAGCAGAACCATTATTAAAGGAGCTAAGCGCCTGTGCTACATCTTCTATTTTTACAGAATAAACCGGCTGAGAATCACCGGGGTCCTGCAGAAACGCTAAAGGCCGGGAAGGAGCTGGGTGCTTAGACCGCAAAGACGCCAGAGTTTCCGGGCACGATGGAGCCACTCTGTCCTCAGACATAAGCACCCGCACGGCACCCCTTAGGTCGCCCTCAAAGACCTTTCCCTCGATAGTCCTAACGGCCGAAGTCTGACGTAAAGCTGCCGTTGCCTCAAAATCAGTTGCTGAATCATAAGCACAGACAGAGTTCACATTCCGCTTGACCTTTGCTGTGAGATTACCAGTACCCCCCGCTTCCGGTACCCTCAGGGCCGAATAAGCAAAAGAAAGCAAGGAGAACCACTCCGCAACACCGTTGACGTCAACACATGCGCCCAGTAGATCGCACAACTTGCCCGCCACGACACTGCGAGCCCCCTTCGGAATATGCCGCAGAACACGCACGGACTGTTTCAAAGCAGCTAAGGAGTCCAAACCCGGCGCACCGGGGTTATCCGTAAGTGCAACCTGTGGCGCGGGAGACCCTGGCTGAATGAGATGCGGGGGGATAGGGCTAATAGCGGGGGAAGAAATGGTACGAGGACTACGAGGCACCGCTTTGTGCATACGCCCAATGTGAACACGGAGTCCGTGTGCAGTAAAAGTTCTAGTCGCATCGTTAGGGCAGTGTGGGCACAATAATAATGGAGAGGGGTCGCTCATAATAACAAAGAACACGTAATATAATAGCTAATTAAATGGTAACATGTCACAGAAAAATTATACAATACATCGAAATTACAAAAAAGAAAATCTAAACAAATTCCAAAATAAAATCACATTAATTTAAACATTAAAAAAAACATAGAAAAATAACATGTCATTGAAACAAAAACTAAATAATATCAATATTAATAAAATTAATCATCAAAATTACAAACCATAAAAAAAAAACACATTATATTAAATGTCAATAAAATTCAAAAATTAATAAGCAATAATAAATCAAATATAAAATAAGTAAAAAAAAAAAAATAATAATAATAGCACAAAATGTCAATTCAAATCTATAGAGAACAAAGAATAAAATAATCGTATAATGACTACCACAGAATTTAATTTCTTAGCAACAAATTGCTATTTACAAAAAAAAAAAAAAAAGAAATAAAAATCAAATATTTACACAAAAATAAAAATCTTTTACACAAAAATAAACCGAAAGAAAAACAAAAAAAAAAAAAGAAATGTCCATGGGGTTCGAACGTCCGCCAGACCGGGGCTTGATACATACTACTGCACGAGCTAAACAACTTGGCCACGGTGACTTGTAGCTACGGGACGAAAAAGCGTATAATATCTTAAAAACCATGAATTCTAAGCCAACCGAATATGAGCATACCTTCGAAATCAACGCAGAAAAATGCTCACATCACAAACTACTCGGATCTCACTTTCACTTTGTATGCACTTATTATTCGGTTTCTTCTTTGCAAAAGCATCAGGATCAGGATCCAAACTTCTCAAATCAGCGGTTCTTGCGTGTTTTTTCCACTTGTTTACTTCCAGGGTGTTGTAACACGGAGACCAGCTGACACCTCCACAATCCAAAGTTTTGAGCCACTGCTATCGCAAACTGGAGTGAGATAACATAATCTCTTGCTTGTTGGTTCCAAAGCAAAGTAAAACATCTAAAATTATGACGAATTAGGCACTCCAATAATTTATATAAGCAAAAGTAAACAGAGCCGTTGTTTACCGTGCGGGTAATCTACCCTCTCAATCTTTGTAAAGTCCTTTTGGTGTATTTATTGTTAATAGCCGGGCTGTCGGCTCATCTACACTGACTTGAGTATAAGCCCTTTCCAAATCAATTTTGCTGAAAACTATTCCTCCTTGTACAGCTGTGAAAGCTTCAGCCAGTGTAGGTAAAGGGTATGTATCAGTATCAGTTGCCATATTTACCGTAGACCGATAGTCCCCGCATAACCTGACAGTCCCATTCGGTTTTAAAACGGGTACTATAGGGGTAGCCCATTCAGAATGAGTGGTTGGTATCAATACTCCTTCATCTACCAGCTTGTCAATCTCCTTAATTACTCTTGCTCTCAAAGCAAAAGGAATTGGCCGGCATTTCAAAAACTTAGGTACTGCTCCTTCTTTGTGAGTAATATTCACCATTGGGCCTCTATACTTCCCCAACCCTTCCTGAAAAACATCGCTATATTTCTGGAGCAACATTTTTATCTCATCACTCTTCATTTTCAGGTTGAACAAGAAAGCATAAGGTTATTTTGCAACCCTTTATAAGAGACCTGCACACTGACTTTTCCTAATATCCTTAATTGGTTATCATTCCATGTAGTCAGTTTAACATCATCCATATCTAATACAGGCAGTTTCCTCTTCCAAATGAGTCTGGCTGTCGATTCCGAAATTAGAGTAAATGCGCATCCCGTGTCTACCTCCATTTCAATCAAAGACCCTTAAATTGTCACTTCACCATATAAGGATCTACTTTATTTTCTCTCACATGGTTTATTTCTGCATATAAGCCGTTACAGTTAGATTTAGATCCACCATCCTGCTTATTTTTGGCAAGACACACCGCTTCGATGTGACCAAATTTACCACAACCGTTACATCTACTCCAGCGAAACCTGCACTCTCCTCGATGCTGCCTACCACATCTGAAAAAAGCTTTATTGTTTTTATAAATTTTTTTGCTAGTGATTTTGTTTACTTCCATGGGTTCATCAATCTCCACATTTGGTTGAGATGGCCCTGGGACTATAATTATATTAGAATCGAATGTGGCACTCTCATGTGAAAATGCTATCTCTGTAGCTTGATTAAAAGTTAATTTCTGACATTGTAGCAATTTCTTTTGAACTTTTTTACTTCTTATACCACATACCAATCGATCACGTAAAGTTCTGTCCAAATCTGTAAAATTGCAATGAATACTCAATTTCCTTAAATTTGCCACATAATCCCTGATTTTTTCCCCCTCTTCTTGATTCCTTGAGTGAAATGTGAAGGATTCTACAATCTCATTTGGTGTGGGATGGAAATGAGCCATTAAAAATTCTAAAATTTCTTTATAGGTTATGTTGCCAATACTTGTTGGAGATGCCAATGAAACAATCAAATCAAATAGTTGAGAACCACATACCGCCAACAAATTCGCCTTTTTCTTCTCCTCTTCGACAATATCATTTGCGCTAAGACAGAATTCAAACCTTGTAACGTAATTTTCCCAGCAGCCATGAGCCATATCAAATTCACCAAATTTAATACCCATTTTTTCAAATTAACGCACTACCAACTTCACAAATTATCACTATAGCCGAATACACGCTTTAACTACCGAATTTACTCGTCGCCACTATTATATCCCGATAAAACTGCCGAAAATCGGGAGAGTACACGTGCTTGCGTACCTGACATAATCCAGACTGGTTTTGTAGGTGTACCCTCATATTTCAATACACTACAATAAGATAAAATCAACTATTAGGGCATTTAAAAGACGATGAATGTATGTACCTACCTTTAATGCTTCATATCCCAACTTTGAAATAATTAGCTTATATATTTGCATAATTTTAAGACAGGCTGACATTTATTAGGACTGAGTGTTAATATTTCCAATGTCCCAATATGTTACATTAAAACTTGTACTGAAGTGCCATCTATTGGGACTGCCAGCAAAAGCACCTGACGCTTACTCATACAATGGAGTTGACTAAGAAAATTTGCAATTTTGAGAAATTTTTGTATTGTCACCCTATAAAATAAATACTATTTAACAAATGGTAAATTGTGCATCAATGGAGGTAAGTACGGAATTACTAAAGGGAGTGTTAGAAGCCCGACGCCGTTAGGCGGACGGCTTTTTATATTCATCATCATCATTTCATCATTTCAGCCATTTATTGCCCACTGCTGAGCATAGGCCTCTCTTCTAGTACGCCACTCATCTCGGTCCTGAGCCAATCTAACCCAGAAGTGTCCCGCAATCTTACGAATGTCGTCGACCCAACGAGCCAACGGACGCCCAGGAGCTCTTTCATCCGAAATAGGCCACCACTCCGTGAGAACTTTAGTCCACCTGCTATCACTCTGCCTGGCAACATGTCCTGCCCAGTTCCATTTGAGTTTAGTAACGGTATCTCCTACATCTCGTACCTTGGTGCGACTTCTGATTTCGACGTTTCTAACTCGGTCTTGTAGTTTAATACCGAGCATGGCTCGCTCCATGGCTCTCTGCGCTACTCGTATTTTATGCACAGCTTTTTATATACAAAATACAAACCTAATTATATTACGATTATATTATGAAAGCCGAATAGAAACCGTATTACGCAGTGATTGGAAATGAATCGACTCATTATTTTGCTAATGTACTTATATAATTAACTCGGAATGCTATTCAAGGGCGTAGGAATCGATATTCGGTCTTTGCTAAATCATGCGTGAATCTGAATAGGGTAGTTTCAAGTATTTTTTACTGAATCAATCTATTATTTTATTTATTAATTTATTGTGAGGTTAAAATGTTTATTCCGCGCGCCAAACAATGATATCGACATCGACGGTGGAAAGGAAATGGGGTCAAAAATGAGTTTTATATATCGACGGAACCGGCTTTTTTTTCTGTGTCGTTTAAGCCAAGTAATACTGAAATCTGACGACTTCACTGTTGCTTAAGGTATAATGAAATAATGGTCAAATTTAAAGACAGGGATGTTAAGCGACGCAATTATTGACTAAAATTTAGACAGTGTCACTTAAGCATACACATATTTATATACATAGTCGCTTAAGTTTTTTTTTTCAAGTGCTACTGTTGTCGGTTAATTGAATGTCATACAAATTACCTTGCCTTGCAAGCGACACTTTTCTGACTAAAATAATTTTATTTATAAACCGTAGGTTCGCTTAAAGGCTTGTTTCGGAGAATTCTTAGGTCAATATCAATTAAGCGACATTTATTTCAGGAGGTTCCAAGTTTATTGAAACAACGTTATTACTATTTCATAGATATGACAATTTGGCAAAGTACGTTCAAAGAACACAAGTCTCTAAAGCGGCCACAGAAAGTGAAACGATTTTTTTTCCTAAAAATAAAACTTTAAAACGCTCTCCTGGACAATTACCAAAATGTCGCTTAACAGGTTTCTCCTTTCCACCGTCGATATATAACTAGCGCCAAAACGATAATCAGTAATCAGTAGTAAAGTAGGTTCACTTAGACACCTACTTTAATACTGATTACTGGCATAGAGGCAATCCATCTAAGTCCTCAGGGTAGGCAGCGCATAAGCGATTTTTTGGTCGCTATGTCTATGAGCCTCAGTTCCCGTTTTCCATCAAGTGGACTGAGAGCTCAGTTGTCTACCTTCATCACATAAAAAAAAACTTAAAACTTACTTTCAGTACGCAATCTTCATCTTATGGCCATATTAAACCCAAATGCGTTTTTATTGAAAATTATTGACATTTATTTATTAGTTTTAATGTAAAAATGAGTCTCGTGACAATAATAATGTATAGAAATGTCCGTTCGAATCTGTCTGGCTAGGCTAAACTGAGCATTAAAAACACCAAAAAAGTTTGTGTAAGTAATATGACTTCCCATTTTCAAACATCATTCTGCTAACTATTGAGGAATTTGCTGACGATAGATTACACAAATTCAGGGAAACTGCAATAGAGTTTGATCAAAAAACAGCATGTTTCCAGTTTTTAGGGTTCCATTTTTTGATGTTTTTAATGTATGGTGACGGCAATAAGAATACATTTGTCACCACCACAACTCCTCCTGCGGGTGTCGTAAGAGTCGACTAAGGGATTGAAGTGTCACTAACCATTATTTGATAAAAGATTGATGACGGGCAGCAGTGTCATCATAGGGGACACATTACTGCGATCGCCAATCCGCTTGCCCAGCGTGACGATTATGGGCATTTACCTCCTAATGCGTCTATACGCATAGTTAATAGGAGAGGCCTACGTCCAGCAGTGGACTATCATAAGCTGATGATGATGATGATGACATTGCCTGTTCTATAGCTGAATGCCCCATTATCTAATAATGAGGAATTATTGGACTCATTACTTTCTGATAAAATCTAATTAACCCTATTAGAATTTAGTGGATCGGAGCGTACCCTTGTTCGTCCTTTTCTCCTTCAAAATCGATGTGAACAAAAACATGGATTGCAGATGACATTATGTATTCTAACCTAAGGGTGCGGCTCCACTGACGCGGAGCGGAGCGGAGCTGTGGAAGCTCGGCCAATGAGATCACAGTGTTTCGAATTTTGAATTTGAAGAATGTAATTGGTCAATTTTGCACAGCTCCGCTCCGCTCCGCGTCAGTGGAGCCGCTCCCTAAAAAGGTTTTATGTAAGAGCTTTTTAGGGTGCCGTAGTAAATTTACGAGTATCTGGGTGCTTAGACAAGTTGCCAATCGCAAACGCTTAATCGTCAATCGTAAGCGAAAGGCAGCTAACTGTCTTTGTCGCGCTAATAGGAAAGAGTGACAGAGAGGGAAAACTATGATACGCTGCTAAGCTTTAGCGATTGGCAACTTGGCTAATTATGTAGCTTTTACCACGTTAGGGTTACGTGGTGACGGCAGTTATAAGACATAATAAGAATATTGTATTATGCTGCGACCATATATAACATGGACGTCTAACGCCAGCTCAAAAATGTCCCCAAAACCAATTGTTCAATTGTGCCAAGATGGGTGATATTTTACTAAATAACTTATGTCAAATGCGAAAGAAACTCTATTAATTTGCAAAAAAATGAGCAATAACCATGTAAGGTCTAGTATTTTTTTTCATCGCATACGACTTAAATCCAAATAATTGTTATTGCTCATCATTACTTCTTTCAAATTAATAGAGTTTCTTTCGCATTTGACATAAGTTTTTTATTAAAATATCAATTGTTTTATAAAATTTAACTATTTCTGATATTAGAGTAACGATCAACAATTAATAGCACAAAAGCTATTTAAGCAAATTATAGCACTTAACGTGTAAAAAAAAAAACAAGTTCTAAAAAGACGTAAACTTGGCAAAATCTGTAAAACCGTCCAACTTTTACTGAGGTCATGTTATGTTGGTTAGTTAGGTACCTCTTTGGTCGACTTACCTCGGGTGTCAGGGTGATCCATTGTTTTTGGGACACCCTGTATAATAAATTGTAGGTACATCATTAAGGCCTCAATTAAAACAAAAATGACGATCGCGTTAGAGAAACTTAGTCAAACTAATTATAAGTATGTACTTTGTTCAACAACGTTTGACAGGAGAAACGCGTCAAATCTAAATAAACGCATATTGTTGATCCCTCATGGAAATTAGAATTTTTCGCATTTTTTCACTGCTAAAAGTTGGCACACAAAATGTTACTACATAAAACAAAGATTATAATGTTAAGTTTTGTTTTCATTAAAGGCCTTTAAGAGTGCACCTCCTCAGAAGCGGAGCGGAGCGGAGCTGTGGGAGCTCGACCAATGAGACCGCATGACAATGTTTCGAATTCGAATTTGACGGATGTAATTGGTCAATTCGACTGCTCAAAGTCAAATTCAAGTATGTCCATTTTAGCAAATTTTACAGGAGAGCAAAAAACGTAATTTGTAATTTTCATCGACAAAATAAACTCAAAAATAATTAAACCCTATAATGTTAATTTTGCACAGCTCCGCTTAGCGTCAGTGGAGCCGCACCCTATGTAGATTTTTTATTCAATCGACCTATTTGAAATACATATATTATTATTTTCTATTATTGTTACAGTGTTGACATACCAGAGTGAAATATTTGCATATAAAAGGCATTGAGCACTTTGTTCACTCCACCTTTACACAAAAGGATTCTGTTTATGTATGCATAAGTGATTTCATTGTTTCTTTAGATAAACACAAATAGAGGAAAATGAGATTTCGCTACGCATACGGAGGCTGTGTTGTAAGCATTTTTTGATATGAATATCACAATCCTGTGTATCTTTATAAAAGGAGGAGATTCCCAATTGGATTTTTTTTTAAATACATGTTATTCGATATCTTCGAGAACCGTGAACCGATTTATTTTATTGCGCTATTTTTTTTTTCAAAACCAGTTTTTTTTTCAAACTATGATTCGGGCGGCTGGCTTTAGAAGTGAACGACGAAACGATTGCACTAAAAGTAAAATTTAAATTTCTAAATAAAATACATGATTAATGCTACGTGAAAGTTAATGTAGATGGTGGACCTATAGATCTACGTCTATTTGTATCGTTGAAATTTTTAAGGCTGTTAATAATGAATTTGGTGAATTTGCAAAAATATGTTAGTTCAGATTCTTTTGTGATAAGATCTTGAAGGCTGTATAGATCAATTTTGAAGTTATGGCAGATGATTTCGTATACAGGGTGATCAATCCAAATGGGTCAGTATGGAGGTTATTTGGAAACCATAACAAATAGCGAAATCTTGTCTTAGAAACCATGAGATCGATTTTAGGCCCGCAGTACGGGTCGGGCTTTGGCCGAGGGTGCTCCGGACGAGGACCCTCTTAATAGGTCAAAATTTATGTCGAGCAATTATCCACTTAAATACGTGAGTAACCCGGTTCGATAATACTTTAATATACTAATAAAATGCATTGTTTTTAAATCATGTTTCTTAGTAACATTTACTATATAAGAGCTACACAACCGATATCCAAATAAACATAACGAATTTTTAATTTCGTTTCGTATAAGAGTCCGGGTTCGATTCCTAGGCCGTATTTTTGCAAGTGTATGAATGCAGTTTTTCTTTTTACTAAAATCAATCTCATGGTTTCTAAGGCAAGACTTCGCTTTATGTTAAGGTTTCCAAAACCTCCATACTGACCCATTTGGATTGATCACCCTGTATATCTGCGCATTATTTTTGATCGATATCTATTTTTACCTATATCCGTTGTCAAATAAATAATATAACAACATATCAATCAATCGGACTCATATTGTCGCAAAACACAAAAAGATGTCCTCAATACCGATAACTTATGCTTTGACAGGGGAACGGATGTTTACTTTACAAATAAACGACATACTAATGTATCTGGGTTATAAATCATGAGGTACATTCGTTACGAAAGCCCTTTGTGTGTATAGTTGACATCACGTTCACAAACATCTAACTGGCGCAGTCTGAAACGCGCCATTGATTCAATACATATTATTTGCTCCGCGCGGAGAGATCCGCGCAGCCGGTCCGCGTGTCACAGGAACCAGCCTAAGCAGGATGCTTAGTTAAGTTGCCAATCGCTAACGCTTAGTAGCGTATGGTAGTTTTCCCTCTCTGTCACTCTTTCATATTAGTGCGACAAACACAATTAGCTGCCTTTCGTTTACGACTGATGATTAAGCGTTAGTGATTGCCGTGTGGTTACGGCAGTAAAAATACATTTGTCACCACCCCAACCCCTCCTGCGGGTGTCGTAAGAGTCGACTAAGGGATTGAAGCAGATTGAAGTGTCATTTACAATTATGATTAAAGATTGATGATGGGCAGCAGCGTCATCATAGTGGACACATTACTGCGATCGCCAATCCGCGTGCCCAGCGTGGCGATTATGGGCATTTACCTCCTAATGCGTCTATACGCATAGTTAATAGGAGGAGCCTACGTCCAGCAGTGGACTCTCATAGGCTGATGATGTGATGATGTGTGATTGGCAACTTGTCTAAACACCCGGGTCTCTATTGTCATAGCGTTACAGTGCCTGGATGCTTAGCCAAGTTGCCAATCGCTAACGCTTAATCGTCAATCGTAAACGAAAAGCAGCTAACTGTCTTTGTCGCACTAATATGAAAAAGTAACAGAGAGGGAAAACTACGATACCCACTCAATTGCTTTTGGTAACTGTGGTTACCAGCTGTCACTCTTATTTTACATAGGAATAAAGCTCAACCAAAATTTCAAAGTAAATAAGTGGATTATGCTACCAAGCGCAAGCGATTGGCAACTTGGCCTGATATTTTTGAGAACAGCGGCTGCTTAGATATATCTGACGATGAATTTGCAATTGATTTATGTACCTATCATTTCATACATTCGTCATGGTGACAATCAACATAAAAGCCGGTGGAGATCTCATATATTATTAAGACCCGGAACTGGGAAACCGGAAAGAGAATGAAGATAAAAAGTATAAAAACATGTCTTGGAATCATGGATTCCTTACCACATATGCCAATCTAGCCAAGATGCCATTCTGCAAAGATATACGATAAGCGGTAAGTAATAAATATACGCGAATGACAAATTCTAACGAAAAGTCACGTGACAATTTCTATAGATCCAACTCTTCCCGCGGGAGTCGTAAGAGTCGACTAAGGGATTGAAGTGTCACTGACCATTCTTTGATTTGATTGATGACGGGCAGCAGCATCATCATAGTGGACACATTACTGCGATCGCCAATCCGTTTGCCCAGCGTGGTGATTAATATGGGCATTTACCTCCTAATGCGTCTATAAGCATAGTTGATAGGAGAGGCCTACGTCCAGCAGTGGACTGAGATAGGCTGATGATGTGATGTATTATGGTCACGTTACGTGACTTATCGCTTAAAATTACACGAATAGAGCAGAAGAAGTCACAAAATTCTTCACTACATGTAGTATTTTATTAATATTTTGATTTGCGAAACGGGATTTTAAAGTTTGTGTTAAGTTCTCTTGTTTTATCCCCACATAAGGCCAACTAACAGCAACTGCAATTTGTCGCAGAATAAAAGCTATTTTAAAATTTCATGCTTGCAGCCAAGTCGGTTATATTTCATGTCGTAGAACATAAATCTCGAGCCAGACTGCGGCCAACTGCAAATGACGTCATATGTTTAGTTGTCTTTGGTTGGTGGCTTTGAGAAATGTTAACACATGTTTATTAAATTAAGTAATACATAAAAATGTGACGTGTCTCTGAAGCACTTATAAAGTTATGTGGGTCTCTATAATAGTACATTACGACACAAGTGCGAAAAACAGGAAATCCTATACGAGTGGCGATGTTATAATGCTAAAATATTTTTTTAGTACAGTTTTTTAGTGCAGGTACCAGCCTTTTTTAAGCTCTAGTGCGAGAAGGTGGCTCATTTACGTCAGGACCAAAACTTCGGAGGGCCATCTGCACTAAAAAACGTCGTACGAGACACGTACAAAAAGGAAAATCGTAACTCGTGTCGATTTAAAACAATCCCTTCGGCTGTGTTTTAAAACATCGCCACTCGTTTCGGATTTCCTGTTTTTCGCACTGGTATCATAATATTATAACTCACATGTATTTAGTCACCACACGTGACATATTTCGGAGAGCCGCGTCGGCCGCGAGTCGTTTGGCTTTAGTACCGTTTGGTAGCCAGATTTGGTAGCTGGCTGCCGAATGGGAAATATGTTTTCCCGCCTGGTAGCCCAACTATGAAATGGGAATAACTTTTCTATCTCGTAGCCAGATTTGGTACAAACCTGGTTACAAATCGGTAATGATAGGTCCCGATTTAAAGCCTACCTATTGGGATTTTATTCCCATTTCGAAGCTGGTTACGAAACTTTGGCTGCCAAACGGTATTAAAGGGTCGTTTGGCGTGATGCGGGCTCAGTGCTTGATAATGGACACCTGATCTCCAAAACATGTTGCGCGTACTTAATGACTAAATGTGAGTGAGTTTAGTAACCGTCCCACTTTGTTGTTTGCCATAAAGTCGCTTTATCAGTTTATTCATATGAAGATACAAGGAAATCGTCTTTATGGTAAGCGACAAAGTGGGACGTTTTACTAAAAACTAACACAAATATACGTGAGTTAAATCTCTTAATTACATTTATAGTGATTACGTTTCAAGAAAGTTTAAATTAAATTATGTGGGTCTCAGTGGAAAAGGATATAACACATTCGCTGCCATTCTAAACTTTTGTGTAAGAAGATCAAAGAATGTGCGTTGGTGGCGGTGAAAGCGATAACTCGCCTGCATAATTATATTTGCAAAATACAACAAAACGGATCTAAATTGTTTTCGTTGTCTTTTTTCATACCACTCTGTCACGCTTCTAGTTGCTGTCTCGACTTAGGTACCCCCTTATTCATAAACGTTTGTTAACTTAACAAGCCGCTAATAGTTGTTTCTCCCTTTTGCTCTTATGGACACATTGTTAAGACTGAAAGGGACAAACAATTTTTAGCGGCTTGTTAAGTTAACAAACGTTTATGAATAAGCGGGTACCTAAGGTATTCAGGCCATTTTCCGCAACTCGACATCAAACTTGCTTATTTTGCGTGGTCCAGTTAATGATGAATCTATGTAAATTATAAATATTAGATGTCATATACCAAAGAAAAACGAAGGCGCCTAGCCTTGTAAGGGATTGCATATACCCGAGAAATTTGACCGGTGGTTGCTAAGACCGAGTGGCCGAGGGGTACAGGCATCAGCCGCGAAAGCTGAGTACGTGGGTTCGATCCCCACCTCGGACATAGGTGATCTTGGTCGTTTTTCTTTGGTATATGAAATCTAATATTTATAATTTATATAGTATTAAGTAGTGTGACTACTGGAGAAAAATTAAAAGTACAAATCAAAATATTTAGTCAATAAATAATTTGATTTGTAGTTCGCAATATGTTCAATAGATGGCAGCACCAGTTCTCTCTAGCTATTCTAGAAAACTGTAAAGTATTCTAAATAGGAGGTGGCAGGCATGTATTGCTTACCCTCAGAGAATGGTCAAAGGCGCCTAGCCTTGTAAGGGATTGCATATGCCCGAGAAATTTGACCGGTGGTTGCTAAGACCGAGTGGCCGAGGGGTACAGGCATCAGCCGCGAAAGCTGAGTACGTGGGTTCGATCCCCACCTCGGACATAGGTGATCTTGGTCGTTTTTCTTTGGTATATGACATCTAATATTTATAATTTATATAGTATTAAGTAGTGTGACTACTGGAGAAAAATTAAAAGTAATAATAATATTATTATTATAATATGTTCAATCGATGAATCTATGTTTAGTAATTTAGTAGAACAATAAAATATATCCTCATTTAATTTATTATTTAATATTATTTAAGTAAAATATATTACGAGTATGTCTTTATGTAATAAATTCTTTAATGCATGTTATTTTAATAAGATGTATTATTGTACTGTTTTCAAAAAACAAGTCCACCTGAGTTTCTTACTGGTTCTTCTCAGGACAGTGGTGTAGGGTTAGAACCAGGATTTTTTTTCTCTTGATAGTGTCAGACGATTCGAAAATGCTTTTTAATAAGCTTACTTGAATAAAGAATAGTTTTGACTTCTGACTTTAACTTTGACTATTAGGTACTTATGGTTTTACCTAAGAAATCATTTTCTTAATGACTGCTATTATTTTGCACACAACTGTCTTTTTGGAACTTTCGCACAGTGAGTTACGCAATCACTAATGATTGCCACTGCGGCAATCTCATGCTAATAGGTTTAATCCCAATCAATAGATTTCGGGTATAATGACGTCATTTGACAAAACAATCACAGACTCTTAAGTTTGTGAGAGCAACTATCAGTTTGATTGTCTTTGCTCTTGTCGGATCACGAGCTTAAAATGAGCCTATCATAGACAATGGTCCTTCTTTATGTAGGGAATTTAAAAGGTCCCACCTCGTGTAACTAATTCAGTTTTTAGTACTCAAGTCTTATTCAAGTTGATCACTACATCAAATCGCATTGATTGATGGTGGCCAAACCTGATGTCAAGAATTAACGAAAATCCTTCTTAACCTTGTGACAATTGTCACGACCTACGGGAAATAAAAAGTATTTTACAAACGTGTATTTAGTTACTAATTTATTTTATAACTTTTTTAAAGACCTGTCAAAGCGGCTTGTCGACGCAACTGGTGACCGACGTGTTGGCAGCTACCTTGGTCCACGCATTAGTATCGCGATACAGCGAGGTAATGCTGCCAGCATCCTTGGCACCATGCCGCAGGGGCCCAACTTTTTAGATTTATTTTAGTTTTCTTCAGTTTTAATTTGATAGGTTACTTTACTTTAGTTCTATTTTATTGCTATAGTTTATTTCGTTTTAATTCTATTTTAATGATTATTTTGTACCGTTTAATAAATATAATTTTACTAACGATGTAAAATAGTTTTTTTGAAATAATTATTATGTTGGGAGCAATCATACACATGGACTATCCAATAGTAAGCAGTAGTCGTAGCTTACGGTAACCTGTGACGTCAGTAAAAGTGATATTTTACAATTGTCACATCTGTCTTTATGGCGAAATAGGGGCCTGGTAACTTAGTATCTGTTTTAGGTTGCTAACATCATTTAGTGTGTTTGAAATCCCTAAATATGTACCTATTTACTCCTGTATACCTCTAGAAAATGTTTTGTTTCTAGGTATATTGTACCTATGTGAAACTGTAGGTATATTGCAAGGTGGACTAGTCTACCTACTTTTGCAAGTCACTCCAGTTTTGCAAGTTTTATTTGACCTACTTCGAATTGAGCTGAAATTTTGCATCCATAAGGTATGACAATGCAATACTATAATAAAACATGCCTGTATCATTCTAGCTAGAGCAATTTCTTCATATTGACTTAGGTAAAGGTATTGACACGATTATTGAAAAGTAGAGACATCACCTACAAAATTAAAAAGCCTAAGAGGAGCATAGAAGAACCGTTCATTTATTTGATGAATGTAATATTTTCACTTACCTAAGTTCTAAGTCTTTCAATGTTTCTAACTCATCCAGTACCTTATAACTAATATAGTCTAACTATAGTCTAATACTGCAACTATGGTATTTACACAATTTCAACTCCTAAATAAGCGTCAGTCCCAATCTTGGATTTATTTTATGACGTCACTGTGATAAAATTCCCAAGTGGCTTAGGTTTTCTATTGCTTAACTATACGTATTGTATTGTTTTATGTGAAACTTACCAGTAATATGTACAGCAATAGCCGGCGGCATCACAAAAATCCCCACCAGCAGGTCAGCGGCAGCCAAACTCGTTACAAAGCAGTTCGTCACGGTTCTCAACCTTTTCGTCGTCACCACAGCGGAGATTATCAACGTGTTCCCAATCACTGTTACAACTATCAGCACTAAGAGTAGCACAACCACACTGTATTCAAAAGTATCGTATACTGTTTTACACGTTTCGTTCTTGCATTCTGCCAGGGCTGGTTGGGTGGTGTTTTCTTCTGCGTCTTCTATAATTATGCTGAGGTTTGTGCTGTTCCATTGTATGAGGTTGGCTAGATCCAGCTCGGAGAGGATCATGGATCACTTTAGATGCATTTTCTGGAAAAGAAAAAAATGGTTTAAAAAGTAAGTTTGGAGTCTCTTCAATTTTTTTATTATTTTAAATGGGCTTACTCGTGGCCACAGACTAGCCGAGGGCAGAGACCCAGAAGGTCTTCGAAATTTGAAGTATCTGGGGGGCTACCACGATCTACTAATGCAATTCAGTTTAGGACCTAATCTGAATCGTAATTTGTCAGTTCTATACGCCTAATAACTTTACTACGTATAATAACTTTACTATTTATTTTTATTTGTTATGTTGTATGTTTCTTTTTTATATTGTTGATATAGGATTAATTGGCATGTTTTAAATGGTATCTCGTTGTTTTCTATTTTTTATTAGTTCATGTTATTTAATTTAATTGGGTACCTATCCTGACGGTCATAATATAAATTCATGTAGATTAGTTTAAGACAATCTATAGTGTAATTTTATATTATGAGAATAAATATCTAAATCTAAATTTATCGTAAACTAACAACCCAAACCTAAACTGTAGGCTTTTGATGGTAGGTACCGTGTTTAATCGTTTATCGTAGTTCCCGTCATGCTCTAACAAGTATCATCATCATCATCATCATCATCATCAGCCTATGATAGTCCACTGCTGGACGTAGGCCTCTCCTATTAACTATGCGTATAGACGCATTAGGAGGTAAATGCCCATAATCGCCACGCTGGGCAAGCGGATTGGCGATCGCAGTAATGTGTCCACTATGATGACGCTGCTGCCCATCAACAATATTTTATTAAATAATGGTAAGTGACACTTCAATCCCTTAGTCGACTCTTACGACACCCGCAGGAGGAGTTGGGGTGGTGACAAATGTATTCTTACTGCCGTCACCACACGGCCACGGTTCTAACAAGTATGCAAGTGCGAAAGTGACGGGTAGCACGATAAACGGTAAACGCCTGACCTCATAACTATCATAAGCCACCAAATCGAATTAAAGAGATCACAGTAGCCCCTGGAATATATTTCTTAATGAATATAAATATTCGCATCAGGAATGACGAGATCCGCAGAAGAACGAGATCCGCAGAAGAACGAAGTGACTGACATAGCCCGAAGAATCGCCAAGTTGAAGTGGCAGTGGGCTGGCCATATTGCCCGGAGGACCGATCACCGGTTAGGGTCGGCGTGTTCTCGAGTGGCAACCACGCACTGGACGGCGCAGCGTGGGAAGGCCTCCCACAAGATAGAGCGACGACCTGGTAAAGGCGGGTGTCCAATGGATGCGGACAGCTCACGACCGATCTGTGTGGAACTCTCTCTCTCGGGGAGGCCTATGTCCAGCAGTGGACGTCAAGTTGCTGATGATGAAGATGATGATGAAATATTAGATGTCATTTACGAAATAAAAAGACAATGTTCATGAACGTGCGTGGGATTAAAGCACTTCGTTCTCAGCTTTCGCAGGTGATGCTTACAAACCAATGCTATCCGACAAATTTCCCGGATATATTCCAGCTCTAAAAAGAACATATTTTTTGTCGTTTATGTAAGCATTAGTCTTTGCAAGAAATATTTTTTTAGATAAGGTCCAGGGGAGTTACTACTGCGAAAGTCGTATAAATTCAAAAGTTTGAAGTTGAACTTCGTACTTCGGCAGCGACCCCTAATTTTTGTGTATAATAAGTGAAAAAAAAAAACAAATATGGTATACTTATCCAGGTTAATACCGACTGAGCTACGGAAGCCCAAGGTGTAAATAAAGATATTATAAGGAATAATCTTCAACATTTCTTGCGTACTGTCAGATTGCGTAGCCAGACAGACGTTGAGGCCGTTGTAAAACATGAATTAACTAAAACCTTCTTTATATAAAATGACGCTTATGACGTTTCACACACTCTCTTATATACTTTAGCACACATTATAAATATTCTCAAAAGAGCGTATCTGCCAGCTGCCGTAAGACGGTTTTACGACCTAAGTCAAAATAGAATAAAATTTGTTGTACATTTGGGGCCGAGACGATTAAATAATCAAGACTGATTATTGACAATCTCACTAAGAGTTCGTCACGCAGTAATTACTAGCGTATAAGAAACTTGTATTTGAATCTTACTACGACCCATGATATATTATCTGCAGATATTCTTATGTGGAATACGGAATACGTCTACTCGAAGAACCATTATTGCAGCAAATTTTATTTATACGGAGATATCGACACAGCAAAATGTGAGGCGACTAATTTATCGCCCCTACTCTATCTGTCTCCAGAAAAAAATACGACTAAAGTTTTATACGGACACATAGACAGTCTTTCTCATCTACTTATCTCTCGTGAGGGTTATACAAGATTTACCTGAGATATGGTAGGAATGTCAGTTATGCGAACTCAGAATTCAAGGACTGAATATACTGGTATTATGTACATTTTTGTAAACGGTACGAGGAACATTTTTGACATACATTTTGAAGATAAGGCACGAATAATTTACACATCTACATTTATTATACTTTAATTAAGTACTAGGTATAAAATTTATTTTTTGTGGATATGCAAGCTATTAACTAATATTTGAGGAAATGTAATAATATCTAAACAAATTATTTGTACTTGTGTATCGATATTATTGAATGTATATAGAGTCTAATTATGACTATGATAAGCACTGAATGACAATAAATTGATAAGAGAATACCTGCCTACATAATTGTTAAGACAAAAATTATACAGTCTTAATTTAACTAGGTGTTTGTTACCAAGCAAGCTCCCGCCTTAGTCTTCTAACCAAACCTATCCGAGTCGGATCTGCCCCGGGAGGTTTTGTTCGCTCGCTTCGCTCGCTCACTGCAGAAATGTTACTTATGTCTTTATTATATTTTACAGTCTTTATAATTAAAGATATTATGCATTGTTATTGTTATACGTTATGTATATTATAAAAAGTTGTTCTGGTTACTGATATAAGGTAAAATGACATTTCGATTTCGAAAACTTGGTTAACAAATCGGTTGTCAAATAATAAATTTGGCATCCGTTCTTCTGGTTATCGAATTTCGGGAAAAGTTGAAGTGGGATAGGTAATTAGAGACATTTCAAGAAATATGGTAAACAATGTATATGGATTATAAAAAATCGAGAAACCGTTTTCGGACAAATGAAAATCGGAAAAGGATTTTCGAAACTTCAATAGGTTACCCCGAACATATTGACTTAAGAAAAACATTTTCTGTTAGGACCCTAATTATTTTTCAAAGACCTATTCAACGATCCCCGCACTATAGGATTACTTCAAAATTAAAAAAAAAACATCTCCACTTTACAACACACACTTTACACTTTACAATCTATTTTTACCTATATTTGCATGCACTGTGTGTTTTATAGCAAATAAATGTTTGACTATTGACTATTGACTATTAGAGGAGGTACCCTAAAAACATTTTTTTTTTCTACATTTTATTAGGGTTCCGTAGCCAAAATGGCAAAAACGGAACCCTTATAGATTCGTCATGTCCGTCTGTCCGTCTGTCCGTCTGTCCGTCTGTCACAGCCGATTTACTCGGAAACTATAAATGCTACAGTAACGAAATTTGGTAAGGATATGTGTTGTATGAACCGCTACAGGATTATGATACTAAATTGTAAAAAAAACATTCGGGTGGGGGCCCCCTCCATACATGTAACCAGAGATGGGCATTAATCGATTAATAATTTAGTTAACTAATCAATCGATTAAAAATATCAATCGTCATTTTTTAATCGCGATTAATTTAGTTGCAACTAAATTAGTTGTGAGAATCTTCGACTAACAACTAAATTAGTTTTAGTTTCAATCGACTAAATTTCACGATTAAATCTATATAATACTACGTATAGTACGGTCCAACTCGTACTTTTTTGACATTATACGTTAAGAAGCGTTTAAAGATTAATAAATTTCCAACAAGTTGAGCTTATATGCATTATCGTAGGTCTTATAGTTTTAGAGATTCAGGACTTCAAAAAATACTCTATTTTGTAAACTCGATACAATTTTGAGTTTTTCTAACGTTTTCGGCTTAATATCGCCTCGCCTGGCCGTGTGGTGCCGGCAGTAAGAATACATTTGTCACCACCCCAACTCCTCCTGCGGGTGTCGTAAGAGTCGACTAAGGGATTTAAGTGTCACTGACCATAAAAGATTGATGATGGGCACCAGCGTCATCATTGTGGATTACTACATTTACATTACTGCGATCGCCAATCCGCTTGCCCAGCGTGGCGATTATGGGCATTTTCCTCCTAATGCGTCTATCTATATGCATAGTTAATAGGAGAGGCCTACGTCCAGCAGTGGACTATCATTCATAGGCTGTTGATGATTGACGATGATCGCCTCACCTAATTATGTTACGAAAAAAATGCAATATTGTCCTTTTAGCGCACTTAATATTCTTTCATTTAAGGGTAAAATCAGGTCAGTAAACTTTGTAATTGAAAATAAAAACGCGAAATTCAAAAGGCAGGAGCCCATTATCTAAGTTTTACATGCTAAGCGCAAGTCGTGTTACAAAGCTGCAATTTTGGTATATTATATAGGTAGGCCCCATAGGAATGTAAGAAAATGCATATTACCACAGAATACATATTAGTAAGGTGTTTCCCGATCTAATGAAGTACAGCAAAGTGATTCCTCTATTTAAATCAGGAAACAAATATGACCTTGGAAACTTTAGACCTATATCCATACTTTCTGTTCTGAGTAAAGTGTTTGAGAAAATCATATTGAACCAACTGGTTCAACATTTCAACAGGAATGAACTGCTTCAGAATCAGCAATTTGGGTTTACAAGAGGTCGTTCAACTACAGACGCCGCCTCAGTACTAATCAAGCATATTTACGACGCCTGGGAAAATTCGCAAGATGCTATTGGTGTCTTCTGCGACCTCTCCAAAGCATTCGATTGCGTGGATCATGATACACTATTACACAAGCTAAAATACTATGGATTGTCAGTGGAAGCTCTCCACCTTGTCTGTTCTTACTTAAATTTAAGAACCCAGAAAGTGGTTGTAAATGGAACTGAGTCTTGTGGCAAGACTGTAAAGCTTGGAGTACCTCAGGGTTCTATTCTGGGGCCTTTCCTCTTCCTGGTGTACATAAATGACTTGCCGAACCTTGTAAAAGATAAATGTGACATAGTTCTGTTTGCTGATGATACATCGTTAATTTTCAAAGTTGACAGAAAACAAATTGACTACAGACAAGTCAATGAAACTTTGAAAGAGGTATCAGAGTGGTTCACAGCAAATAATTTACTTCTTAATGCGAAGAAGACCAAATGTGTAAGATTCTCGCTTCCAAATGTAAGAAAGTCTGAAACTATTATCACGTTAAATGGTGAGAAGCTAGACCTTGTTGATAATGCACTTTTTCTGGGCCTTACCTTGGACAGCAATCTGCAATGGGCTCCTCACATATCTACCCTGGCAAAAAGGCTGAGCTCTGCCGCGTATGCAGTTAGAAGAATCCGACAGTTCACTGACGTGGAGACAGCTCGCCTAGTTTACTTTAGTTACTTTCACAGTATTATGTCTTATGGCATACTGGTTTGGGGCAAAGCAGCAGATTTGGACACCATCTTCATTCTTCAGAAGAGAGCTATTCGATCGATTTACAATATGAGCTCTCGCGACTCACTGAGAGAACGATTTAAGGAAATAGATATTCTCACAGTAGCTTCACAATACATACTGGATGTGATAATGTACACACATAAGAATATTAAATCCTTTAAAAAGCTTTCTGACATTCACAGCCGCAACACACGGAACAAGCATAAGTTATTGGTTACCAAGTTTCGTCTACAGAAAGTAAAAAAGTCGTTTGTTGGAAACTGTGTTACCTTTTTCAACAAAGTACCCTTAGAGGCATGGGAACTGCCCTATAATTCATTCAAAATGTACATCAAAAATGGTCTTCTCAAAAAGGGTTATTATAAAGTTGACGATTACTTGAATGACGAGGAACCATGGCCGTGTCTTCAGTCTCAAGAGCTGTCTTAGATTTACATGACATTGACTTGAATACATATTAGTTATGTATTTTGTAGACTTAGTTTATAAGACTGTTAGCTTAAAAAAATAATAATAAAGAGGCTGTTATCTTTATTATTATTTTTTTTTATTTTTTTTTGACGTTTGGAGAGCCTTTACACCTCCAAAATTATTAATTTTATTTATTATTCTTAGCATTTAATTTCTTTGACCGTGGAGAAGAATAAACATCTCTAGTTTAATTTAATATTAGAGTTTATTTTACTGTGATGTCATATTTAAATAGGTATTGGCTGTTGTCTTTTAAATAATAAGAATAGTTGCTTTGTGATTGTCACTAAATTGTTAATTTACTATTTTATTATTATTGTTAAAATCATGACGATTAGAGACCTTTTACATCTCTAAATCTTAATATCTCTTTATTCTGACAACTAGAGGACCTTTACATCTCTAGTAGTATTAGATATAGATACTTAATAATGTTGCGAACTTGTACAATAATAATTATTTTTGTTTAATATTATGGTCCTTTATTCAAATTCAAAATAAATGATTTTGAATTTGAATTTGAATTTCTGTCTTTATAAAAATGTCTATAATAATCTTTTTTTTTTTTTTATGTAATACATTCTTTAATGCATGTTATTTTAATAAGATGTATTATTATACTGTTTTGAAAAAATAAGTCGACCTGAGTTTCTTACTGGTTCTTCTCAGGAACGACGTAGGGTTTGAACCAGTAGTAGATTTTTTTCTCTCATGTCAGACGATTCGAAAGTGCTTATTAATAAGCTTACTTGAATAAAGAATAGTTTGACTTTGACTTTGAGTACAAGTGCAGAAACCCATCTACAAAAATACACGTTTAAAGAAAAAATGACTCTTGCTACGATACTAATAAGTTCAAATTCCCACCGCGCAGCGCTAAATGTCACGAAGAAGTGCGCTCCCTTTCTATCGCGTAACTCGTACCTTTTCTGAAAAATAAGGTGCTAAGGATGCTTACTTTAAAAAAATGATATAGTCTTAATATTTAACCACTACCTTTTCATATTGTTTTTTTTTTGAATTTTTATTATTCATTGTTATAGTAAATTCTCTGACAGCGGTCGAATTAGTACTTAGTAATTTGACGAACAACATTCACGAGTGCGCGACGCGCTTGCCGTGAGGCCCTACTGATGTACTCCTCGGAGTGGCACTGACAGTTTGAACCGAACGCGCTAGTTGGACAGGCCTAATATTACAAAAAAAAGAATGTCGGCATGGGGGCGTAAAGTAAAAAAAAATCGGACTTTTTTTAGTTTTTGCGTTTAAATTAAAAAAAAAACTATATCCTTTTGATACTAATTACTATAAAACACTGAAAGACTATTAAATTTGAAAAGATTTGAGCTACTTTGCATCACCGTAAGTTATGCAGACTGTGAGATACGACATTTCAAAAAGTGCCCTTCCGTTAATCTTAACCAATTTGTCAACATAGTCAGTTTTCTGTTCAATTTATATCCTACATTAATCTTACATTAGTCGCGAGAAATCAGTCTAACTAATTAGTCGATTACAAAATTTAGTTGTCCGAAATCAATCGGCAACTAATTTAGTTGCAACTAAATTAGTTGCAACTACATTTAGTTGCAACTAAATTAGTCGAACTCTATACAACTAAAATTGATCAATCGTGGTTTTCAATCGTTAGTTGCAATTAATTCTGTTAGTTTTAATTGTTAATTGTTAGTCGATTACATTTTGCCCATCTCTGCATGTAACTGAGGGATAGAAAAAAAAAATAGTTGTATATAAGCGTGTGGGGTATAAATAGAAAGGTCTTTGAAAATGATATGAAGGTTTATAAATCTCATTTTTATTTAAGCAAATCGTTTTCGAGATATCAGCTCTCAAAGTCTGAAAAATGTGTCCCCCCCCCCTCTATTTTTTAAACTACGCGATATAAAATTCAAAAAAAAATATATGTTAAGCACATTAATGAATTCTATCAACGATTTTTGGTTTGATCAAATTATCTCTTATAGTTTTTGAGGTAGGTTGATTTAACTGTATTTTTTAAATAATAAATTGATAATGGTACGGAACCCTTCGCGCGCGAGTCCGACTCGCACTTGGCCGGTTTTTTCTACCACTTTGTCGGCGCAGCGTAATTAAATTGCTAATTTCTAGTACTAACGGCCACTAACCTATGCTGCGGACAGACGGACATGGCGAAACTATAAGAATTCCTAGTTTACTACGGAACCCTAAAAACAAACACCTATACAAAACTGAATGTTTTTTCCGCTTGACCGGTGTAATTTGTATTGACACATGTCATTGTATCGATACCTATCGAAAATATTTTTCGGCACAGATGGTGCTTTTTTACGCACTGGTGCGAGAAGTGGTTCATTTATCATCAGGGCCATCGGTTTACTGAAAAATGTCTTTAGATATACGCGCGAAAAGGAAATTCGTAAATAATGTCAATTTAAAATGTTTAATTTATTGGCACTCGTCTCGAACTTATTTTTTTTCGGGCTTATATCGTAATGTACTATTTTACACATTAGCGATCGATATATTTTTTTGCATATCTGCGTACAGTTACGAACAAGTGCAAAAGACAGGTTGTTTCATGAACAACAACTTATCAACTCGATATTCCTGAAAGTCGAATTAGAATAAAAAATACTCGATCAAATAAATGTCTTCTATTAAAGCATTCCTAAAATGTAACTGACGCCTTATTTTCTTAATACAACTTAAGCCAATCGTATTGAACGTATTATTTTGTCACGAATTCATTTATGCTTGAAATCAGTTTTCGAAATATAGAGAAACAAAATCTACAATCTTTGAACAAAGGCAAGATGGCGCCTTTAATTTCTAAAGGAATAAGTTTCAGAATTGATCAAAGTTTTACATGAGCTTACGTCGTTTCTATTATAGATAGAAATTATTTCAAACTAGTATTTGTTTTCGCTTGGACAATCTCATTTATTGTAATTGTTGAATTAATGTTAGTATTAGTCATAAGAAGTATAAATTTATCAGTTTTATCTTAAATTTTCTGCCTTTGTTCAATAGAACTATTTAACTAGACACAACCACGAAATAAAACAGAATGTCATCAAATTTTCAGCATCATACATAATGAAATTTAATTTCCTTAGCGACGCATGAAAATTACACACAAATTAATATGGCTTCTTAAATATAATCTCCATACGTCTCACTTGAGTGTCATTTTAAAGACATTACGTAAGGCTGTATTATAATATGTCTTATTATTAAACTCTTATGGTCCACCAATGATATACAGGATATAAGACATTTTGTCATTCTAGTTTGCAACCACAAGTATTACGTTTTCTCAATGACACATCTTGAAGAGAAGATAAGTGGATTTAAGGCAGTAATAATAAAGCCTGGAGTGCAAACTTGGCTCGAAATTAAAACAACTTTATTACAAGAAATGATAAGAAACTGAAATTCTCGATAGCAACAGTACAGTTAAACTAGATAATTTCAATTTCGTCTGTGTAGTCGGTCATTCCCAGAAAATTTCTGACATAAAAATTATGCTAAATTATTTTCCGGTACTTGTAATAGGTAAACATTGGTTCTCTAATTTATTATAATAAAAAAATATTACACACCAGTATTTGAATCATTTGCCAAAAGTTGAATTCTTTACCGGCACATGTCGCAGCTTTAAAAATAAACCGTCATAACTCAAAAAAATTAGTCAATTTATTGTATTTGTTACTACATTGTGTTAATGTGTTAAAGTATTATATTAATTGCGTTGTTCATAGTGTCTACTTGGATATTACGTTCAAACTAAAACGAAATCAGTGAGATAAATATAATAAATTGAGCTTAGAAAAAACCCTTCCCGAAATATGCCGTTTTATGATAAAATATTTTTTTAAATATGATTAATATAATGGCATAAATCAAAAAAATCGACGGTTGTTACTGTTAAAACGAAATAATCTGAAATGAATCATTTAGTTCCAATAAATATGTTGTCATAAAACGCGTTAACTTCGAATTTACCTTTTTTTTAATACAAACTCTAAAATAATTTTTGCTATTTTTTTAAACAGTAAGGCGATATATCGAAATGTCTCTCATCATGAGCATCCTTCCTATTCATGTATCGGATCATAATTGAAGTTAGCCCCTTTAGCACAACTTGAATCGCGTGATTTGAACGTAACAACTCATGTCATCTCTCTCATTAACGCTATTTTGACGGGTCTGAGAAAGAGACCGGGTAAAGCTATCGAAAATATTGCGTTTTAGTACATTAACTAAATTTTTGACAATTTTGAGTTATGACGGTTTATTATTAAAGCTGCGATGTGTTTCCGCATACCTATAAGTTGGGACCCTTTAAACGAAGCGTGAAGAAGCATCTAGCGGGCCAGCAAGGCGGTAGCAACTAACAGGTTACTGATTGTCTCCTGTTTGTTGCCGCCGCGATTTGGGCTCTACTTTTCACTTATGATCAGGTGGAGTGGAGAGACTTTGTTGTGCCAATATAAAAAAAAGAAAAAAAAAGGTGATTGGCAAGTGATATTTGGCAAAATGAAATTCTGCGAAAAGGCCGTATCTCTATTCGGCTGCAAGTCTTTCGTCATCAACCGCTTTGCCGTATAATTCCTGTAATACCGGGTGTCCCGAGATTATGGGACATGAAGGGAAAGTACCTTAAATATCGTAGATAGGATATTTCGCTAAAAGAAGACTTTATTTTATTTTGATAATTAATATACTGCATTAAAAAAATCCAAACTTTAATACAAAAATACCACCGTGTGGTGACGTCAGTAAGAATACATTTGTCACCACGATTAAAGTGTCACTGACCATTATTTGATGAAAGATTGATGATGGGCAGCAGCGTCATCATAGTGGAAACATTACTGCGATCGCCAATCCGCTTGCCCAGCGTGGCGATTACGGGTATTTACCTCCTAATGCGTTTATACGCATAGTTAATAGGAGAGGCCTACGTCCAGCAGTGGACTATCATAGGCTGATGATGAATACAAAAAATGTGTTTTTGAAATTTTATGATGTAACTCGAAAGAATGGATTTTTTTTTAAGAGACATAGTATTTAAACCTAAAAGAATAACCAAAAAAGTTTCGTTAAAAATTTCCGAGTGAAGCAAGTATATTTTTTGAAAAATTTTAAATGCAGTTTTCTTTTCCTTTAGAATAACATAGTCTTCTCTAAAAATATCCTCTCTAGATTATTTAAGGTACTTTCCCTTCATGTCCCCCCATAGTCATGAGACGCCCTGTATCTATACTCGTATGTGGCTGTGTGTTAAAGGCAGTAAGAATACATTTATCACCACCCCAACTCTTCCCGCGGGTGTCGTAAGAGTCGACTAAGGGATTGAATTGTCACTGACCATTCTTGGATAGAAGATTCATGATGGGCAGCAGCGTCATAATAGAGCATACTGCGATCGCCAAGCCGCCTGCCCAGCGTGACGATTATGGGCATTTACCTCCTAATGTGTCTGTACTCGTAGTTAATAGGATCTCCTATGTAATATATGAATGACATTACATAATACTTACAGTTTAGATAGATACGAGTGCTATAATAGTTACAAGTAATACGGTTACCTCAAATACCTACTCAATTCATTTCAATAAAGTATTAATATGACATTGAAAGTTTATGAATTAAATCCATTAAATTGAAAAGGTAGCTAAAAACTTTTTTCCGTGGAATCGATATTCGGCTTGAGTAAAACTAACACACGTTCAAAACTATGTCCAGAATAGGGCCTCCTCATATTGGACAGGCATCGGGTCAGAATTAGCCACGGATTACCATGACAATTAAGTATGTTATAAAATTAAATTGGAGATTAAATCGATATATTATATGTACAGCAGTGGAGTCAGATAGGCTGATGATGTGTGGATACCTACTTTATAATATATTGACAATGGAACCCTTCGTGTGCGAGTCCGTTTCGAAATTGACCGATCATCTAAATGGATATCGGATATAACTCAATATTCAGGGTATTGCCTGCTCTTTAAAATACTGCAAGCTAATAAACTCTTTATTCCAAAGTTCATAAACTCGATTATAAATTGTCATTCAGAAACGATTTGCATTGCTAATACAGGAGGTAAGGATAAAAAGTTATTTCCGAAAAATGCTAATTCTCTATTTTGTTTGAGGGTTTCTTTAAAGGTTTCTAAGCTGTGGGTATTTTATTAATCAATGGAATAAAGAAGTTGAAACTGTTTTTTTTGGATGAATACATTTTTTTCATTATTTATTCAAGAGCACTTTTACGTAGGGCGCAACAAAAATTGTGTTGATGCGTTTAATGTAGTGTTCAGTATGTCTACTTAGAAAAAATAGGAGTATTGTGGGAGGTGCAGGTGTAATAAGAAGCTCAGAGGTAGACTTTGAACAAAAATCGTTTAGGGTGGTCCAAACATTGACGTCAAGGTTTGGACCAGCCTGTATAATACGCGGCGCGCGAACGTGACCCGGAGGCCGGAGCCTGAAGGGTGACTCATCCAAATTTTAAATTTTATTTATTATGTTGATTACATGTCAATCATTTAAATACAGAATATATCGGAAAGCAACCAGTAATGTAGAGCATTGTTATACAACCTCTACAGCTGCGTTCGAGACAGCCTTGTCTAAAATCCTAGCTGTTTTATTTGACATTAGGAATCGAGGCTGTGAGCGAGGTTGTGGGCGAGTTCGTCGCTGTTTTTCGTTAGAGAATACGAAGTTCGTACATTAAACGTTAAACTCTCGACGCAGTGTAGTTCCAGCTCACGCCGCATTCGTCGCCGAGCACTAGTATTGTTTAATGTACATTAGTGAATACCGTTTTTAGGCACGACGCTGCCGCAGCGCTGGCACAGCGCTGACAGCAAGGCGGTTTCCTTAGTGAATAAAGTGTTATTCACTGCAGTGGCAGTACCTATTTCTGAGTTTGAACGATTTGGTAGTTAGTATTTTGGCAAAACTTTCAAAATGACGTTCTTCTTCAAGAACAAAATGTTAAAAAGACGCGTTCGCGGCCCATTAATCTGGAACATTTGCATATAGAACACAGTACACAGAATGCAGTAATATAAAATATAGATACTAATTTATATTTTAAAGAGGTATAATAATAAGCAGTTGTGTACGAAATAGTTGGCGATTCTTTTGAAGCTAGGCGTATAATTATTTCAATACTCTTACAAAAAAAAAATTTTGGGGTACATGTATAGTGGGGGTTATTTTATTATTTACTAAAATCTTAAAGTGTTTTGTATCCGTAGATACCTCTTTTAAAAATAATATAGGCCCAAAAATAAAGATTTTTTCTTAAGTCAATATTCTTAGAGATATCCGCACCAGAATAAAAAATGCGGCCTTTTGATCCATGAGTCCAAAAAATATGAAAAATATCATGAATAGTTGGGTATATGGGAAAACTTTGAATTGAAACTATTTCGAACGTAACCGACCCAGCTGTATTTGTAAAACTACGGAACCCTACATTGAGCGGCCTTCACTCATTGATTGAGCATGGCCCGACATGCTTTTGGCCAGTTTTTAAAAGTGAGTTTGGTTGTCAACCAACGATCTACTGCATCAAAGCTGGTAACTGTATGAAGTTGCACATGTGAAAGAAAAAACAACAATTTGGCTCATGTATTATTTATGTATGTGAGGGAAACCTACCGACCTTTGGCGGCCGAAGTTTTCCGTTTCCAAAAGGTCCTATGTACTGAGAGATCGCTTGGAAAATACGTCATTTTGGGGTATTAAACAACTAGGGTCATTTATTTTGTTTCCCATCCGGTGCGTTATGGTTCTGTCACATGTAATGTATGTACAGATTGTGTAGTCGCCAGATATATCGAAACTGCTATGGTGCTCTAAAATATCTGAACATTATATTCTCTAGCGCTATAGCAAGTCAGCCTCCGTAGCCTAGTTGATAGTGACCCTGCTTACGAAGCTGGAGGTTCCGGGTTCGAATCCCGGCGAGGGCATTATTTGTGTATTTCATCATAATCATCATCATCATATCAGCCGAAAGACGTCCACTGCTAAACATAGGCCTCCCCCAAAGATGGCCACAATGACTGGTACTGCGCCACCCGCATCCAGCGGACTCCTGCGACCTTCACCAGGTCATCAGTCCACCTTGTGGGGGGCCTAGCCACGCTACCTTCCGGTACGTGTATTTATTTATCACAAATATGTGTTCCTTGGTCATGGCTGTCTATGTATTTAAGTATCTATTATGTATCTATCTATCATATAATATCCACCTATATATTATACAGGGTTATTTTTTCACCAGTACAAAAAATCAACATACGTAATAGTAGTCCAAGTTACAGAATACTAGCATTTTTTGTTACTACCCCTTTAGAACAGAAAAACTAAAATACCGATGTTTGAACTTATCCGCAAACCTAATAAGAAAATTGGACGCATTACGCAATTACGCATTATCAATGTACATAACTAGCAAAACACACGAACTGGCAACTGTTTGTTTACAACGTCATCGCACGTGGCATGGCGGCTTAGAAAAGCGGCAATGATAATCAACTTATGATTATGACTTGGCAAAAAAATCTTACTTGATCCCAAATCTTCCTTCATACTTCCACTAAGGACAGAAACTTTCTTCATTGAGGCGTATTTAAACACTTGAAATCAACTTTATGCACAATGATTGGAATAAAAAAAACATACCTGATTAATGGAGTCCATTTCTCATACTAATTAATTAATTCACATACTTAAGCAAGTGTTCAAAATGTTGGCCGTGGTTATCTAAACACGCTCTTGCCCGTTTTTGAATGTTTCCTTCGATATTTCCCAACACAAGTCTGTAGTTCTCACTTTTAAGTTCATCAAATGCACTTATTATTAGATTTTTTAAGTCTTTTCAATTTTGGGCCTACCCTCACCCCACAAAAACAGTCACACGGGGTCAAATCTGTTGACCTGGCTGGTCATAGCTATAACACTGGCATTTTCCAAGCGGGGCACACTTTCTTCAGCGTATAGCCGCTGGGCTGCCACTGCATTTTCCCCAATGAGAAAATAACTACGAAACATTTCGTACGAGCAATTTCCGACTGAAGGTAGTAAGATTGCGGCGCGTGCGCACATACCTACGTCAACCGTGACACTGACCGTCCCTGACCTAGTCACCGAGATTGAGGTAACTGCTATGTTGCCAACTCGTGCGCAGGTCGCTCACCCCTTTCCGCCGCCCTCTGCGTCCCGCACCCCGTTGACGTCTTATCATTAGTAGGCCCATTATTTTGCATTTGCATGAAGGATAAATTAATAATAAATGAAAAAAAATGACAATTTTATTTGATAAATGTAATCTATTATCGATACCAAATATGTGGGAAAATTTATTGTACCGGTGAAAAAGTAACCCTGTATAATGTCGCCTAGTACCACATCACAAGCCTCAATTAAGCTTACCGTGGGACTAGATTGATTCTTGTAAGATGTCCCCAAAACATTTATTTATTATCATTGTTTATTTATTACTTAATACCTATATAGGCCTGTAGTCTTATGATGGTACCGCATCTAATCGTTTGTCGTCATTACCGTCACGTTCTAACAAGTATGCAAGAGCGAAAGGGACGTAGCACGATAAATGGATAAAACGGGACCATCACAAGCCTGCTCAGCTTTTTATGAGTACCCTAGCCACGGCGATATTTTTGATAGCGAGTGTACACATATAGGAAATAAGGTTCAAAATGGCATACCAGAAGACTTTGACCCGTTGTATTATTTATTTAAAGAGTTGGGTTATTTATGGGATCTAAAATTCCCTTTTACAATCTATTTGCTGGTGGTAAGACCTCGTGCAGGGTTCGCCCGGATAGCTACCACCGTCTTACCCGTTAACCTGCCGCTAAATAGCAGTGTTTGGACTGCTGTGTTTCGGTTTGGGGGTAAGATAGCCGGTATAATTGGCATAGATAGAGGCAATCCATCTAAATTCACAGGGTAGGCAGCGCATAGGCGATTTTTTGGTGACTATGTCCATGGGTCTCAGTTGCTGCTTTCCATCAACTGGGCTGAGAACTCAGTTGTCTACCTTCGTCACATTAAAAAAAAGTATAGTGTCATCTTTTTGTTTACACTGCAATTGCCTTAAGACTATAAAAGGCACAAAATTAAAATAGGGGAGACCGGGGCAAGACAGGATAGTTAAGAAAAAAATCGATTGATTATGGAAATTATAATGTTTATCAAAAATCTCTTGCAACAAAAGCAACACTTATAGTTTTAACTAACATATGTTTTATCTTTTATTGCACTAAATCACTTATTTTTTTTGCAATTAGGAACTGGTTGTTACATGTAAAAAATCCCGTTTTGCCCCATCATTGGGGCAAAACGGGACGTTGGCAACCTTCACAAATATGTGCCTCTTCATCATCATCGTCTACACTTGCACTAGTTATGGGCCCAGCCATGGCACACACTACAAATAACCCATCCTTCAGTGGACTGTGAATATAAGTACCCACAATGTATGCAAGTACATACAATCATCAACGTCTTCACATGAATTTACATCCGTGTCACTTTTGTTTGTTTGTTGGTCTGTCTTACGCTGATAATTTCGTACCATTTTGACTGCAAACAAATATAAAACAGTTTTATAACCAAATTTGAAATGTTCAATATACTATCTACTAATATGGGGCAAAACGGGATAGTATCCCATTTTACCCCGACCATTTTGCCCCAACGGACAGATTTTACTAAAATATCAACAGTTCTAACCTACAAAATAATTGTTCGTAAAAGCAACCTAAATTCGTTAGTTTTACACTGATTCAACATGTATATAGTAAGGAATAACAATAGCACTGATATCTACCTTTATGCCTATCGATAAAAACCAAAGAACTTCTTAACAAATCACCAAAAATCAGTTCTTTCTTGCTGTGCGACCAAAACAGGTAGTGACACGCACCCGCCGCTTTGACTCGTGTGAGGCGACGGAATTTGGTGCGAATGGCGCTGTGTCGCGCTCTATTCCGCGCACCAGTTACGCACACAAGTACATTTCCCGTTTTGCCCCGAGCTTCGTTTTGCCCCGGTCTCCCCTAAATAAATATCTTGGAACATCTTACACAAATCGACCTAGTCCCACGGTAAGCTCAATTAAGACTTGTGATGTGCGTACCAGGCAACGATATTTATAATAGATAGACAGTTGAATACATAGACAGCCATGCCCAAGGAACAAATATTTTTGTGATAAATAAATACACAAATAATGCCCTCGCCAGGATTCGAACCCGGAACCTCCAGCTTCGTAGGCAGGGTCACTACCAACTAGGCTACGGAGGCTGACAAAATAGTTAATTGGACTGCAATTTACTATTAAATAATAGCTGCACTTTATCTCCTTAAAAAATACTATCTGATAAATATGTATACTTTAAACAGCAACTAAAAAACATCCTCTAGGCGGTAGAAGTACCGCATTACGTATGGAGTAAGCGCTAATGTAAATTTTACTGGCCAACTCATGGTTCGTCTACAGTACCATGAGTTGGAAAGTAAAGGATACGTTAGCTTTTACTAGATACGTAATGCATTCTATCCCGCTCGCACTGAGGCCGTGGGTTTTCTGACTGGCGACCGACGTTCGAATGTTTTGTTTGTGAATGTTTGAGGGTGGTTTATCTGAAACGTCGCCGGCAGCGGGTAACCGCCGACCAAAAAGCCCACGGTCTGACATATTGGAGCGAGTGCGATAGCCTTCACGTATCGAGTAAAACCTACCGTTACCGATACTTGCAAAGTCATGGTTTGTCTACAGATCACGGTAACTCAGGTTGCATCCCACAGGGCCCAAATCTTGGCAAACTCAAATAAAAGATGCTTGAACAAGTAGCGATATCCTTTTCGAAGTTTCTGCACCATTTAACTTAGGCAAGTCCTAAACAAATAACCGCATATTGACAGCCTTGTTTTAAGAGCACCTGTAGGTGACCTTACTTTATCCTTTAGTAGGATTCGACATAAACTATAGCGCATATACATAGGTATGTCATATTATCAGCCCATTTCAGTCTATCACTATAAGACATAGCCTCATTTGTCAGCCTCCGTAGCCTAGTTGGTAGTGACCCTGCCTAGGAAGCTTCCGGGTTCGAATCCTGGCGAGGGCAATATTTGTGTACCTATTAATTAAATTGTATTTGTATGCCATCAGAGGCATCAGATGCGACATAGTGACACAAATATGTCACCTGTACATTTCACCTTCCTTACCTACCTATGTTGAACAAATACATTTTTATGAGTCTTTGAATCTTTATTTACTACAAATATTTGTTCCTTCGTCGTGTCTGTCTATGTATTGAAGTATCTATATGTATACATATACATATAGGTATCTATTATAATATATCGTCGCTTGGTACCCACATCACAAGCCTTAATTGAGCTTACCGTGGGACTAGGTTGATTTGTGTAAGATGTCCCAAGGTATTTTTTTTAATTATTTATAGGTCTCTCCTTTTATCTATGCGTATGGGCAGCTGTGTCATCATAGTGAACACATTACTGCGATTGCCAATCCGCTTGCCCAGCGTGGCGATTATCTATTGGCATTAATGCGTCTAAACGCATGACAGTGGACTGAGGTAGGCTGTTAATGATGATGATGATGAACATATACGCGAGAACATAATAATTATTTCTTACTCTAACATCGGTTGCATTCGTTATTTGCGAGTATAAATGTGGCAGCCCCAAAGGTAAAAACCTACAATTTTCAGCTTTAAATAAAAAAAAAACAAATCAACCGGTTCTTTCAGCCGGAACGTGAGAAGGGTGAAATTTATACAATTCGCTTTGTGCAGACGTGTTAAAGCTTGTCTAATATTGAACAGGTACTGTCGGCTTTAAGAATTTCGTAACGATTTTGAACCTTGCGCCTTGGATATAAGTTCTGTAATGAATACATATTATTAAAATCTAAACAGGCGAGATATTTAATACGCTTCTTTATCCGGGCTGGCAGTTATTTTATTTGAAGAAAAAGGAGTCTAGAATGTTCTCTGCTTTACAAAACTGACGTTTGACAATGTACATACAAGCTGCTGAACATTCTCAAAATAACCTAAAATTTACTGTTTTTTATAAAAAATCATTGGGAAAATTCTCATTCAGATTTGGCATTCCATAGGCTGTCCCTTGCAAACGCGTGTACATAGGTATATTCCGATAATTTGACTTTTCTGCCCTCCGGCCGGCAAACAGCAGTCTCGCTCAGTTACCGTCGCGACATGACGTGCGCATTACGATATTAAATAATGCACTATAGTTCGTTTTAAATATGTCCGAAAGCATAATTATAAACGAATTTTTGACCTTCCTGCAAAATAAATTTTGCATGCTAGATGAACTGACGCTAGTGCAAATCTGTGCTTCCAATTTCTCAGAAAGTGAAATAGAAAGTGGCAAAAATGTTTTCTTCAAGGCCCTGCCGGATAGTCATGTTAAGTGTAAAGCGAGACGGGGAGAGGATAAAGACAAGAAGAATATTAAGGATGTGATAAAGTTGTTTAAAGAGACCCCCCTCGGTAATCAACCGACATTTGTGGCGAAAGATCTCGACCGTCTACCGCCGGTTACCATGGACCACATAGACGTGAGCCGTCTCTTGCGTGATATTAGTGCTATGAAAACAGCACTGCATAACCTTAGTCTGGAAACAATCTCTAAAACGGAGATGACGCAAATTGAAACAAGGATCAGATCTGATCTAATGAACCGACACATCGATGGTCCCCTTGGTCCCTTTTCGCAAGGGCCGAGTGAGCCATTCGATTCACTAAATCGCGATTTGACCCCAACTAGTGCTGCCTCAGTATCCAGGACGCCTAAGAGACCATCTAAACAAAAAACGCGAATAAGTCTACGAATGAGTGACCGCCCGTCGACGTTAGAAATTACCGACACTAGCAATAAAAATAGGCAACAATCACCTGTTTGTATACCAACCTACCGAGATATTGCAGTAGCGCAAGCAAAAACCGACCGAGTTCCTATCAGTACAGAGTCGGAATTTAAGTTGGTTGAAAAGAAAAAACGCAACAAAAAACGTAACCTTTGTGGAACATCCCAGAACACCTGCAAGATCCAGGCTGCAGACTTAACGTCAGCTGTTTACGTATCAAGGTTAAAGAAATCTACGACGACTGATGATATAAAGGCCCATATACATGAAATGGGTGAATCGTGTATTAATATCCAATTGTTAGTATCGAAATGGGAAACAACTTTCAATTCATTTAAAGTTACAATACCTACCTAGAAATAAAGTATCGACTTTCCTGTCAAGTGACTTTTGGCCCTCACAGGTTAAATACAGACTGTTTATTGATCGCCCAGTGCGCGCTGCCTAATATGCTCATTTAATAATAATAATATGAATAGTTCACAACAAAAAGTAAAATATAATACACTGAACGGAATCGTAATGGTTTCGTTTAACTGTAGGTCTTTGAAGAGATCCCTTGAACATGTTCGTCAGCTTTGCCGTGATGCTGATATCATTTTATTACAAGAAACCTGGCTTCTCTCACACGATCTGAGTCTTGTGCATAACATCGACGACAGATTCGGCGGCTACGCTACGACCTCCGTTGACACGTCGGCAGGGGTGCTGCGCGGACGGCCGTACGGTGGCCTGGCTATATTATGGCGAACGTCGGTTTTCTCCGCCGTAACAAAAATAGAATGCGACAACGATAGAATATTGGCAATAAAAATTGACTGTAGTAGTTTAAGTTTCAGTGTTTTTAATGTGTACATGCCTTGTGATAGCCCTGAAAATCTAATGGATTTTACAAGCTGCTTGGCTAATATAAGTGCAGCCATCGATGAGAGCAATGTTGCGGCGGCTTATGTCTTAGGCGATTTTAACGCACATCCCAATGCGGCCTTTGGGCAGGAGTTAAGCAACTTTTGTTCTGAACAGCAATGGGAATGTGCAGACATAAATATCTTAGGTATCAACTCCGACACTTATACCTATCTAAGCGAAGCGAATGGCTCTCGTCGATGGTTGGACCATTGCGTAACCACTAAAGCGGCTTGGATGACCGTACAATCTGTTCGGGTTGATAACGACGTCTCTTGGTCGGATCACTTCCCGTTAACCATACGCCTAAATCTTAAAGTCATATGTAACACTATGCCCGCTGTACAGAATGTGAATGGTCTTAAAAATATATTGTGGGGTCACAGGGACACAGAACAAATAAATAAATACGCTGATTATTGTCATGAACATTTAAAACGCATTGACTATTGTAAAGAACCTAATGGAGATTGTAAGTTAGTGATTACGAAATTATATAGCGATATCATATATATTATGCAGACTGCTGCTGCCACTGGCTGCCGTTTGCGTGCAGGTGCACGGAAAAAGGGCAGACAGATCGCTGGCTGGAACTACCACGTTAGACAAAGCCATCTCGTCGCTAGAATGCATTTTAACCACTGGGTAGATTGCGGGAAGCCGCGCTCGGGTGACGTTTATAATAACATGGCAGATAGTCGAAAAATATTTAAAAATAAATTAAAATGGTGTCAGGAAAATGAAGAGTCAATTAAAATGAACATATTAGCTTTAAATAGAAAATGTAATAATTTCTCAAAATTTTGGAAGAACACTAAAGCGTTAGATTATAAATCCAAATTACCTGTAACGATAAATAACATTAACGATCCTAAAGAAACAGCAAATCAGTTTGCCCAGCATTTTAAAGTAGACCCGCCAACTGACGTCGCCACTGTGCCCACTCCCCCCCGCCCTGTCCCGGGGGCCTCTCCCACTCCGTCTACGACGAGTCGCTTTACTCCTGAGGATGTCGCAAATGTTGTGAAACGTATGAAGAGGGGAAAGTCCCCGGGGCATGACGGGTTAAGCGTGGAGCACATACTTTACGGTAGCGATGAGATGCCGAAAATACTGGCTATATTATTCAATAGGTGTATCCAGTGTAGCTATCTACCCGAGGCGCTAATGAAAACTGTGGTGGTTCCCATAGCCAAAAACAAAACCGGTGATCTGTCTGACCTAAAGAACTATAGGCCGATATCCTTGGGCACAATAGTTGGTAAGGTATTTGAGAGGTTGCTGCAGCCCGAACTGACGAAGAACATAAAGTTGAATGACGCGCAGTTTGGTTTTCGTACCGGCCTATCGACCGAGTCCGCAGTACTAAGTCTAAAAACAGTAGTGAACTATTATATCAGTAAACATACATCTGTGTATGCATGTTTCCTAGATTTAAGCCGCGCTTTCGATCTGGTGAATTACAAGCTACTGTGGACTAAGCTTCGGAGATCGAACGTGTCGGAAGATACGGTCAATATCCTTAGGTACTGGTACGAGAACCAAACCAATAATGTGAAATGGGGCGACACCCTCTCTAGCGATTATAGGCTAGAATGTGGTGTACGTCAAGGAGGTATAACTTCTCCGGACTTGTTTTGCTTATACGTCAATGATCTGATTGAGGAGCTGAGGGGTACCAAGACGGGTTGCCATGTTGCTAATGTGTGCGTTAACAACCTGAGCTATGCTGATGACATGGTGCTCCTCAGCCCCTCAAGTCAGGGCATTCAGAAGTTGCTAACTATCTGTGAAACATTCTCGAATCAGCATTATTTAAAATATAATATCTTAAAAACAGAAATGCTTGTTTTCAGATATGGTAAAGGTCCGGACGTAGTTCCACCAGTCTATCTAAATGGTTCGCCAGTGCGGATTGTAGCGTCTTTCAAGTACTTAGGGCATTTTCTGACGGAGAGGCTTCGCGACGACATGGACATGGAGCGAGAGCGACGTGCGCTCGCGGTCCGCTGCAACATGCTGTCGCGGAGATTCGCCAAGTGCTCCACCGACGTTAAAATAACGCTATTTAGAGCATTCTGCCAGTGCTTCTACACATGCTCATTATGGTGTAACTACACCAAACGTTCGTATAACGCGCTCCGGGTTCAGTACAACGATGCGTTCAGAATACTCATGAAACTACCTCGCTACTGCAGTGCTAAGGCCATGTTTGCTGATGCGGGAGTACCTGATTTTTATGCAATCATGCGGTCTCGCATAGCCTCGGTCTGGACAAACGTATGGCAAAACTCGCAGCAAAATGATATTCTGACGCTATTTACTGTCAACCCGAGCAATAACATACTAAAGCACTGGATAGCCGTTCACCTGGGCGAAAATGGCACATAGTGGACAGCTTAATTGTAATTTTAATATTATAATTTTGTTTTAAGTATTATTTTATAATTAAGGTGTGGTACCTACCCTACTTTTATATGAGTCCTTGACTTGAAATAAAGAATATTATTATTATTATTATTGCCGGCCGCTGCGCTAAACTAAGTTGCCGCCTGCCGGCTCGGTTCAGCAGAAAAATAGTATACACACCTCGGCCGTTAAATGGGAAAGCCTCGGATCACATGTTTGTCGACCTCGACTTCGACTCTGCCTAAAATTACACGTTATCCGAGACATTTCCCACTTAAACGGCCTTGGCATGTAATCTATTATTTATTCCGAGTTATTAGTTAGTACAGTCAAGGGTAATCATATCTGTACACTTTTTAGGGTTCCGTAGCCAAATGGCAAAAACGGAACCCTTATAGATTCGTCATGTCCGTCTGTCCGTCTGTCCGTCTGTCCGTCTGTCACAGCCAATTTACTCGGAAACTATAAATGCTACAGTAACGAAATTTGGTAAGGATATGTGTTGTATGAACCGCTACAGGAATGTGATACTAAATTGTAAAAAAAACCATTGGGGTGGGGGCCGTCCATACATGTAACTGAGGGATAGAATTTTTTTTTTAGTTGTACATAAGCGTGTGGGGTATTAATAGAAAGGTCTTTGAAAATGATATGAAGGTTTATACATCACATTTTTATTTAAGCAAATCGTTTTCGAGATATCAGGTCTCAAAATCTGAAAAATGTGTCCCCCCCCCTCTATTTTTTAAACTACGCGATATAAAATTCTGAAAAAAATATATGTTATGCACAATAATAAACTCTATCAACGATTTTTGGTTTGATAAAATTATCTCCTATAGTTTTTGAGGTAGGTTGATTTAACTGTATTTTTTTAATAATAAATTCATAATGGTACGGAACCCTTTGCGCGCGAGTCCGACTCGCACTTGGCCGGTTTTTTACTTATGTCTGGAGCATAAGGTTTAAAATCGTATATATATTTATGCCCCTGACTGTACCTATACTTATATATTTTGAGCAATTTTGAACGCCTCAGGTCTCGAAAGAGAACTTCGAAAACCCATGATTTCATGAAAAAGCGTGTTTGTACGGGACATCGGTGGACTTTTTCGTTGAATGTATCTTTCAACGTTTTTAACAGTCGACGATCATGACATTTTACGTTACACACTGGCGACCGACTCAACCATCAAGTGCCATAGGATTTGGCATTAGGTCTGAGTGGCAAACGTAAAAGCTTGTGTGTTTATCATAACTATACCTAGATATTTTTCTAGGAAGAACGAGAGATTGACAAAATGAAACATCGACATAATAGTTATCGATGAGTACACTCTATTTTCATAAAGATACTAAATTCATAAAATCAGGTAACCAAGAAATACAGGACCCATCTAGGCTTTATTTTTAAATATCTTATATTTCATATTCATTATTGCCTATGGCGTTAGAGTATTTTTTTATTAATATTTGTTCTTTTGATGGGTATTCAATAGAAGATAAAAAAAATAGTATTTTGAATATGATTTGCATTCTTGTAACTTATCTCTACGTTATTATTTATTATTAAATTTATTTATCGACTATTACAAAACTTATCGATAAAAAATATGTCGATGTTTGATTTTGTCAATCTCTCGTTCCTGCTAGAAAAATATCTAGGTATAATCATAACAAAGATTTATTCCTAAATTTTGGGTATTTACCATATTGTTATTTAAATAAATCAGTCCTGTTGAGTACCTTGCCGGATAAAAAATTAAACTTCTTGGGTCGGTGGTACTTATGGAGTTAAAACTAAGGTAGATATTGTTTATAAGGACCCGAAGAGAGCGTGTTGATAGGCCTATTTTAATAAATAATAGTTTGACTCTGACTTCGACTTTTGACTTGGGATTATATCGATTTGAGATAGGCTCGTGATACTTACGTAATACCTACATGTACAATTATATTTATTTCATTCTTCGTAATCAAAGTGCTGTCATATCGGTAATTGCGTGACAATTTACTATCTCCATTATGAAAGTGCTACTAGAACACCAAAGAGGTTTTATTGTCATTAACTGAAAACGTGAGTGGAAAAACGTGTTCCATCCTGTTTTTGAAATTTTAATCCCTCAAATGATGGCTCTAACAACACTATTATTATCTACTAATAAATAACTATTGTCGTAAGAGTTGACTAAGGGATTGATGATTGGCAGCAGCATCATCATGGTGGCATGGAAATTCTACTGCGATCGCCAACCCGCTAGCCCAGCGCGGCGATTGTATTCTTACCTCTTAATGCGTCCATATGCTAAGGTAATAGGAGGGGTCTTTGTCCAGCAGTGAACTGAATATAGGCTGATGATGATGAACTAAAAAATAAATATCTTGGGACATCTTACACAAATCAACCTAGTAGGTACCACGGTAAGCTCAATTTAGGCTTGTGATGTGGGTATCAAGCGACGATATAATTATATAATAGATATATACAATTATACATACATATAGATATTTAAATAAATAGACCGCCATGTCTGCCCATGACATTTGTGATAAATAAATACACAAATAATGCCCTCGCCGGGATTCGAACCCGGAACCTCCAGCTTCGTAGGCACTATGATCTTACTTTGTTTTTTTTATACATTCATATGACTCGCAACACCCCATGCCGGTTCGAGATAATAGATACCCATATTAGGCTAGATTTGGTCTTTGCTCTGACGTTTCTTTGATGTTCATGGGCGGCGCGGCGGTAGTTGCTTACCATTAGCGATCTGTCTGGTCGTTTGCCTTCTATTACATGAAAAAAAAACCGTTTACGAAATTCTCATTTGACATTAGTAGACACTTCAAAAGTATTAAGTATTTACAAAATACAAAAAAGAGTAATCCATTAGTTAGTAAATAAATTACTTAGAATGACATTTCGAATTCTGAGGCTCGACTATTATCGTTTTTCATCGGTTTATTTAAATGCTTCGTGGAAATTAAATGTCACTCAAGTTCTTTATTTATACTAATGCATCAGTTGATTTTTTAGGGTTTTTAACCGACTTCAAAAAAAGGAGGAGGTTCTCAATTCGACTGATTTTTTTTTTTTTTTTTTCTTGTATGTATGTTACCTGATATCTCCGAGAATAGTGAACCGATTCTAAAATTTCTTTTTGTGATCGAACGTGTATTACCCCGAGATGGTCCCATTGGCACCAAGTTGGGGTCTGATGATGGGATCCTGGAGAAATCGAGGGATCTCTTCAAATGTTATAGGTACATGTATGGCGCTTTTGGTAATTTTCATTCATTTACAAGAATTTGCATTCAGAAAGTAGGATTTGAGGAAACCAATGATGGAAACAAATCGGGAATCTTGGAGAAACCGGTTGAAGTCGGTTTTTTAAATTTTTAATTTGGTGATTATGTACACTCAATTGGAACCCTAGGCTCTGTAACCATGTCACAATAATAAGTACGAGTAGGTGGTAAGAAATATCTAACAAGCTGGTTTACTTAATAGCGTCACTTTGACATGGTTCTCGAGTAGACTATTTGTTTGACTTATTTGACTATTTGTTAGTCAGCCTCCGTACTGCCGTCATAAGCTAAAAGGCCGTCTTTTGACATTTTGGCGAAATTGACTTTTTGAGATATTCGTATTGTCCAGATTAAGCCGCATCGACCTATCTGGTCCATTTTCTTCTAGAAGGCTTAGTTCTCGAGATAAATTAGTTAAAAAAGCCGTATACACATCAATTTTGCAAGAGTTCCTAATCTAAAAGGCGACTTTTGACCTATTCAAAGCTAAAAGGGCGTAAATGCTAGCTATACGTCTTTTTAACCTTTAACAAGAACCTAATATTATTCACAGTGTCTAGCCTAAAAGAACGTATAAGACAAATACAAAGCAAAAAGGACGTATAACCTTCAATACGTTCTTTTAGGATAGTATCGGTACCACAACATTGGATCTGACTCTAGTCGAAAACATCGTATAACGTTTTATTTGGATAAAAATGTCGTATACGTAATTTTACCTTAGCATCACTTTACTACTTTTCTTTCACGGCACTAATCTATACATACGTATTACTGTTATACGTTCTTTTTAGTCTGTACAGAGTTCGTAATTATTCAATGTATACATGCAAAATGGTCGTGATTGTCACAAACTAGTTAATAAAGCCGTATATTAGAACTAATCAATGAAGACGTAATTGGAGTGAGAAAGACAGGTGCCCGAAATTTGTGAATTCCGAAGTTCGCAGTAGGTATACAGGTTGTGACGGTCCCTACGAGAGCTGTGGCGGCTTATCGCGCGCTAATTAGTCGTTAATATTATGTTCCTTATAATACAATGATATTTATATTGATGTTAGATTATTTATAATATGCCGTATATTATGGCTGCGAAGTATAAAGTATAAGACGAGTTTAGGTGAAGAGGCCGTTAATGGGTTTTAGGCGCGCAAAGTCCCGATTTTATACAATATACATTGTGGTACAGGCTTCATAATATCATTCAGCCCTTTTAAAATATATATTCACACGAGTTGCCTCGCAACAATGCAAAGTCTTGTTGTTTGATGCATTATGATATTATATTTTTTATTTTTATTTTGTAATATTTTATAGTTAGTTACGCAGTTACACAGGGGAAGGAATATGTGACAATGTTTAACTATGAAGCATGGTTTTGGGGATACAGCTCTATTATTTTGTTGTTTTTAGCTTAAAAATTTTTTCATGGCTTGGTTGAGAAAGTCACTATTTATTTATATGTCATGTTTTGTTTATTTATTTTTTCTTCTCTTTACTTAATATCCTCGTTTTGAAGTTATACTATTTAAGAAGTCAAAGATTTTATCAAATTTGAAGTACATATTTAAAAAAACTTTGGATCAAACCAACTTCGGACATCTTATTGTATTACAATAATTTCGGTGAGTAACTCTTAAATCCCAAAACTTCATGAGAAATTTTTTATTTTGGTAACCTATTGGTTTAATTATTCACAAAGTTAATATGTTAAAGAAATTTAAGTTATTTTTGATGTTTTACTAAATGAGAAATCTCACTATGTCATACTGTTAAGCTTTAAACGTACTGTGACAAATGCTAACTTGATTGCCTTTCGTACTAATACCTAAACAGGGTTTTAGTTTAAGTAGGTATCTATCTAAAACATATTATACATGTATATACCAATCATGGTTGTCACAGATAATTATGTTAAGGAATTTAATGTTTTTGTTAATATTCTACTCAAATAATGTAGTCAACTATTCGAACCAAAGACAATTAAAGTAGCATACATTGTAAAAATGTTTATACTTGAGAATAACACAAACGAGATTCCTTATTTAGTAAAACATAAAAAAGCTTGAAATTCTTACGAGTAACACAAGTTATAAGTATTTAAAAAAAACTTAACGGTTTTAAATAAAATTATTAATTTAAAACATAAGTCTGAGAACAATTTTTATATTTGTTTTGTATACCGTTTTAGTCCTTGATTAAAAATGTGCCTTTTGTTTCAAATATTTGTTAGCCTTCGTAACCTACTTGGTAGCGACCTTGCTTACGAAGCTGGAGGTTCCGGGTTGAAATGCCGGCGAGGGCATTATTTGTGTATTTATATATCACAAATCTTTATTTTTTGGTATATTTAAGTATTACATTTATATTAGCTTTAATCTTTATGTATCTACTATTATGTATATTGTCGCACTTCACAATCCTTAATTGAACTTATCGTGGGACTATGTCGATTTGTGTAAAATTTTCCACGATATTTGTTTATTATTTATTTAAGAAATTTAATAAAAATATGTTCTGCATAAACGTACTTATATTCATTTAACAGCTAAAACACTAATCTATAAAGCAGTATATTACATGCCATTGGTATTTATACGTACTTTAAAATTAGCACACGATACGAAAATTTAAAATAAGTATTAATCTTGCTTAAATGCTAACTAAAAAGAACGTATAAGTGCTATATGACGTTTTAACTTAAGACTTTTAATAAAAAAGTATATTGTTGCTAAGCTAAAAAAACGTATGTGACTTTATACGGCTTTTTTGATTAGTAACCATACGTTAACAGGTAAATCCTAAGTTAGAATGCCGTATAACGTGTTTTTACTGCCTTTTAGGTTAGTACAACCTACAACTTTTTAAGCGTAAAACTAAGCTAAAAGTATTTTTGTTAAATAAAAAAAAAACTAATGTAATAAAGTACATACAAAAACCGTTTTTTGTACGTACATATATGTAGCTCTCATATACAAAAGAAAAAAGTGGAAAAAGTTGTTTCATTTCGTAGAAATTCCAAAAAAAAGGTTTTTCGCGATTATCTCGAAAGTAACTTTTGTCAAAAGACGGCCTTTTAGCTTATGACGGCAGCGTAGCCTAGTTGGTAGTGGACCTGCCTACGAAGGTAGAGGTTCTGGGTACGAATCCCGGCGAGGGCATTATTTATGTATTTATTTATCACAAATATTTTTATATTGTCTCCTAGTACCCACATCACAAGCCTTAATTGAGTTTACCGTGGGACTAGGTTGATGTCCCAAGATATTTATTTATTTTAAATGTATTTTTTTTATTAAGTTTAAGTATTATGTTGATAAAAAAGCCATTCGTAATTTAATCTCAGAAACAAAGGAGTGCTTAACGCTTATTTCGTTTTTATATAATTTGTTTTATCATACAAACGTGAACCGCTATCCATAAGATTTCAACATTTCTTCTACAGTAATCAATCTTGTTTTTAAAACGGGGTTACAAAACCTCTCAGTCATTCTACTCAATAGCTTTCACTGTTCTCAATAAAAGGTATTCTTTGGAAGGCTATGGATTAGCAAGAAAATAGTTTCAGAGAGTTTCGGTTTAATTAGGGTTCGTACAGGGTAAAGATTTATTTCGAATTCACGATAAACCTGTCGATAAAGAATTATTGGCTTTTGGGCAATAATCTTTAGTTTTGCGAGAAATGCCTAGATCATTTGGTAAGTAACTATTATGGTCTTATTATTAGGTACCTTACTCTTATTAATAATATTAACATGAAAGGTAAATAGAAAGAGCGTAGTAGAAAAAGCGTTGGCGCTTTTAATTTATTTTTGTCCACTTTTTATAATTTTTTTGTTTGAAAGAATTAAACATTTTAAAACATTCATTTGAATATTGTATTATTTACGAGCTTAGTTATTTTTAAATAAATAAAATAAGTAAACCAAAAACGATGATTTGTGAACTTTGTCAATTTTAACGATTTAGCCACTCTAGTAGGCAGAACCCTCTAAAATTTGGTGAATAAATATCCTGTTGATTTAAAAAAAAACACAAAAAATATACAGTAATACTTTTAAGTATAGTCAAACTAGTCAAACAACTCTTTATTCAAGTAAGCTTATTAATAAGCATTTTCAAATCGCCTGACACTATCTAGAGAGAAAAAAATCTACTACTGGTTCCAACCCTACACCGTTTCTAAGAAGAACCAGTAAAAAACTCAGGTGGACTTGTTTTTTCAAAACAGTATAATAATACATCTTATTATAATAACATGCGTTAAAGAATTTATTACATGAAATAAATTGACTTTTATAGACATTTTTACAAAAAACCTAACTTAAGAAGAGAGATAAATAAAGGATAATAATTATACGTCAACATTTTTCGAGCAGGAACGAGAGATTGACAAAATTAAATATCGACATAACTGTTGTCGATAAGTAAACCGTTCTAACTTCATAAAATCAGGTACTAACCAAGAAATACAGGACCCATCTAGGCTTTTTTTTAATATCTAATCATTCATATTACTTAATTATGTGAGTATATTTTATTAGTAACTATTTGTTATTTGATGGGTATTAAATACAAGATATGAAAATAATAATGTATCACTTTGAGTAGGTACGATTTACATTCTTGTAATTTATCTTAATATATTAAGCTACGGCAAATTATTTAATTATTAAATTTATTTATCGACCACTTTAAGACTCGATAATAGTTATGTCGATGTTTAATTTTGTCAATCTCTCGTTCCTGCTAAAAAAATATCGAGGTATAATATGAATAATAAACAATTTGTTCACGACGAAGTAAAATCATTGTAATAGGTATATAGGCAATAAATAAATGAATAACGTGCATGTTAGAATAAGAAATAGTAGTCATAAGTGTACAATAGGTATAAGTATATTTCTCTATGATATACACCGTGATCTCTAATAACCCGAAAGATTTTAACAGTGTGTTTCTGACCACATTTAGAAACTATAATGTCGTATAAACTTTTCTGGATATCGCCTAGTTTCAGAGTATTACCAATTAAAAAAAAAACATATTTTCTAATTGTAACTCGGTAAAAAAGGTCTTTTTAACGGCGTTGGTGCCATTATGGAGAATAGTCTCACTAACCTCACAAATAAATGTCAAAAAGTGAGAAATAAAACCTTTTAAAAATGAGGTTTTTGTAAAAAAAAAACCTTAACACTCATTGTAAGTGCTAATTTTATGAATAACTTTTACTTTTTATGTTAACATACATACAATAATTAAATAACAATTGAAAAAAAAAAAATAAAAAAAAAAAAATTTTTTTTCGCCAAAAATGACAAAAGTCATATAATATTTTTTGTTTGTTTTTACATCAATAATGCGTGGTTAAAATCTTTCGGGTTATTAGAGATCACGGTGTATAATGCTGTAATTAAGTAGGTTAAGTTTCGTAAATAAAGAATTCATGGTTGACTGTTTTCATTATAGGTTAGGGACAAGGTTAAACCCGGCCCAGGTTCCTAAGAACGAATCTAGGAAATAGGCTAGTACTAGAGTGCCTACTTGGGGAGACTCCCAATAAGATTCTAATAGGAAAAAATGTATGGTAAACTAGATTCTAATAGGAATTGAGAAGTATATAAGTCGAAATGCCTAGATTATAGGAAAATTGTAATAATGTTTATTTTTAGTAAATAAAAGATTCGCTAGGGCGAAGGAGGTACGCGGGGCGCGGGGGACGCGACGACATACTCCGTCGCCGACCGAGCGAAATAAAAGGCGAGCGCGCGCGCGTGCTCACACACCAACGCTCGGGATCTCCCCCGAGCGTTGCTCCACCAGCCGCCAGACGGCTGACACCAACAGCTCTCTCTCTCTCGACCCAGCGGGGCCCTGCCCGGGTGCCCCCGCTGGGTCAACATTTTGTCTCCTTTCTAGCAGCAGACTCTCAACGACGAGCCAGCACTGCCGCTAGCGACGCGCCGACAGCCGCGCATCGAGCATCGAGCACCAGCCTCTCTCTCTCTCCATCTGTCTTCCTTTTCAGATCTCTCTTAGATCGGACTTTGCCTTGCCTTAACTTGCCTTTACCGCATCATCTTCACCAAAATAATTTTCTCTCTCGCCATGCCCATGGCAAATCTTCCTTCAACAGCCTCTCAACACCATCCCCAAATGACGGTGCAACGACCGTCCCACCCTTGTGGGATGCGACCCGGCCACAGCTGCAGTAGCGGAAACGCGGGAGCAGCCACACATACGCCAGGAGGAGTATCGTTTGTATATTCAGTTCAGTGCTCACACAGTTTCAAACAAGCAGCGAAGCAGTAAACAACTACAAGAAAAGAAGAGATCCTCCTCCGCCCTCAGCAGTACAAGAAGAAGTATCCTGGTTGTTTCTCTCCATAACCGCATTCCCGCTATACCTATAGTATACAGTCCATCAAAATCAATCTCCACGAAAGTGGTTTAGGCTAACTAAGGGGCCATAACGTACGGCCACGTACACAATTGTTATTGTATCTTAACCATAAGGTGTCTGAGGTTTAAATAACCACCAACCACACGACAGACAATCCGGATAGTTAAACCTTGTTTCGACCAACTCGAGACTTTGACTTTGGACCTAGACAAACTTAGATTGTTGATTTGAGCTCCGTGTAAATCTTTAGACCCACATGTTGGTTGCTAACTCGATTTATGTATGAGGAAGATTATAACTTCGAAATCGCGATTTGATTTGTTTTTACACGTTGATTTGAAATGCGGTACCAAAAAATATATTTAGCGGGCGGACCTCCTGAGTCCTAGTGACATCATATTCTTCAACCGAATTTTATCGTTGACACTATTACTTTCTATTTATTTATATGTATCTATGTCAACCTTCCTCCTTCCTTGGTGGCTGTGTATGTACTTAAGTATCTATTATATATATCGTCGCCTAGTACCCAGGTACCCACATTACAAGCTTTAATTGAGCTTACAGTGGGATTAGGTCGATTTGTGTAAGATGCCCCAAGATATTTATTTGTTTATGTCGCGATTCTATTGTATTTTGTTCTATTTATTTATATATATATAACTAGCTACGTAGCTACTACGTAGCTACTAACACAAAATGCAGGCCTTCATTGAGCTAAGTGTGTATCTGTGTGTAGGTATTTGTTGTTTCTGTAATATTTTTATTTAATAGTAGTATCAAAACAAAACGACAATATAAATTGACATTTTGCCTCCGGTTGAACGGAGTTAGTTGTTATTTAAGGTTCCTATTTGTTGCTACAAACAAGAGACAAGTTATGATTTTAGCTGTCTATGTATGTTTGAACGTGGTTAGGTAATTGTATGGGCAAATGTATTCTTACTGCCATCACTACACGGCCTTATTATGTCAATATTTTAAATAATTACCCATTATTATATTACTGTATGTTTAAAAAATATTTCAATTCGAAATTTTAATATATTTAACACAAAAAAATAGACGATTAAATGAAATGCAACGTTGAGATGACTATTGCTAATTCTACTCTTTCATTATTATGTTATTTATCATACTTATACTCATAGTTTGTCGAATTAAACACGTTACAACATAAATGCTGGAATTTGACATATTTCTTCATCCACCTAAAGTTGTTTAATATTTAGTTAGTAAATAATTTGATTTGTGTTTTCACAATAAGTTCATATATTTTGTCAGCCTCCGTAGCCTAGTTGGTAGTGACCCTGCCTACGAAGCTGGAGGTTTCGGGTTCGAATTTCGGCGAGGGCATTATTTGTGTATTTATTTATCACAAATATTTGTTCCATGGTCATGGCTGTCTATGTATTTAAAGTATCTATATGTATTATCTATTATTTATATCGTCGCCTGGTACCCACATCACAAGCCTTAATTGAGCTTACCGTGGGACTAGGTTGATTTATGTAAGATTGATGTCCCAAGATATTTATTTATTTCTAGCTAAAAGTCAATATACCTAACTTATTCCGTAACATTTTCTAATATCTATTCGAAACGCCTACAAAACGTGAGTGTATTGAAATGCACGCATTGAGACAAATTGGCAATATCATTTATTCAGTGTACATTTTCCCATATTTCATTGTCAATGTCAGACCATGACAAAATGCCAATATGTAAGAAAATAAGCGACCAAATGTATTTTAATACGCGCAATGGGTTCCGCATGTTCGAAGTAAGGAAAAACAAACATTCGTCGCTTTAATCGCTGAACCTCGGATATACAGCAATCAATTGATGCAAATGTCACCTTTGTGTTACTTTGAAAAAAGGTGTTTTTTCTATCAGTGTTGCTGATATGATTGATGATGTTTAGTAAGTATATTCCAATAAAAACGTGTCTTTATTGCATTTTCATATTTCTAATAAATGGTGATTTGTTCTATAAAAAAATAAATAAATATTTTTGACATCTTTACACAAATCGACCAAGTCCCACGATAAGCTCAATAAGGTTTGTGCTGTGGGTACTAGGCGACAATATATATAATAGATAGATACATATAGATACTTAAATACATAGACAGCCATGACCAAGGAACAAATATTTGTGATAAATAAATACACAAATAATGCCCCCGCCGGGATTCGATCCCGTAACATCCAGCTTCGTAGGCAGGGTCACTACCAACTAGGCTACGGAGGCTGACAATATAATTCTATGAAACACGGGTTAAGTGATAATTATAATCTTTACGTAGGTAATATAATATTACGCTGAATAGAGAAAAGTACGAAGTAAATGTTCTTGACGCGAAGAGTTTAATTATTTACAAACCACACAACTGAGATATTTTTTTCAGAATCAGAATCAGAATATATTTATTCGTTTAACATAGGTACAATATAAAGGTCTCAAAGTTTGTTACGAAACACTATGTTATGCCGACAGGCGTACGAAATTACTCCTTATTAACTAATATAATCATGCATGTAACATTAACATAGTCATGCACAATTCGTGAAGACAATACTAAAATGCAATAAATTAATTAATATAAGAAAATAAAAACACTACAATAACTCAGTCAAAATAAGAGATTCAATTATATAATAATACAAAATGTCAAGTATAGCAAATACCTACTATATAATTACAAATTATTGTCATTTAGAAATTGATGTATATTATAATAACATTTTTTAATTAACAATAGCTTTAACGTCTTTTTAAAATTATTTATATTCAATTGTTTAATAGTGTTCGGAATTTTATTATAAATTTGCGGCGCCATTCCTAACACACTTTTCCTCACCAAAGCTGTTTTACATACTTTGAGGCGCAATTGATTTTTATATTGTGATCGTACGGGAAGAATTCTCATGTCAGAAATTTTATCAAAATAATGGGGATTACATTTTACAAATACAGCGATTTCTAAATTATATAGACAGGGTACAGTAAGTATATTCAACGATTTGAAGTATGGAATGCAACTATCTGTTATCTTCAGTTTGCACATAGCCCGTATGCACCGTTTTTGTGCTTTCAGTACTGCGTCTTTATCTACTGAGTTACCCCAAAATATGATACCATAACGAAGTATAGATGCAACAAGCCCATGATAAGCAACAAGTAAAGCTTCAGTATTCACTATCGTAGAAAGTTTATGTAGAGCGAAAGATGCTTTACTTAATTTTATGCAGACGTCATTGATATGATATTTCCATGATAATTTACTATCAATTAGTAGGCCTAAGAACTTAGTCACTTCTACATTTTCTATTACATTTCCATCATAGCTAATATTAATGTCTTTTGATTGAATACGTTGATAATAATGCATGATAGTTGTCTTGGTCAAATTAATTACTAAATTATTTTCATTAAGCCAAGTTATTACATTACTTAATACAGTATTAATGTCATGTTCATAATTTGCTTGGTTATTACATTTAATTACAGAGGTACTATCATCAGCAAATAGGATCATGGGATGGTGAATGGCTGTAGGCAGGTCATTGATGTAGATTAAAAATAATAGGGGGCCGAGCACACTTCCCTCAGGTACACCATACGTTACATGTCTGGCATCTGATAAAAACACCTCGTCTATCTTCCGTTTTGTACACTTTCTGGTAACTTCAGTGTATTGCAACCAATTAGTCAGATATGACTGAATGAGTTTTAAAACATTCCCTCTGACACCATAACGATTGAGTTTAAAAATAAGTGTTGCATGATCTACGTGATCAAAAGCTTTGGTCATATCGGTGAAAAGCGCACATACGGGTATTTTTTTGTCAAGGCTCTCCATTACTACATCTAAGAAATCGTATATAGCCATGTTTATATTAATATTTTTCCTAAACCCTTTCTGCTCAGTACAAAATAAACTAAAAGCATCCATGTATTTATACAATGATTGGTATATATATTTTTCAATAATTTTAGAGAATACTGGAATCAGAGCTATAGGCCTATAGTTCTGTGGGTTTTCTTTATCACCTTTTTTGTGTAACGGCTTAATAATGGAAACCTTTAAATTATCAGGATATGTCCCAGTATTGATAAATAAATTTATTAAATGACTTAGATGAGTGGCCAGTATATCATTGACGTATTTAATTACAACTGTGCAAATCTTGTCAAAACCAACAGTCCTGGTATTTCTTAAATATTGAATTATCAATTTTACATCATGCGGAGTTGAGGGGGCCATAAACATGGACTGAGTATTATTAGCTATTTTACAATGTAGAGCATTTTTCTTTGTTACGTCTTGTATGCTATCTACAAAGTGGGCATTTAGAGAATTTGCTATATGTTTAGGATTCGTTACAATAGTTTGATCTGATTGTAATCTGAGAATGTCATCGTTCATCCGGAGAGCTTTGGTGGAATTTATGATATTCCAAATGGCCTTAGACTTATTTTTTGCAGTTAGGATTTTATAGTTGTTTTGAGCTTTTTGTGTTAATTTTACAATTTTCTTATACGTAACAGAGTATTTCTTCAAGAGATTTTTGTTAGCTTCTGAAGGTACATGTCTATATTGCCAAAGAAGTCGTCTCTGATTTTTACTACAGGCTTTTATGCCTCTTGACACCCATTTGACATTTCGATTCAGTCTTACGGTTACTGTCTTTAAAGGAAAACAAAGATTATAAAGAAATTGAAAGTCATCGAGAAAACTATTGTATGCAGTATTAGCATCTTCAGTACTGTAAATACCTGAAAAAGACAGATTCTTCAAATGTTTTTTAAACATTTTTAAATTGTCCCGCGAGAATTTGCGCCTTTCAACACGCCAATACTTGATACTGTTTAACATATTTCCAGGACATTGAAGTATTTGCGCAGTGTGATCTGACAGGCCAAAATCATGAACAGTACTATTTTGACCCCGTTTTAAATTATGTGCAAAGTTGTCTATACATGTATTGCTGCAAAGTTTCGTTGGCTCTCGTAATTCTAAGTTCAAATTATATCCTATAAGAAAATATTCAAATTGCAATGATATATAATTATTTTTCAGAATGTCAATGTTGAAGTCACCACACAAAATTATTTTTTTATTATTATTACATATTTTCCTAAGAACGATATCAAGCTTTTCATAAAAAATACTTAGGTTGCTAAAACTAGGAGTCCTGTATACACATACTATAACAGTTTTCTGGTCTATGAGTTCTATTGCACTGCATTCAATAATTCCTGGAACAGAATGTTTTGCTATGTCTGGTAATTCCTTGAAGTGGTGTCCTAACTTCACAAGTATGCAGGTCCCGCCACGTTTATTTTTTCGCGAGTAACATGCAGCTAGTCTATAATTTGGTATTGTTAGCAGTTCTTCGTGGCCGTCCATTATAAAGTGTTCTGTGATACATATAATGTCTATGTTTAGTTGCCGTGATTCTAAATCCTTGAGGTGAACTGTAAGCATATCTGATTTATTTATGAGACCGGCAATATTCTGGTGAAGGATGTTAATATACATATTACTATTATTAGGAACGAAAAAGCTGCTGTTCATTATTAGGTTCCAGAAGAGAACAGTATATTTTGTCACAATCTATATCAAGCTCACTCTCATTACATACATCATTGTGTGCAATAACATACATTGCCTCATCAATCTGTCTAACAATATTTGTCATACCACGGTTGTTTATATCTCCTGAAAACTTGTGGAAAGTGTCATAGTCATATGTCAGACGTTCATTAGAATCGATAAGATATGCATGGCCGTGTGTGCAGATATCAAGGTAGAGTAAGTGATTAAAAAGTTCGATTCTCCAGTTATACAGATGGTTTGTATCGCTACATTTGTATGTTGGCAAACATAAAATGAAGTTGGTATGTTGCAAATTAATGATTTTTTCTCTTATATGAATAACCAGACTGTGATAGTTATTTGAAGTTTTGAAATCTTCCTTGCCAAACAATATAACACAAAAATCTTTTTTTGTCAGACGACTTGTTGTTTGATCCAGTTCTTGTAATAACGTTTCAATATTGCAGTTTGGTTTAATGTAGTGGCATATCTGGGTCTTCTGTGAAAGCGTTTTATTGGCGATCCGTAGAACACGGTTTTTTTTGTTACTACTGACAATAATGACCTGATTTGGCGGCAATGAGTTGTCTAGTCGTGGAAACTTACTGGCTCTATTATCTTTTGCAAAATTCTCTATTTCAGGTTCTATCACTGTCGAATTATGACTATTTGCAGGTTTTTTTACGGAATTTGTTTCTATTTCTGGACGCAATGGTGATGATAAACTACCCGATCGCTTTAAATTATCGGATGATTTTCCTTGCTTACATATTGTGCTTAGGTTTTGAGCCTTTTTTTGGGTTTTCGATTTGTTTGGTGTAGCTTCGCATAATATTTTTTTATAAGAGCTTATACCAGTTTGACATATCTGAACAGTTTTCTTTAAATCATTAACTTCACAATTCAGCCTTATTATTTCTTCGTGTGCACTAGCGAGCTCTAACTTCAATTGTGAAATTTCGTTTCTTAAATACTGAATGTCTGAGTTATCTAATACAGAAATATTTGGCAGGCTACTAGGCGACACAGGAGTTTCAGCATTCCAGAGAGTGCTATTTAAGGCTTCGTTGACCGAAGTGTTTGTAAGGTTCTCTTCCGACGAACATTGCTTTTTATGTTTTCGCTGTGTAACGAATTGCGTATGGGATTGATCCATAGAGTCATTGTAAGGGACGGTTTTTACCTCACCTGACGAGCTGGGTACTGGGCTATTTTCTTGTGTTTTAATAGGTTTTTTATTGCAATTGCTACATTTCCAGCTATTTTTGCGTTCATCGTCCATCAATTTAAACAAGTGAGAACTAACAACAGTGCATTTTAGCTCGTATATTTGTGTACATATTACACATTTGAGACATTCCTTGGTAGAGCATTTTCTTCCGCATTTAAAGCAGGTAAACTTTTTAATTTTGCTGTTGCTTTCCATGGTAGTGGTGTTGTAATTGTGCAAAGCGTTTAATAAAATTATAAAATAATAAAACGCAAAAAAAAGAGCAAAAAAAAAAAAAAATTTTTGTCCTTGTGGGATTCTAACTGGGGCTAACGGCTTGACAACTGCACTGTATCGCAATGCGCTAGCAATTATTATAGAGCACGCGCGAAAAATGCAACCAGCTTCGGCAATGTATAGAATGTCGTTAAACTGATTATGAATTTGTCGGAATGAGAATCCACCCACTTATAAAAAAAAAATGAAATTATTGTTGATAGTTTTTTTATAATGTTCACTGCTTCACATTTGCACTGTAATTGATATGAAACACTATTAAATGTCGTTTCACATGTAATGTATATCAATTTAGTTCGTGTAAATCAAAAATCCTTGCACATTACTAAAGTTCACAGCATCCTCTTATAGACACCTTTGTTCATATTATCACTGTAAATTAAGCTGAGATAACATTGTCACTGATGATTTATTGCTTTGTAGTCCCGATAATGTAAATACGTAACACATTCGCACTTTATAACATCTAATATCAAAAAAGAAATACGGAGCAGGTTGTTTACATTTGGCAGCTTCTTTTTTTTTTTTTTTTTTATATTATTATTATTTTTTTTTTTTTATAATATTATATTAAACTCAAAACATTTTTTTCACCTATCTTTTTTATATATGTATATATATGTACATGTAATAGATACGTCACAAGCCTTAATTGAACTTACCGTGGGACCAGTGGCATATTTCACCATAATTACAACTGTGACAATTGTTACTGTTACTGACGTCACAGGCCTCCGTAAGCTACGGCTACCGCTTACTATCGGACGGTCCATGTGCTTGTTTGCCACCAACATAAAATTATTATTAAAACTTAACGTTATTGTATTGTTAATTAAACTACTTTTTATTTTCCGAAACCCGTGGCAATTGTCGCAAGGTCTAGTACAATTTTCATTAAAATCTTGACATGAGGTTTGGCATATGTCGGAATTTCACTACAACTGTCGTGTTTTTTGTGACAATCGTAATTTTGCTTCGCATAAAAGTAGTTATTTAGTGCTGATTTATTTAGGTTCCTGCACTACATTTTATGTTGGTGGCAAACAAACGCACGGCCCTTCAGATGGTAAGCGGTAACTGTAGCCTATAGACGCTCCCAATTGGAGAAACAGAAAATGTACAATTGTAGCACTTGTCAATGTAGCGAAATTGGGACCAGGTCGATTTGTGTAAGATTTGTGAAGAATAGTGATATTCACTTTTCATTCCTTAAAATAGCAATGTCCCTAAAACTTATAAACTGAGGCCATAGTGACCAAAAAATCGCCTATTACGCTACCTACTCTGGGGACTTAGATAGATTGCTTCTGACAGGTCTAATTCCAGCCATTTGAAGGTTCTGTAAGTGCTACGGAATCCTAACACGGAAAGCATGTATTCCTACCCCAGGATTACAAGAAAACATGCGCCCTTTGGAAGTTTGGAACCTTATTTCGATTTTGAATGAAAGTCACGTATTACGCTCTGCCGCGAATGGGTACAGCAAGAAATTGGTTTTGGACCTTAGTACGACCGCCATAATAGTCTGTAGTGAATCTATCTACGAAGATCCCGGGATTCAAATTCATAAGTATATTATATAGGGTGTTCGTGAGTATACCGATAGACTTTACCAATACATTTTTGACGACAAAAGAAGTAAAAAAAAAAATGTGACATGTCATTTATTAAATATTTTTTTAATTATTTTTTGTGACATTTTGAATTCTTTTCTACGAGTACACATGACCAGTAATAATTGTAGGACAAGATTTTTATTAAGGATTTTTATTTTTTTTTGATTTAAACATTTTTCTGAAACTTTTTTCTCATTTTCTCTAACTTTAATCATTGAATATGTCGAGATGAAAACTATTAGTGTAAGAATTTTAATCGTGGAGGCATTTTTCAGTGACAATGATGAAAATAGTTTTTTGAAAAACATGTCATTATCTCTTAAACTAAGCCGAATCCAGAAAAGTTCATATGACATTATAGCCTCAAAATGTGGTCAGAAATACACCTCAGCCTGTATAGGTATATTTCTTTTGGGCGCTTAATTCGATTTGTGTCATGTGTTTCAGGAAATAGTACATACCTACGTTTAGGTCGTTTAGTTTGATAAACCAATTTAATATATCACCAACCCACGTCTAGATCGCGAAATCATCTATCATAACCTCAAAATTGACCCATACAGCCTTCAAGACTCCAGTACAAAAGAAGCTCCACTAACATAATGTTGCAAATTCACCACATAAATTATTAACAGCCTTAAGAATTTCAACGATACATAGACAGATCTATTCTTGAACCATCTACATTAACTGTCAAGTATCATTAATCGTGTATTTTATTTCGAAGTTTCAATTTTACTTTGAGTTAGATGGATAGATTTAAAAAAAAATTGCGTGATCAAAAAAAAAAAAAACAAAAACAATGGCGTAGATCTCAAATTTTCTATGAGCGCTCACACTGTGGCCGTATATTTTTAAATGTTCTCCTACTGACAAAACCCACTTATCCCTCAAAATAAAATTGTACGAAAAAAACGATTTTGAAAGAAGGTAGATCGCTGCGGTATGTGGGTAGACCATAACTAAAACTAGCAGTCAGTTAGTCATAATCATAATGGATGCGCAGCGAATTCGCCGCGTCAAGAGTTGGAATCCATTATGTAAGTGACTGTCCAAGACTCAGATTTACTGAAGGGCTGCGCAGCGTATTCGTTACGCGTTCGCGGCAAAATCGCGACGCACTCTCCGCGCGTATGCTTCGCTTTCAAATCGTAAATGTCATTGTCAATATTGTCATACCATTGACCGGATGGCGCTGTGTTGCCAACTTGAAATTTCCGTAACATTTAAGATGCATGCATTCAGTTTTAGTTTTTTAAGGCCATGTCACACTATCTATAGTGGCCCACAAACGGTCTCGCCGGAAGATCAGCGCTTACTTCCGGGTTAGCATTATGCTGAGGCGAGACCTTTTCGTGGTAAACTATCCATGTTATTGTTTTGTCACTAACTTTATGTTATGTTAACTTTATGTTTTTACCATGAATAAATAATTTGAATTTGAAATCGCTTGTAAATCGCAAGTGTGATAAGGCTCATAAGTTTGCATTTTGTTAACATGGACGCCGCACGCCCCGCCGGTCACCCCGCTCTAGCGTCTACTCAGTGTGCTACCGAGGCGATATTAACACAGACTTACTTTCCAAGTTTCCATCCATTCTGCTCGTACTCGCATATTAGCGCGGACGCGCGGGATAGCAAGTAAACGTGCGTTAATAACACCGCGGCAGGTGATTCTCCGAGTAGCGTTTCAACCTGGTTTGTCATTGTCGCCCCGCGATTATTACCGAGACGGAGGGACATTATAATTATAACTAGCAACAAGGCTGATAACGCTAGACTTTGTATTGGTGCTGAATTACGTTTACATTAAAACAATACTCTCAAACATTTTTACGAGAGATGACCATCATCATCATCATCATTAGCCTATGTTAGTCCACTGGTGGACGTAGGCCTCTCCTATTAACTATGCGTATAGACGCATTAGGAGGTAAATGCCCATAATCGCCACGCTGGGCAAGCGGATTGGCGATCGGTAGTAATGTGTCCACTATGATGACGCTGCTGCCCATCATCAATCTTGTAAAATGGTCAGTGACACTTCAATCCCTTAGTCGACTCTTACGACACCCGCAGGAGGAGTTGGGGTGGTGACAAATGTATTCTTACTGCCGTCACCACACGGCATCGGCCCATGACCATCTCTCGTAAAAATGCTTGCAGAGACGAGAATGACGAAATAAAAACGGCGTAAACGCGCACCCGGAAGTTCATGGTACGGCTACAGGCCACGGCCACGACATTGGTGTAAGGCGACCGGCTTAGCGGAAAACCATACGTGTGAGAGGGAGTACCCATATCGGCATCCCGCTCCAACTCATGGATACGCTCGCCGCTGGTCGCCTTAGACCAATGTCGTGGCCGGGCCTTTAGACTAACAGGTAAAAATATCCAGTGAAACGTAAAAAATGTTCTCCCTAGTGGACGAAAGGCTGTCAATGCCCTGTCTCCAGAGGAAACCTTGTTGGGATGCGTGACGTGTGTCGAAGTCTTTGTTATTGATGGTAGTTCCTTTTACTTGTATGTAAAACTTTCTAACGATACTTTTAACTTTTTTGTTACATTTGCTTCGCGGAATAGGGACATTTTTAGAGTTTATTGGGGCAGACGTACGCAGTGGCTACCTTTTAGGGTTACTACTAGCTAGCTACCTTTAGGGGTACTCTTTTTAGGGTTCCGTAGCCAAAATGGTAAAAACGGAACCTTTATACTTTCGCCATGTCCGTCTGTCCATCTGCCCGTCTGTCCGCAGCATAGCTCAGTGGCCTTAAGTACTAGAAATCTGCAATTTGATACAGGTATACATATTAATCATGCCATCAAAGTAGTAGAATATAAACTAGAAAAAAGTTTTTTTTTGGGTACCTCCCCAACTGATGAATTGGGAATGTTTTTTGTTATTTTCTGTAATCCTATTATATCGGGTATTATTGAATAGGTCTCTGAAAAAGACTACGGGTCTTAAAAAAAAGTCTTCTTCTAAAGTCAACATTTTCAGAGATAATCGCTCCAGAACAAAAAAAATCTTCCCTCTAACTTTTGATCCTCCCTCTAACTGTAGGTCCAAAAATATGAAAAAAATCAAGAATGGTGTGCTTATAAAATACTTTAAAATAAAACTATTTCGAACATAATCGGCCCAGTCGTTTTGGAATAACTACGGAACTCTACAATAAGCATGGCCCGACATGCTCTTGGCCAGTTTTTTATTGTTACGATTAATCTAAAAATCGCAAAATCAATAGAAAAATAGTAAACGAAGGAAACAAGATCTCAATATACAAAAATGCTTAATTTTGGTAGAAAAAAATTGTTCGTGCTTACACTACACTATTTGAAGTGTCCAACGGAAATAACATGTCTAGTCAATTCAAATTTCAGAAGGAAAATGAACCTTACTTATGTTCAATATGTTCTTTCCGTGGACCCTTCAATTTAAATATAATAGTTTAAAAATCTGCACCAATGCGCAGGATTTTTCAATTCCATATCTAAAAGTTATCCTTTAAGTGATTTCAAACTCGTGAACTATTTCAGTCATAACAATAGTACATTTTGCATCAAGGGAGGTAAGTACGGAATTACTAACGAGAGTGTTAGAAGTCCGACGCCGTAGGCGGAGGGCTTTTAATGACTCGAGTTAGTATTCCGCTTACCGACGGTGATGCATACAATGTTTTTTATCACACTTGCGGACAAAAAAATATGTTTTAAACAAAATATTATTCTATAACCTACAGACATTTCTATCACTCCCTAAGGAATTTCACTTTTCTATTACTCCCGCTTCGCATGCAAGCAATGGCGCGATTAGACAGCAAGTGTGATGGAAAAACATACCTTTCTAAAGAAATCATATTACCCGATGTTTCAGCAAGCAATATGCCCCAGAAAAATGCACTGCATTTTCAACTAAATTGCATTATAGCGAGCGAGAACTGACATCGATTTTCATGCAAATATTGCTTTACGAAGTAACGAACTAGCTACCGTATCATACAATAAAACCGGCCAAGAGCATGTCGGGCCATGCTCAGTGTAGGGTTCCGCAGTTATTCAAAAACGGCTGTGCCGATTATGTTCTAAATAGTTTTATTTTGACTTTAGAAAAAAACTTTTCTTAAAGACCCTTATTATTTTTAAGAGACCTATTCAATGATACATACCTATATAGTGTGGGCACTATACTCGTATAGGTAGGATTACATAAATTAAAAATGTTTTTTCTAGTTTTTATTAAACCACTTTGTTGGCATGATTAATATGTATACCTGTACCAAATTGCAGATTTCTAGTATTAACGGCCACTGAGCTATGCTGCAGGCAGACGGACGGACGGACAGATGGACATGGCGAAACTATAAAGGTTCCGTTTTTGCCACTTTGACGATTCCAAATTTGAAGTTAAAAATGTCCTATGAAGTTTGCCGGATTCCGTCTGTTTTAAGAGAAAATATTTTTTATAGTTTTCGACCGTTACGCAACAATAATAAACGCATTTTAGGAAAATATTTTGTTACAGTATTTTCATACTTAATAGATAGACATGAAATCTTTAATTACTACCTACCTAGCAAATGTTAAAAAAAAAACTTAAAGTTGTTATTAAAAATAGTAGCGGCATTGTGACACGAATCCCGTGAGAGTCGCATGAATTTTTAGATATCTTGGTAACATGGGTAATTTACTTACCAAGAAGTCAAAAAATGCCTATACACTTAATAGATACACCGTGCTCGCGAGCGAGAATTTCTTATGGTGTATTCCTGACCATATCTAGAGTATTTTAATGTAACATAAAATTGCCTGGATTCGGCTTGGTTTCAGAGATAATCAAACTTTTCTCGAAGTTTTTCGTCATAAAATTTCTTTTGATTACAATGCTTCCACAATGTTTTCTAAACATTCCACATCTTTTGACTGATGATGACAATCGAAAAATAAGAATACACTGACCAAAACAACCTTTCACTAAAATTTAAGTAAATGAAAACATGAAGAATTATTACTATTATGATAAAAATTGGCAATGTTGAAAAGTATTCACAAGCCTAAAAAAAAGTTTTTTACTGTGACATTTGACGTAATATTTTTTGTTTAATTTGACGTCCAGAATGCAATTATCTTTCAATCCTCGCGAGCACCGCAATCACAATCACTATATCGTAATCCTACATCGTCGTATCTTAATATCACAACATACATAATAATTAAATATTAATTATATACAATTTCATGCTCTTGGTAATTTATCTATTAGGTACCTAAGTATTCATATTTTAGGCACTGTGCTCACCGCGAGCTACTAAGCTATGAACTATGAGCTATAAACACGAACAAAAGATACGCACTCCCGTGTAAAAAAAAGAGACACGACGATACTCGCCCGCCGGTGACAGCTGATAGGGGCGAGTATCGCCATGTCTCTTTTATTTACACGGGAGTACGTATCTTTTGTTCGTGTTTATAGCCGATAGTGCATAGCTTAGTAGCTCGCGGTGAGACCAGTGCCTTAGACTATTACAGAAAGCAATGCTACGTGAGTTGGAGCCAAAATTATCCAAAAACGTTGAATCTCAAATTGATTAAACGTCGATTCGAAACTTGACACATACTTGAAGTTCGTGATAATTTCTCTACGTGATTAATTAATATTTGTATGAAGTTGTGTCAAAGTTAAGCTATTAGTGATACGATTAAGATTCCAAACTTTGATCCTACAGTGTTCGAGAGCTTTTACACTGTCCGATCCGATTTCGGATTCTAGAATACCCAATTATAAAACACATTCGTAGCCAAAGTCAACCAATTGCGACTCTAGAACTAAATGTCAAATAGGTAATAAGTAGTTATAAAGGATCATGCTCAAATTTGTATGGAACTTTGCCCCAAAGTCAACACAGCTAAGAGTTACATAGTTGAAACCGTCTTTCAATCTACTTCATTTCATTCTACGGGCACGAAGATGAATTCCATTGCAGAACTGAGGTATACATAATTATATTAGCGCAAATACAATCTATCAGAAAATGGGTTACTTAGATTCTAACCCATTTTCTGATAAATAATACTGGTGCTTGATCGTTAGGATAACGCGCGAAGCATGAAAAAAATATTTGGTTGCTAATAATTGGTTTTATTTACAAAATTACTATTTACAGACTGGCAACTCGTTAAGCGAAACTTATTGATATAACTATTTTGTCCGAACTACCCACCAGAGTTATTCAAAATATCTACTGTATTTACAGCTCGTAATCACGCTGACAAACGAGTATAAATGAAACTTCTGCAATAGAATTCGATTTCGTGCCTACAGAATGAAATAAAGTAGATAAAAAGAACTATCTAAGTCCCATTTCTCATATTTATTGGTCTTGGGGCAATTTTGAGGTCCTGTCAGAATATCAGCGATGTGGCTTCTGCCGCATCATCATGCTGAGCCAGCGCCCATTCTATGTCACGACACATGACGTAGATTATATTTGTAATAGTTTTAAGAAAAATGTACCTAGTTATTAATTATATTATGTTAAGTTAAGTTAAGTTTTCATTGTTCGTTTTATGCCATGTAAATTGTGGGTGAGAATAAAGTTTGTATCTATCTATCTATAAATTTTGACGCATGGTCTTTTCTAACAATCTGATTTATAACGCCACTTTCACTTTAGACAAAGTTCCCGAGTAAAATGATAATGGTACGGAACCCTTCGTGTGCGAGTAAAACTCGCATTTGACCGGTTGAACGGTATGTTAAAAGGCTCTTAGGCCCTGGTTTTTCTGAAACTTACCATGCGTTTGGAATTGCGAATACAAAGATACCGAAGGACGCTTTCATCGAATTCGTTTGCAGGCAGTCGCGGCCTGAAAAAAAGAAAAAGTTTTTGTGGAAATATTTTCGAAGTCGATAAATCTACTCCAAATAGCCGCAGCGGCTGCCCCGCGAACAGTATGCCTAGCCAAGGTGAGATTCTGCAATCGTATACGATAAGTCACATGACCATAAAAATGGTCATGTGACTTTTCGTACCAATCTGTCATTCTCATACATTTTTTACTTTTATCGCTTTGGTCGTAACGTGTCATGGTTTGATAAGGGAATTTCGGAGAAATCAAAAAAATATTTATTGTTAAATTTAGCTTCGTCGCGCGCTATCTACCTATTGGTCAGTCTTGCAAAAACTTTGTTCAGATATTCAACATCGTCATGATACCGACTCATCAATTTGACGTAAACTTGTAAATTGCATAAAGTGCAATATTTTCTGGATATGAACCGACACTTAATAAATGTAATGATTGATGGGCTGTCGATAGTTTGGAAATGAAAGATAGGCGGGCCAATCAACTGTTCGTATGACACTATTTTGTTCCGTAACGCAGGTGACAATTTCATAAATTTTGCTAGAAAAAATGCTTATAAATTGTACATGCGTTAGGCCCCACACAAGTTCACATCAATACATTTAGGTTCCAACTGTTTTTCTTGTATACATGTGTACAGTATTAATTGACGTAGGGCAGATTGGGTAGGATTCGTACAGCGGGAGCATTCGTACAGTGGTCATGTCTCCGCTATCCGACACGCGAACAGGTTAATATTTTTATGTATAACAATGCATAACTCACCACCGGAAAGGGATGGAAATATGGTAGCTAGTTTCTTAAAAAAAAATTTAAACGTATTTTTGACACCTCAAAGTAGTTATGAGTCATTTTTAAATACATTTTTTTCAGTAAGCTTTGCTCAGTTACACACGTTTTATGATTTTTTAGGAAAAACTATCTGACGTTCTTACCTTACTTTGTATTATCTCTCACCACCACCACCACCATCAGCCTATGATAGTCCACTGCTGGACGTAGGCCTCTCCTATTGACTATGCGTATAAACGCATTAGGAGGTAAACGACCATAATCGCCACGCTGGGCAAGCGGATTGGCGATCGCAGTAATGTGTCCACTATGATGACGCTGCTGCCCACCATCAATATTTTATCAAATAGTGGTCAGTGACACTTCAATCCCTTAGTCGATTCTTACGACACCCGCAGAAGGAGTTGGGGTTGTGACAAATGTATTCTTACTGCCGTCACCACACGACTGATTATCTCTCATTATCTCTCAGCCAAACTATTATTAAAGCCAGGTAATATAGCCACCAAGCAGCATTGATTTCATTTAAAAATTGCTAGTACTTTTTTTTCTACGAAGCATAGAGTAAAAGTACGAACTTCCCCACTTTCCCCTACATTTGTAAGTTCATGAAAAGTAACGCAGCAGACACAAAATATGTCGATCGAAAAGTTGATTGGCCCAGACTTATGTTCAGCAGTGAAGATAGGCTGTGTACGAGTATGTGAGCTTACGGTGTTTCGATAGTTATATACACTACACAGTATAACTTGATATAATCATCACATATTCAGTAGTATTATGGTAATGTTATACGGCCGTAGTGCCGAAATTAATGCGTAAATTCCCGTTTCATTTCCACTAGGAATGCCATCTGACAGCATCCCATAAATATTGTCCTAACACGCGTTTATACAGGGTGCACGTAACGAAATCGCATAGTTAGACTTAGTTGAGGAAAAGGAGCAAAAATTTTGACCGGCTTCTACGCAATATTTTTTTCCTATTCATTTTATGTACAAATAAAAGTTAGTCTTATTAATAATTAAATAAGTAACTAAATACCTTGGGACATTTATACACAAATCGACCTAGTCCCACGGTAGGCTCAATGTTGGCTTGTGACGTGGGTACCAGGCGAGGATATATGTAACAGACACATACATATATATATATAGATATATATATATATACTTAGACAGCCATGACCAAGGAACAAATATTTGTTAAAAATAAATACACAAATAATCCACTCGCCGGGATCCGAACCCGGAACCTCCAGCTCCGTAGGCAGGGTCACTACCAACTAGGCTATGGAGGCTGATTAATACTACTATTAATTTAACCTTTTTCTTAAGATGGTGCAGTTTTATCTATTTACCATGCTATGCGTCACTTTCGCACTTGCATACTTGTTAGAACGAGACGGCAACACTGACAAACGATTAGACACGGTACCATCATAAGTATACAGGTGGCTTATGATGGCCCAGTTTTATCCATTTATATAATATCGCGGGTGTCGTAAGTGTGAGAATCCGATCGAACAGCAGATCAAACGCCGTAAATGGAACTGGATTGGCCATACGCTCCGAAGGGACCCCGACCATATACCGAGGCAAGCCCTAGACTGGAATCCCCAAGGAAAGCGAAAACGTGGCCGCCCCAAGCAGACCTGGCGGCGGACGATCACTGCAGAAGCGAAGGCGATAGGGATGACCTGGAGCGAAGTAAAGCGCGAAGCTCAAGACCGTTCGGGATGGCGACGCACTGTGGACGCCCTCTGCCCCATCTAGGGGACATAGGACATTAAGTCAAGTAAGTCAGGGTGTCGTAAGAGTCGACTAAGGGATTGAAGTGTCACTGACCATTATTTAATAAAAGATTGATGACGGGCAGCGGCGTCATCATAGTGGACACATTACTGCGATCGCCAATCCGCTTGCCCAGCGTGGCGATTATGGGTATTTTCCTCCTAATGCGTTTATACGCATAGTTAATAGGAGAGGCCTACGTCCAGCAGTGTACTATCATAGGCTGATGATGATGATGATGATATAATATCATAGACACAATATCATAAGCCTACTGGAAAACAATGTAAAATTATGCGGAATACTTGCGAGCACCTTGTACAGTTTCCCGAAGTAAGTGGGAAGAGATTTCCTGTTTAGAACTATAGAGAATGGTTGTCCCGTTTACAATAGATTCTCTAAATTACCGCTCTAAATCATTTTACCGAATATCTCTTTGTAATCAATTAATCCCAAAATATAGTTTCGCTTAAATATCAGTTCCCAACATTTTTTGTAATTATTGGAAAAAACGCACAATGTGCGCGATTGCGCGTAGAACCGATGGCCGTTGGGGCGGGAAGGTTCTCGAGTGGCGGCCACGTACCGGAAGGCGTAGCGTGGGTAGGCCCCCCACAAGGTGGACCGATGACCTGGTGAAGGTCGCAGGAGTCCGCTGAATGCGGGTGGCGCAGGACCGGTCATTGTGGCAATCTTTGAGGGAGGCCTATGTTCAGCAGTGGACGTCTTTCGGCTGATATGATGATGATGATGATGATGAATTTTCAATAAAAACGCATTTGAACTCAAGGTTTTAATATGGCCATAAGATGAATATTGCGTTCTGAAAGTAAGTTTTTGATGATACGTTGATGATGATGATGATTGGAAAAAAGTTCGGAGAGTTTGGCAAAACGAAATTCAGAGAAAAGGCAAAATATTGTGCAATAACCTAGTACCTATATTTAATGTAAAGAACCTTATGATATTCAGTTTTTTCTACTCCCGTACTTTTATTTGTCATTTACAGGGCCGTGAACACACCTTTAAGCCCCAACCTTACAGATGTCAAGATAAGTCTGTATTATTATTATTTATGGCGAATATATGGATTAAGAAATGATCAAGCAAAAAATAAATATTTGCTCAAATCCATTCCTAAGAATATTATGGGCCCAATAATTCGTTTTCAGTCCTATATTCGTAGATTACTGATATTCCGATATCCATAAACATTTCCTTTCCAAAGATTTTATCGCTAAATTGAAATAAGCGAATAACACAGCTTTTCTTTTTATGTCTGCAATTTCCTTGTAATTTGGGTATAAAAAATTAGACCTATATATTCAGAGGGCAGCACCATGGCGTTTTATCAATCATGACCAGTGTAATGGTTGTAATAACCATAATAACCATTACAGAAGATTAAAATTTGACGATGGTGGGTCAAAATTCTTTTCGTTGTCTTATTTTATGTCTCTAAGAAACGTGACACGGTTGTGATTTTTGTAAGAGATGATGTTTTGTTTCTAATTTTTGATGTATGGATTAAAATCTAGCGTGAAAAAGAAATACAGGTGCACCGGATTTTTTATATACTGATTCGAAACAGCAACTAGAAGCGTGACAGAGTGGTATGAAACAAGACAATGAAAATAATTTTGACCCTGATATGCGAAAATGGGACTAATTCTGTTTGTAATAGGGTGGTGTGAAATTTAAAGAATAGGTTAATGCTGCTGTTTCTAAGTGTAAGTATAAATTGTAGTGTTTTTAAATAATTATTTATCTTCACTAATAAAATATGACTATGAATAAATACATCGTTTTCAAACAGATGCTGCGTTTGTTACGCCCGGCATACGAGAAGTGGTTAATTTTTTGTCAAGTCCAAAATTTGGAGGGCCATCTGTACTGAAAAACGTCGTACGATACACGTGCGAAAAGGAAATTCGTAACTAGTTCGATTTAAAACTCCCTTCGGCCGTGTTTTAATTCATCGCCGCTCGCTTCGAATCAAATTTTTTTATACCTGTATCGTAATGTAATATCGTAATGTAATTATTGTTTAGATGTTACCGGTTAAACGGTATACCATTGAACAATTTCAGTGAGTAATACTTAAGAAATTATTAAAATTTTGATAAACAAATAAAAGTAAAAAAGTTACGTAAATATAATCAAGAATAAATAAATATCATAGAATAATCTTACACGAATCGACAAATATATAATAAGAGAGGCCGATATTTAGCAGTGGACTAACATATGATGATGATGGAAGCAGAATCCAGTATTTTATTATACAGAACTTTACAAGCTCATATTCAGGTCAAGTGACGTGAACTTGAAATTAGTGATGTGGAAAACAGTCTTTTGCAGTCTTTTAGACTTAAATACTTTTACTAAATCAGAATGAGAGTCCAGCCTTCTTATCTGTAAAAGACTAAAATAGTTTGAATGCCTGAGGCTATATAAGCACGAAAAACGATACCTACTTAAATTATATATTTGTGAGCGGTTTAGTAAAAACGGTTGCATCTTGTTGCTAACCATATCATCAGCCTATCTCAGTCCACTGCTGGACGTAGGCCTCTCCTTTTAAATATGCGTATAGAAGCATTTGGATCACACCTCAAGGGGGAGGGAGGGGGTCTATAAAATGTGACATATCGTGACAGGGGGAGGGAGGAGTCCCATGTTTGTGACCTCACAATCCTCACATACATGAATACATGAACATGAAAGAGTGGATCCAAAATCCTTAGACGGAGCTAGAATACGTTTTTAGTCTTGTTTTTATTATTGTTGATTTTCTCTTGGTTAATTGCGCGTGTCTCGTACGACGTTTTTTAGTACAGATGGCCCTCCGAAGTTTCAAACCTGACGTAAAATGACACATTTCTCGCACTAGAGCCTAAAAAATACACCATTTGTACTAAAAAGTTAGTTTCAAGTGATGTTGTAATTTTTACCTTCCTAAACTAAAAATCTAAATGTGACGTCGTAAGGGAGGAGGGCGTATTCAATTGTGACGAAGTGTGACAAGGGGGGAGGGAGGGGTCAAAAAATCATGAAATTGGTGTGACGTAATTAATGGATGATCCCAATGTGTCCACTATGTTGACGCTGCTGCCCATCATCAATCTTCTATCAAAGAATGGTCAGTAACACTTCAATCTCTTAGTCAGCTCTTACTACACCACCGAAAAGAATTGGAGTGGTGATAAATGTATTCTTAGTGCCGTCACCAGACGGCCCTAGTGTAGCTACCAATAGGATCGGAATTGGCTTGTACCTTTATACGAATTTAATGTCTAAGCGCCTTTATACTCGTAACAAGCGACAAAGTGTTTAGTAATCGGTGCACAATTAAAAATAGGTTTTCATTCTCTAATCTCAATAATTTAACATTAGGATTGTTTTCGGTAATCAAAATCATGTTTAGATTAGCTTCAATAGCAGTTAAGACAACATTCTACACTACTTTTAAATTGTTAGAGTATGGTATGGTAAGAGATACGTTTTTCATAATATTATCAGTGTTCAAGTTCTAGGTAGAACAAAAATGAATATAAATTATTGTACTCAGCCTCCGTAGCCCAGTTGGTAGTGACTCTACCTTCGAACCTGAAGGTTTCGGGTTCGAATCCCGTCGAGGGCAATATTTGTGCATATATTTATCACAAGTATTTGTTCCTTGGTCCTGGCTGTCTATGTATTTAAGTATCTATATGTATCTATCTATTATATACATCGTCGCTCGTACTCACATCACAAGCCTTAATTGAGTTTACCGTGGGATTATGTCCATTTGTGTAAGATGTCCCAAGATAGGGCTGTTTGGTGACGGCAGTAAGAATACATCTGTCACCATCCCAGCTCTTCGCGTGGGTGTCGTAAGAGTCGACTAAGGGATTGAAGTGTCTCTGAACATTCTTTGACATAAGATTGATGATGGGCAGCAGCATCATCATTGTCGACAGATTACTGCGATCGCCAATCCGCTTGCCCAGCGTGGCGATTATGGGCATTTACCTCCTAATGCGTCTATACGCATAGTTGATAGGAGAGGCCTATGTCCAGCAGTGGACTGAGACAGGTTGATGACTTGATGTGACGTCCCAAGATATTTTTTATTTTATTTTATTAAACGAAACAATTTTGATTATTTTAATAAAATAAAATGAAAGGTTATTAATATTGGGCACACTCTTGCATTGATAGTCCTGCCATTTTCATCATCATCATCATCATATCAGCCGAAAGACGTCCACTGCTGAACATAGGCCTCTCCCAAAGATTGCCACAATGACCGGTCCTGCGCCACCCGCATCCAGCGGACTCCTGCGACCTTCACCAGGTCATCAGTCCACCTTGTGGGGGGCCTACCCACTAGGGTGGGTCATTTTTCAAAAATTTCGATTTTCTGAAGATAATAGTTACTAAACGGTGCCATTTGATATTTGATTATCACTCTTATTTTTATTATATTTTTAATTTAAGTTTTTCTGCCTCCGGATTTGATTAGTAATTTTCTTAAAATGTATGGAACTTCAAAAAAAAAAAGTTATTATTTTCGACTTTTTTTTCGTCTCTTTTGGCTCCATAACTATAGAAAAGCTATTTCCAGGTAAACACAATACTCAAACATAGCTCAAGTTGCAATAAAAAGTAAAATCATAGATATCAACTGTGGTCAGTACAAAATGTAGGTACTGAAGTTTCTACGAAATATTTCAATTAGATCCGGAGGCAGATAATTAATTCTGATGGCCAAATAATTTTGCACACTCTTTGTCGACCTAATTACGGAACTATTGACAACTGTTGCTAGTAAAAAACAAATACTTTTTTTTTCTTCATACATCAGTGACCCACCCTACTACCCACGCTACGCCTTCCGGTACGTGGCCGCCACTCAAGAACTTTCCCGCCCCAACGGCCTGCCATTTTGCAGACAGAATATTATCCTTATATTAATTTGATCGAGTCCTGTTACCCGCATACGGCCGCTGAAAAATATATTTAAAAGACTTCAAAAGACAAAAGACTCGTGCAAATTCTCTTAGAATAAAAAGTATTTCTCGCCTAGAGTTGGTAACATCACTAAAAAAGACAAATGCTAGGTAATGAGCGCAACGCCAACATAAGAGGGAGTTACCGCGTAGATTACTATATACAGACTCCGTAAATATTCATGTGAAGACAATTGTAAACGTAATTATACGTGATTGAGCCCATGTTGTCGTTAAAATACTATGCTTTAACCTTAATATATATTTATATTTCTCAATGCAAAAGTAAGACTCATTGAGTTTTCTGTACTTAGTTACTTACCCCCTTTTTCATAAACGTCTGCTAACTTAACAAGCCGCTAATAATTGTTTTCCTTTCGGTCTTAACAATGTGTCTATAAGAGCAAAAGGGACAAACAATTATTACCGGCTTGTTAAGTTAGCAGACATTTATGAATAAGGGGGTTAAAACATACTTGTTATATGTCTTATATTTATTCACAACAAAAAAATGCATTTATTATAGTTGATGTTTATTGCTGTAACAACGAACATAGTTGTTAAGTCTAACTTAATGAATTCGCTTCATAAACTCAATTAAAGTAGCAGTCGTGAGACGGTCCTTATTTTCCTTTGAGTATCATAATTATGCTAAAACCACAGATAGCCTTATACTTACTGAGGAGTCTAGTGTAGTACTTAAAATGATCTGTGGCTTGACTTTCTTTCGCAAAAAACGTGAATAATGATATGACGTTTCCGACAGGTTAACATCAAATATACGTATTTTGAACCTTACAGCTTTGTATTAAGATGCTAAAGTATTCCTTTGACGTTGAATGTATGGGGTAAATCATTCGTTCATTCATGACTTCAGGAGCGTAAGAAGGATGGTAAAGGAAGTGACAGACGCATGAAATTTTAAATGACGTCAAGTACCGTGCCGTATAATATAGGTGCCGTGTGGTGACGGCAGTACGAATACATTTGTCACCACCCCAACTCTTCCCGCAGGAGTCGTAAGAGTCGACTAAGGTATAGAAGTGTCACTGATCATTCTTTGATTTGATTGCTGCGATCGCCAATCCGCTTGCTTGGGCGTGGTGATTATGAGCGTACCTCGTAATACGTGTATACGCATAGTTAGTAGGAGAGACCTGCGTCCAGCTGTGGACTGAGACAGCCTGATGAGGTGAAGTGAGGTCAAATATAAAGCGTTAAATAGTTAAGGGTAAGCCACACCAGAGCGGGTGTTGTAGCGTATGTAAATGTCATATTAGATGGCACACCGCTTGCGAGGCGTCCTCGTGCGCTTGACGTGAAAGCGGTGTGCCATCTACTATGATATTTCTGATGCCGCAACGCGCACGCCACTTACACGCGCACTTGCAGCACACGTAACGTGTGTTTCAGCCGTTAGATGTCACTGCTGTATGATTGAAGGCATAAGGAGAGTGTTATTGTACGAAACGAGCCAAAGGCGAGTTTCCTAATGTTATCCTATTAGGAAACTGTAAGTAAATTAATTAATTTACGCAATATAATCCGTTTTCATCGTTTTATTTCATGAATAACTATCTCGGAATCCGAAGGAAGCATCAAGAAAATAGCAGTTAACGATAGAAAACATGTCCTATCAGGTTAGAAAGTTGTTTACTACATAAGATAACTAAAGATGGGCGTTGGAGGTGAGACCTTATGGTATAAAAATAACCATTGTGTAAAGAGTGGTTTAATGACTTTCAGTTCCGTTTCTTTTTGGATCTGGGCCTCGAGCACAATGACTTTTCTTTGTGCTTTGATCTTAGTATCGACCAGAGACAAACATATTAAAAAGAGAATCAATGGTTTTTTATTCAGATCATTCTTAGATAACTGCTGTGATATTGAAATTGGTCTCTTGTAAAATTTGCAAAAATGCAGTTAGTGCGATTGTGAACTAGGATGTCGATATTTGCCACAATGACTTTTCTTTGTGCTTTGATCTTAGTATCGACCAGAGACAAACACATTCAAAAGAGAATCAATGGTTTTTATTAAGATCATTCTTAGATAACTGCTGTGATATTAACTTGCAAATATTGAAATTGCTCTCCTGTAAAATTTGCAAAAATGCAGTTAGTGCGATTGTGAACTAGGATGTCGATATTTGCCTCGTGGTGACGGCAGTAAGGATACATTTGTCACCATTCCAAATCTTCGCGCGGGTGTCGTAAGAGTATGGAATTGAAGTGTCACTGATTATTAGTTTACGAGAGACTGATGATGGGCCGTATTCCGTTTTTATCCAGTTGCCTTGTTTTGTTTGGATTCTTTGAGAAAAAAACAATGAATTTCCACTTTTTATTTTCTACTCGAAATATTTATATTAGGTCTAATTTTCACTGACAAAAGGGGAACGCGATGCCAGCGATTTTTTAAACGGTTTTATTTAGCTTACCCCGTTTGTTTTCTTTGGTCAAATTTAGTAATTGAAATTTCACCCTCTTTCTGTCAACCAATTGATCTGAACTTTGGTATACCCCTATGGATCTGGTGACAATACAATTATGTTTACTCAGTATTATTGTAAATTCAGCGTAGCCGCTGTTACAAAATATTATATGCTATTTTTTCTTATATCCCACCAATATGGTTATTAAAAATAGACACGTATTGCTATTTACTCATAAAAAAAATTGTCGCCTTTTTTTCACTGCCAAAAGTTTTTTCACAAACTTTGATTTCGTAACTATGTACAAATTTTATGCAATCGATCCAAAAGTAAGGAAGACTGAACTTTACGCGCGTAAGTGTAGGTCTCTATCGCTCTGTGGACCCTGACTTATATATATGTCCCAGGCGTTGAATCTTCCGTGCCGACATGTTATATCAAACTTTGGCGTCCTGACTTAGGCACTGGTCCCACCGCGAGCTACTAAGCTATGAACTATGGGCTATAAACACGAACAAAAGATACGCACCCATGTAAATAAGAAAGACACGGCGATACTCGCCCGGCGATGATAACTAATAGCTAGGCGAGTATCATCGTCGTGTCTCTTTTTTTACTCTAGCTTGTTGTCTTCATAATTATTTGTCTTTCATATCGACGCAATAAAGGCTGAAGTAGGTATCTATGTTACAGGTTTCTTTCAGTGAACTTTTCTTTTTCAGAAACGGGAGTGTCCTGAAACGTACTTGAAGATTTCTTTTGTGAAATGAGGGTCATTGTTTGACCTTTAAAAAGGTGGTGGCGTTTTGGTGGACATTTTCGTATATTGGCTAATGGTTTATAAGACTTTATTGTATAAACTTATTCTAAATTATGAAAAAACACATAAATAGAAGTCTTATCTAAAATAAAAACTAATAATCTAAATAGAGCTAAAAGCTAAAAATACATTTAATAAAAATAGTTACCTACAAAAAAAAAGGCCTCTCCATTCTATGCGTATAGACGCAGTAGGAGGTAAATGCCCATAATCGCCACGTTGTGTAAGCGGATTGGCGATCGCAGTAATGTGTCCACTATGATGACGCTGCTGCCCATCATCAATCTTTTATCAAATAATGGTCAGTGATACTTCAATACCGTAGTCGACTCTTACGACACCCGCAGGAGGAGTTAGGGTAGTGACAAATGTATTTTAAAATATGCATATAATTATTATATCAAGCCTTTATGTATATAGTTTCAACTATCTGGATGTTTGTTAGCTTGACTTTAATATTAATTGGATCTTACGAGTTTATTTTATGTACATTTTTATGTGATTCAGTTGTTATTCGTACATTTTTTTGACTCACAAGGACTTTACTTCGTCTGTTACGAATTAAATTTGACCCACATTCCGGTTACCGATTTAGCTGAAAATTTAAATCTGACACTATCATCGTTGCAGCAAAGTTTTCACGATTATTTTTATTTTATTACTATTTTTTTATTACTTATTTTTATTAAGTATTATACGATATACGATAACTGTATTATTTGAAAAAAATGCCATGTCTCTCTAACAACCTGCGTTACTTTTTTTATCCCTTATATTTTGTTAGAAAAAACTGTTGCTGGAAGAGTATCTGATTCCGTTTATCAACAGGAATCATTCGGTGGAAACATATTGAAAATAAAAATTGCTGTATTTTTTATTTCATAAAAATATGCTAATAATTCCTTGGGTGAAGATGGTGACGCAGTGGTAAAAGCAACAAAATTACTCGTGCTAAAACAGTGAAATTACAGATAAATATCGAATCTTATGACATAATATTATATATTACATTAAATGTTAATTCTATTATTTTAGGAAAAAAGTGTAATTTTCTCATCAGTGTCCTAATATTGAAAAGGGAATTTGTGAAAAGGGACAGGTTTTTAGACATTAAAAAGTATTTTGGTCCTTTTATTCATATAGTGAAAACGCACAATGCTGTTTTAAACCATCATCATCATCAGCCTATGTTAGTCCACTGCTGTCCAGCAGTAGGCCTCTCCTATTAATTATGCGTTACATAGACGCATTAGGAGGTAAATGCCTATAATCGTCACACTGGGCAAGCGGATTGACGACCGCAGTAATGTGTCCGCTATGATGACGCTGCTGCCCGTCATCAATCTTGTAAAATGGTGAGCGACACTTCAATCCCTTAGTCTATTCTTACGACACCCGCAGGAGGAGTTGGGGTGATGACAAATGTATTCTTACTGCCGTCACCACACGGCAAACCCTGTTTTAAATACAAAAACATATTCTTTTAAATACTGTGACACAAAACAGACCATAATTCATTAATTATCTAACTGCCACGTCTTCCAAAACCTTAAATAACAAATTTCTGTAACAGTTCATATTCCTGGAATTATATACTCTAGGGATTTTTCCATTTCACGCAGTTGACACCCCATGAATCGTAATGTGGGCGTAGATTATGGGCATTAGACTGAGCATCTTATAAAATAGTAATTTATGCAACAGTGATATAATATTAAGTTTTAAAGTCGAGGGTCAGGGCAAAAAGAGATTGCATCGTAATTTTTTTCGCAGCGTGATAGGTAACGGCAGTAAAAATATTTTTTTTTAGTACAGATGGTGACTTTTTTAGGCTCTAGTGCGAGAAGTTTGTCATTTTCGTCAGGTACAAAACTTCGGAGGGCCAACTGTACTAAAAAACGCCGTACGAGACACGTACAAAAACGAAATTCGTAACTCGTGTCGATTTAAAATATTCCCTATCGGTCGTGTTTTAAAACATCGCCACTCGTTTCGAATTTCATGTTTTTCGCACTCGTGTCGTAATGTACTATTTCACCAGTCTTAACTTTTCCCGTGAGTGTCGTAAGAGCCGACTAAGGGATTGAAGTGTCACTGCCCATTGATTTATTGATGATAGGCAGCAACGTCATCGTAATGGACACACTACTGCAATCGCCAAACCGCTTACCCAGCGTGGTGATTATGGACTTCCTAATGTATCCATAGGTAATAGGGAAAGCCCACGTCCAGCAGTGGACTAAAATAATCTGATGGCTGATGTGTATGATGTGAATATTCTGTGGCATCTAAACAAGAGTGCTCTGAGGAATTGTTCGGATTAATCCCTGCAGCGTCTTTCCGCCATCGTCCTACGCGACAGCATTTCCATCCTCACCATTTAGATGTTTGGCAGTCTACGAACAAATAAAACATGGAAGCCGCACGCCATATTAAATTGCCTTTCAAAAACGGTCCTGTATTTTAGTTGACAAGTGTCACCCCCTCTACCTGAGAAAATTAATCACCTGTAAAAAATTTAACCGCCATTTTCAATTGTTGTGATTGGTCCATCAAAGTTTTGATTGGCTATGTTCTATAAACATTTGTCAAAGTTGTTGCCCCGAAATATGCGCGGTGTTAAGAAAAGCGCTATGTTCTGCCCATCTTGGCACATTGAACAATTGGTTTTGGGGGCATTTTTGAGCTGGCGCTAGACGTCCATGTTATATATGGTCGCAGTTGGCAGTCCTCAACCGTGCGTTTTTCTAGAAATTTCCTGCCTCACACGACTATACTCTGGAATGATTTATCACCTGCGGTGTTTCCGGACCCTTACGATCTTCAAATGTTTAAGAAAAGAGGGTGTTCCCATCTTAAAAGTCGGCAAGGCACTTGTAATACCTACCACGGTTGTTGCGAGTGTCCATGGGCGACGGTGATCGTTTACCATCAGGCTATTCCATAAAAAATATATATATAGCCATAATTAGACTGATAATACAAATATTCGTAATAAATATAAAAAATTACCATAGGATGAAAAATATCGAATATTTGAATGAAGTCTCTATTGGCGGTAGTCTTTGGCGTAGGTTACATGGCAATTATTTGGCGTAGGTACTGTCAATCATACGCACTCACGCTTCAGGAATAAATGAGGTGTGGTACAGTTATTGCTTAAACAGAGTGTAACAAATAAATAACAGAATAGTCATGTAATATCCGCAAGTGTTTTTGTACCGCAGACTGGGCTCTCCTGTTCATAACTTACCTATTAAATTGAATATTATGATGCAGAAATATGTCCGGTCTGTCCAAGTCGCAGAAATGAGGATGCTTCTGTGGATGTGCGGAGTAACGAGACTTGACAAGATACGCAACGAATACGTTCGCGGTAGCCTCGGAGTACGTGATATTGCCGATAAGCTGCAGGAAAGTCGACTGAGATGGTTCGGACACGTAAAGAGAAGACCTCCTGAGTACATCGGGAATGTTGCTATGGATCTGCAAATTACCGGTTCCCGAAGAAGAGGAAGACCGAAGATGAGATGGGCAGATACCATAGCAAACGTCATGAGAGCTTGCGATGTTACAGTAGACGACACGTCCGATCATGCGAAGAGGAAGGAAAAGACAGGAAAAGCGGACCCCATAATCAGTTGGGAATACTCATACTGAGGAGAGAGAGAGAGAGAGAGAGAGAGCGAGAGATTATACAGGTGCTGATGACGAACATATTTAGTAGATTTCAGTATTTTTTTAATGTAATATATAAGGTACATAAAAGACAATGCTATTATTATACTTGTAATTAAAAAAACTATGACAGCAATCTGAGCCCGAAAATTAAAGTAGCTATTGAATAAAAGCATTATATAGTGGCCATGAAGTGACGGGTTGCCGGCCGAATACTATCCGGCCTCGCTTCGCTCAACCGTCTAAGAATATTCGGCCGGCAACCAGTCACTTCCCGGCCTCGGTAGTAATGTAATATTGGACTCTTAACCCAGCTCCCCCTACGAAACTTTATTTTACGGTGTGTGGAACAAGTGTTAAAATTTTATATATACAGGGTGTTTTTTTTTCGACCGTTCAAATTCTACGTAGTGAATGTGTAGGTCATACTCACCAACTTTTACTATGGGGACAAAGTCGAAATCGCGAAAAAAAAATCAGCTGTTTCATACAAATTGGCGGCATTACGCCGGCCGAAATGTATGAAACAGCTGATTTTTTTTTCGCGATTTCGATTTTGCCCCCATAGTAAAAGTTGGTCAGTATGACCTACACATTCACTACGTAGAATTTGAACGGTCGAAAAAAAAACACCCTGTATATTAATTAGCACGTTCCATGTGCAGCTCAAATCAGGAATTCACGTCTCGCGTGCAAATTCTCGCAAAATAATTAAGCATAACCTGGAAACAATGTTCAAAATTCGCCAATACCTAATAATACCAAATTGTCACTGGTAATACGTACAGGTAAGTTAACATGCACTTGCAAATTTAAAATTATCCTTACATTTAAATAGGTTTGTGCATCGTCAAGTACTAGGCCAGCAGCGTTTTCGTTCAGCAGGGACCACGCAAAATAGGCACGTTTGATGACGTCCACGGAAAAAATGGCCAAAATACAACAACAACACCAACAGGGTCGTGCATCATATTTGCTGCATTCACGTATCATCAATACCTTCAAATGCACTACATGTGACGTACGGGTAACGTGTTAAGATATGTCAGGAGGTAAGAGAAAATTAATAAATTTGATCTAGCTTTTGCGGGGGCGTCCTACTTTCCTTTTTTGCCCAATTGGTAGGTACATTTTAGACTATCCGGGTGCTCACTTGAGTCGGATCGTTAGTACAGTGACACGTAGTTGTTTATCATGACGCTGCTTTCCAAAATAGTACGCGTCTGCAAATGGAAATATAGTGCGGAATTATAGTGCTTCATTGTTAAATTTTAAATTATGACAAGGTAGTGTCTTGAGATACAGCGTTCATGATAAGCGTCGATGAGTGTACATCATCATCATCATCATCATCATATCAGCCGAAAGACGTCCACTGCTGAACATAGGCCTCTCCCAAAGATTGCCACAATGACCGGTCCTGCGCCACCCGCATCCAGCGGACTCCTGCGACCTTCACCAGGTCATCAGTCCACCTTGTGGGGGGCCTACCCACGCTACGCCTTCCGGTACGTGGCCGCCACTCAAGAACCTTCCCGCCCCAACGGCCATCGGTTCTACGCGCAATGTGCCCCGCCCACTGCCACTTCAGTTTAGCGATTCGGAGAGCTATTTCGGTTACTTTGGTTCTGCTGCGGATGGTCTCATTTTTAATCCGATCACGCAGAGAGACTCCTAGCATAGCCCTCTCCATTGCCCTTTGGGTGACTTTGAGCCTTCTTATGAGGCCCATTGTAAGCGGCCACGTTTCAGTACCGTATATCATCACTGGCAACACACACTGATCAAAGACTTTCGTCTTCAAACACTGCGGAATATTGGACGAAAATATGTGTCGTAGCTTCCCGAACGCTGCCCAACCGAGTCGGAGTGTACATAGTTTAAAAAAACTGGCACACCTTAGAATTTTCGTACCTCGCATAGTATTTTTTCAATGAATTTACTCCGCTTGTCGATAAAGTGCTATAAAATAATACATTTCTGTTATGATAATTATTGAATTTGCTGAGCATGTGTTTTTTAAATTAAAACAAAAACGATAAAGAAATTTTGAGTTGCGATATAGTCTCCGGAGTAGTTTTATTATTTATTTATATTCGCATTATTTTTATATTTGCTGTTTAGTAACCAATCTCATGTAAAAACTACATAAATGACATCCATAAATTGATAGGTGTTTATTAGTTTTCTGTGGTTGATAAAATAAAAAGAATAATAATAAAAATATAGTTATATTCCAAATATGATTTTAAAGGGGTTGGCATGTGTTTCACCTGAAGTTGCATGTAATTATCTGTAATGAAATCTTTTCATTATTTTCAGACCCAGCCCGCATAGTGGTATTGTTTGAGCTAACTGTGTAAACAGTGCATAATGCTGCATTTCTGTTTAACTTTTTAAAGAGAAACAACCGTTGTAATAAGCAAAATAAGTATTTTACTGGAAAGTTTTCGTTACACAAACAGAACAGATTTTTGAATTTATTCTTCAATTCCCTTCCTTGTGAAAACTGCGCTTAGTAGTGAACAAAGTCATAGTGCAGATACTCACTGACCATGGCTGTTTTGGTAAGTACCTGAACCGCATCGGAAGAGAAGAATTTCCCGTGTCCCATGAGTGTGGTGCACCTGTGGACTCAGCAAGTCACACCCTTGAGGAGTGTCCCACATAGGAGGATCAGCGGGCCAGTCTTCGGCCCATCATTGGAGCAGATCTTTCGTTTCCGAGCGTTGTTGATACCATGCCTGACAGCGAGAGGGCATGGAAAGCGGTAGCCACCTTCAGCGACGAAATAATGACGCTAAAAGAGGCTGCAGAGCGAGCGCGCGAGAGTGATCCTAACGCACATCCGCTCCGCCGGCGACGAGCTGGAGGCAGAGCCAGGCGCTATGCGCATTTGTCGCCTCCGCTGTAGTGGGCCACGCAGGGCCCAGGGGAGTCCCTGCGGTTAAAGGTCCATTGGACTGGAGTTGCCTGACCACCTGGCATCTCGCAATGCCTGCGGCCCTTCCGGCCTGACCGCCGGAGCGCATGCGGTCGAGCGCATGGATCCCGCGGCGCTCCACCAAAAGGCGGAGCCGGCTTTCGTTGGTGGTTTTAGACTGTAGTCCACTAGTGGTTAGGCCGTCATAGCCCCTGGCGGCATGCATAAACGCATTTCCCCAACGTTAAAAAAAAAGGTACAGTGAACAAAAAATATTGTTTACCACAGTCATTTCGATTTTGATACTACTTAATAGAGTCGTAATAATGGTACAGTTTTGCTAGTCTATTGACGATATACCTATATTATCATCGTTTCTTATTCTTATCTTAATGATCACCTTTCGTTGTCCTTCCTTAACTTTTTGTGTATGTTATCAATGTTATCATAAATTCTATTATCAACAGACAATTATTTTGTGTTCACTCTAATATTAATACATTTCACCTATATTTAGTAGACGGTAAACCGAGGCGTCGTGAACTATGAATATTTAATCTATGTAAACATGCGAGCAAATAGACTTGTTGAATTCATATTGGATTTGAAAATATCAGTCCTGTTGACAGTTGAATAATGTAAATAAAAATAAATCGAAATCACCAATATTTACTGCAGACACATTTGATTTTGTAATCACCATCAGCCTATCTTAGTTCACTGCTGGACATAGGCCATTCCTATTTAACCTATGCATATAGACTAGGAGGTCAATACCCATAATCGCCGCTGGAAATGCGGATTAGCATTGAATATTAAAATTGGTATGTATGAAATTTTGTTTTTGCCATTTTCTCTGGTTTTTATAGAAATCATCATTGTCGGTCTCACTCCTTCCATTTATTTTTTAAATTAATTATAGTTATATAAATTACAAAATAAATTTAATTAATATTTCTTTTTAATCCACTTCGCAGGCTTCGTCAAGTAGGTACAATTCATCTATTTCAATTGACTTTTCTTCGATGATACCGCGTTCTGCTAGTATAAGTGAAAAAGAGACCTGATTCCCTAATTCACATAGGTATAAAATTGAAAATTAAAGTGGAAACTTTCATTGATTTTTCTGTAGAAATCCGGAAAAAACGAGCTGTTTGAAAATAAACGGGATTTAATCCGGGAATTTTCAACGGTAATGTGTGTCCACTATCATGACGCAGCTGCCCATCATCAATCTTTAATTTATGAACTCTCAGCCATACTTCAATCCTTAGTCGACTTTTACGACACCCACGAGAGTTGGGGTGGTGACAAAATGTATTCTTATTGCCGTCACCATACAGCGGTGTTGTTATATTTTTGAGAAATGATAGGTAAAACATAGTGACATCTTGCACGTGTTTCTAAAATACAAAAAGTCAATCGACAAAAAAGTATATTATATACGTAGAACAATCTCAAAAGAGTAAACGCAAAATAAGGTGTATATAAAAATGCTCAAAAATATATCCCAGTGCTCTTTTATTCTATTTGATAAAACGTCGTAACATATTCTTAATATTATAAGAGAATTCTTTCGATACATATTTTTGCACTTGACTGTAAATTACGATATAAGTGCGAAAAATAAATTAGTTTGAAACTAGAGTCAATAATTTCAAGATTACTGAAGAGAGTATTTTAAATCGACACGAGTTACGAATTTTCTTTTCGCACGCGTATTGTACAGATGGCGTTTTTCAGTACAGATATGGCCTCTGAAGTTTTGACCTGAGAAGAAATGACCCACTTGTCGGAGTAGTACGTAGAAAAAGGATCATCTATACTGAAAAAGTGTTTGCGTGTGAAATATTTCATCATTACTCTGCCTCTCGAAAACTTTGTTTGTGTGACACGTCGATATTTTCCATTATATTATTAAAATTTACGGCGACAGTCGAAGACGGATTGACTACGTGCTATCATGGTACTACGTGATATAATTCTAATGTTATAAATGAAGAATATTCCTAATGCTACTGAAAACCGGTTTTTTTTATATACTCAGTCGAAACAGCAACTAAAAGCGTGACAGAGTGGTATGAAACAAGACAACGAAAAGAATTTTGATCCTTTTGTCACATTTTAATGCGAGAGTGAAAGCGTTTGTTAATGACTAAATAAAACACCACTTTTTGTACAAATACAACCTTAAGACTCCGGTATACTTTTTTTTACATATTTGCTCATCTTTGTGATACTTTTTTGGAGGAAATAAAATTAATCTTGGTAGCATTTTAGCAAGACACTTCCTAGTTATACCAATATTTTGTACTATTTTACTAAATTGCAATTTATAAGCGTTTATTCATTATTAACGATTTTCACCTTCTAATGTATGCCGGACTCTTAAGATTTTGAAGTACCACCTGGGTTAGAGTGTCCCAAATTTTATGAATGTTAGAAATGAATAACGCACACCCCCTAAATTGTCTTTTTTAACCGCAAAACAATCTGAAAAAAAAATCAGCTCATTTCTGTAACAGAAACCCGTGACGACTTGCATCTGAAATTCCCATACAAATTACTATGAAAAAAATTTGTCAGAGAGTAAGTTGATAATAATTTGTTGTTTTTCTGTTCTCATCAAGTTAATTTTATGATCAAATGTTTATAAGACAGTAGTAAGTTAAGTTAATGCCATAGAAAAAAATTAAATCGAATAAAAATTTTGGTCATTTTCATACATTGTATAGGAAAATGGCATGAAAGTCGGGGTTGAAGCACGGGTTGCAGTTACAGAAATTAATTGATTTTTTTTTCAGTGTGTTTTAAGGTAAAAGTAACCGCTTAGGGGATATGCGTTATTACTTTCTAAAACTCGTAAAATATGGGACACCTTAACCTGGGTATTAAAGATGATTCAATTGGCACCTCGACATATACAGGGTCCGAATCGTAAACCGGTTGGGTCGCCACCGGACCGGAATAAACCGGTGAACCGGTTAGGGCTTGGATAACTTCGTGAACACTCGGAACACACTTTACTCTATTCCAATGGGTATTTAATTTAACAGGATTTTTATTCCAACAACCACTTGGAATTTGAAAGTATTTTCAAGAGTAAAAATTGTAATTATATCCTGTGTAAGTACAATTTTGTGTATTTATTTATCACAAATGTTAGGTCATTACCAAATTGGCGTTTTATATGGAGAAGTCTTTTTTCCATACAATGAATTTTGTGTATATTTTTTTGATGACAAAATCAAAATAAACCATATTTTGCCGGTAATATTAAACACTTCTATGGCGTGTTTTGTATATCTATTTTTGAGAAAACAAGGAAGCTATATATTTAGACCTTTTTTAAACATATAAACCGGCAGCATATGGCAAGAGTTATTTTCACAGCTTATTTTTGAATATTATTTAAGGGAAAAAAACTATTATTAATGCGAATAAATCTTTCTTACACAGTGCAGTAAAGACCCTATATTTTCAAGAGTAAATTTTTTTTATTATATCCAGTGTAAGTACAATTTTGTGTATTTATTTATCGCAACTACTTGTTCCTTGGTCATGGCTGTGTAATGTATTTAAGATATACAAGGTGGTCCAAACCTTGACGTCAAAAATTTTTTTTTAGATTCCTCACGTCATGAGCTATCACAATATACCCCATGTATGTTAGCCGATTTTTTGTAGTTTTCGAGTTATGAATTTTTGAAAAATTTTTTTGAGAATTTCTGGAATGAAGAAATTTATTATAAAAAAAAAACTATTGGGTTTTTTAACTACTTTTTTTTTGTTAAAGTATTACTTCAAATAAAGCATTTACTGACAAAAAAAATAGCGTCCTCACTTTGATACAAGTAGGATAAAAAAATACCAAATTCAACATTTTACGCTAAAAATGCATCAAAATAGCATTAATGTACCTAAATAAAAAAATAAAACATGTCCCAAGAAATTTTCGTATTCTAAAGACCGCCCTAGACCTTGAGCCTTCGTAACAGCAAAAAAAAGTAAAACTACAAAAAATCGGCTAACATACATGGGGTATATTCTGATAGCCCATGACGAAGGGAATCTAAAAAAAAATTTTTTGACGTCAAGGTTTGGACCACCCTGTATAATGTATCCATCTATTAAATATATCGTTGCCTGGTACCCACATCACAAACCTTAATTCAGGTTACCGTGGGACTAGCTCGATTTATGTAAAATGTCACTAGATAATTTTATTTGTATTGTTTGCTAAGTTCGCGAAACGTCCGGGTGACGTAACTGAAGACCACAGTAGGATGTAAATAGGTAATTAATTGTAATTGTCAGGATGTCACTAAGAGCGAGATTTCAATGAAATCTGTCAATTGTTAGGTTTAATTTATTAGTTATTAGTTATTACTGATACATTGCGTGCCGATTTAATTTGTATGATTTTTTTTAATATAGGTACTTTAACTAAATTGCTAATTTCAGTTCATTAAGACTTGTACTTTCATCCCTTAAAAGCAATGTCGTTATGAAAGACAGAATAGATGTATTATGAAAACTCTTCAATAATTAAATTATCAAAATTTAAAACCGAATACTCGAAAATCTGATACTTTCGAATATTTTGCAATCCCTAATTGTAACGCAAACAATCGTGACTAAACTAAAGTTGGCCTCACTACCCAAATGCCTAATTTCTAAGAACAACTGTTTCCCAAATCTCTGAGGAGACAGCAATGTTAAATAAGTTGAACTTACTATTCATATTAAACATTAAATTCGTACTGGGAAAACTGTGTCCATGATTTATTAGTGTAACGAAATTTAGCGTGCCTAAATTCAGAGACAATGACAAATATAGACTGCCTGGCCTTTCTACTGTGTCTAAATATAAAGCGTTCCGTTTTGGATTATAGTTATTTTCATTGGAAAGAAAGGTGAACTTGAAATTTATTTTTATTAAATAACTTTGGAAAATAGGTGACAGGGCTAGCATATCTGGTATTGGACAGCAACTCGCAGCTACCCGTCTCTTTATAATCAATACAATCGAAAAGAGACTGATAATACGAGTTGCTTTCAAACACAAGATGTACTTGGGGGGCAAATATTATGTATCATCCATAAATCATAAACGATGTTTTAAATTAGGTGTTTTTCTTTTGAACGTACTTAAATAAATAAATATATTTTGAGACATCTTACACAAATCGACCTAGGCCCGCGGTAAGCTCAATTAAGGCTTGTGATGTGGGTACCAGGCGACGATATATACATAATATAGATAAATACTTAAATACATGTCCCAATCCCTCGACGGGATTCGAATCCGGAACCTCGAGCTTCATAGGCAGGATCACTACCAGCTAGGCTACGGAGGCTGACAAAAAATTAACTTGATAACATAAAAGGACTTATTAATATAAAACATCAAATCAAAATGCAATAAAAAGGTAAAGCATTAAATTGTTTTAAAGTAGATAGTATTAGCATACATATCTAGATATGTATGTTAACTCTAATAATACTATAAAATAAATCATTTCATAGTTTTTATATAAAAAATGGTTATACATATACTTATGTCGTAACTGTCAGTAAGTCTTTATTATTTTAATATCTACGCACTAAAATAACTTCTGAATCTATAATTCAGAACTTTTGCTGTTTTCCGAGCTTTATTACAATACATTGTTGATGGTAATTATACAACTAAGGTTTCTAATTGGAAATTCAAATTATTTTTATGATAATTCCTAGAACGCAGCGTGGGAAGGACCCAGGCCGACGATAAAGTTGAAGTTTTTTATACCAGATTGGTGGTTAGTTGGTTACCACACAGAATGTCTGAAAGTCCATAAGATTTTGAAATGGTGACGCAAAACTAACCTATAAACTCAGTTTTTTTTAAAAACACTACACTTAAGGGCCTTCTAGCACTTACGATTCGCAAGCGAGTTGAAAGCGAAGAGTTCGGCGCGAATTCGTAATCAATTCGCCGCGAGTGCGTTGCGATTTTGTCGCGAGTAGAAAATAACTGAATAAGATCTGCGTCTTGGACTGTCACTTACTCGAATATAATGAATATATAATGAATGAATTCCGACGAGGAAACAAGTCTGTTAGCGACGAAATCGCAACACACTCGCGGTGAAGATATCTCTCGAATCATCATCACTTACGAGCCAGTTGTATTCTAGGCAAAAGCGGAGCGAGTTCGCTGCGAGCGCGTAACGTTATCGCAGCGAGTACGTAACGAATTCGCTGCGTATTCGGGTGAAAATGCATTTTGCGGCCGAATGTTCAGTATAGCGTCCCGAGTCAAGCTGCGGCGAACTCGCTACGCTAACGGGCCATTTTTTCCAAAGTTGCCTCCCATTTTTTTGTAACATAGGTAATTAGGTATTTTTATATAATGTCTACTCAGAGTCACGAGCTCATTCGATCCTGATAGAAGAAAATTTTTGTCCAAGGTTTTTCCAATTCGTTACCATTTTTCCAATACATTTTGTATGTCGATATCGGAATGGAAATTTTGGAACAATTTTTTTCTCCTATTTAGATCGAAAGAGTTTACTATTCTAGAAATCATATAAAAATACCTATTATAATAATATGTTACAAAAAAAGTTGGGGGGAGCAACTTTGAAAACAATATCCCCAGCGCGACGATCTCGCGGCAAAGTCACTGTACAACTCGCTACACACTCACTTCGCTCTCGTCTCGCTCGTAATCCGCTAGTGTGGTAAGGCTCTTAGGCCAGTAGATAGTGATGTGCCAATTTCCGTTCGATACTCCACTAAAGTAAAATTGCAGGATGTTAAACAACGAAACTTCGAACAGCTATTAAGTTTCCAAGTTTCTAGAGCTATGTGCAAGCGAAGCGAAATCTGGCATCATGTGTCAGAGCTTCACGTATTTATATCGTTAAATACATAACAGCTTATGTTGGTATTTATAAATACTAAGTAGGTAATAAATACTTAATTTTATTTGCTCCTATCATAATACATTTATTTTCAAAACAGTATGCTTAGCACATGATTGGTACGTCAGTATGTCGCCGCGAGATAGGTTTTCCATCTTTTACTAAAAATATGAATAAAAGAGGGACGGATAGTCTATCTCGCGGCGACATACTGTCGCAACAATCCTGTTATATCTATTTATATATGTCGTAGGATGATTTGATACTTCGAATCTTCGCGAAAATCCTAGGGGTTTTGCGAAAACGCGGATAATAGGTTAGGTTAGGTTCGGTTAGTTTGCAAAACCACTAGAATTTTCGCGAAGATTCGAAGTATCAACCTAGGATTTTCGCGAAGATTCGAAGTATCAAATCATCCTACGACATATACATAGATTAAATCTAACTATTCTATTTAACATAACCTATATCTCAGATTGGCCCTTGTGACATTGTGCCGAGGATGCTGGCAGCATTTCCTCGCTGCATCTGATGATTTGATACTTCAAATCTTCGCGAAGATTCGAAGTATCAAATCATCCTACGACATATACGTAGATTAAATCTAACTATTCTATTTAACATAACCTATATCTAAAATTGGCCCTTGTGACTTTGTGCCGAGGACGCTAGCAGCATTTCTTCGCTGCATCGCAATACTGATGCGTTGTGCGAGAAAGTCGCCATCTCTTCGGTCGCTCACGAGTCGCGAGGCGTAAACGCGGGCTTAGTGCTTGATAATGGTGACCTAGGCTCTGCGAAACATGTCGCGCGTAGTAGCTAAATACACGTAAATTTAACCATTTAATTAAATTTATAGTTATTATGTCTTATGGAAGTTTAAATTCATCATCATTATTATTTATTTATTCATCATCAGCCTATGTTAGTCCACTGCTGGACGTTTTCCTATTAACTATGCGTATAGACGCATTAGGAGGTAAATACCCATAATCGCCACGCTGGGCAAGTGGATTGGCGATCGCAGTAATGTGTCCACTAGGATGACGCTGCTGCCCATCATCAATCTTGTAGAATGGTCAGTGACACTTCAATCCCTTAGTCGACTCTTACGACACCCGCAGGAGGAGTTGGGGTAGTGACAAATGTATTCTTACTGCCGTCACCACAAGGCGGTTTAAATTCAATTGAACTATAATATGAAAATGTAATATATACACAGCTGTTCTAACACAAAAAACTGTTATCTTTCCAAACTTCAGGGGCCTTAGAGAACTTTCTTCAGAAACCAGAAAGTTAGCATCTGTTGCAAAGTTTATGAAGATTTCTTGCATGAACAAATGTCACGCCAAAACATGCCATTTGCAATGTTCGCCCTCACTTGTCCTAACCTCCACTTTTTAACCGACTTCAAAAAACCGGCCAAGTGCGAGTCGGACTCGCGCGCGAAGGGTTCCGTACCATTATCGATTTATTATAAAAAAATACAGTTAAATCAACCTACCTCAAAAACTATAAAAGATAATTTAATCAAACCAAAAATCGTGGATAGAGTTTATTACTGTGCATAACATATATTTTTTTTAGAATTTTATATCACGTAGTTTAAAAAATAGAGGGGGGGGGACACATTTTTCAGACTTTGAGAGCTGATATCTCGAAAACGATTTGCTTAAATAAACATGAGATTTATAAACCTTCATATCATTTTCAAAGACCTTTCTATTAATACCCCACACGCTTATATACAACAAAAAAAAAATTTCTATCCCTTAGTTACATGTATGGAGGGCCCCCACCCCAATGGTTTTTTTTACAATTTAGTATCATAATCCTGTAGCGGTTCATATAACACATATCCTTACCAAATTTCGGTACTGTAGCATTTATAGTTTCCGAGTAAATCGGCTGTGACAGACGGACAGACGGACAGACGGACATGACGAATCTATAAGGGTTCCGTTTTTGCTATTTTGGCTACGGAACCCTAAAAAAGGAGGAGGTTCTCAATTCGACTGACCTTTTTTTTTGTATATACAGGGTGTCCCATAGATAATGGTTTGCTTAAATAGCACAAATGCTATTTAAGCAAATTATAGCACTTAACGTGTAAAAAAGAGGGCAAGATTGAAAAAAACGTAAAAATGGGAAAATCTCGAAAACCGTCCAACTTTTACTGAGGTCATGTTATGTTGGTTAGGTACCTCTTGGGTCAACCTACCTCGGGTGTCAGGGTTATCCATTATTTATGGGACACCCTGTATGTTACCCGATATCTCTGAGAATCGTGAACCGATTTTAAATTATTTTTTGTGATAGAACGAGTATAACCCCGAGATCGAGTTGGTCCCGTTGGCACCAAGTTGCGGTCTGATGATGGGATCTTGGAGAAATCGAGGGATCTCTTCAAATGTTATAGGTACAGTCGACAAAAGAGTGCCCTTTACAGGCTCCGCACACTAACAAGCTATCTCAGACGCACGACACACACTGCGAAGAAGTTCTGTGCCAGTGTGCGTGATAGTTAAAATTTAAAATCTTGTATTTTCTACCTTACCATAATGATTATAAAATGTATTTTACAAAATAATACAGATAACACCAGTAATATGTTCGCACTGTAAGACCAAAATACATTGGTTCAAGATTCAATTTCGCCTAAAGGCTAAAACATATGTCGCCTTATTTTATAAAAGTTTATTGTCTAGTTTCACGTTAATTACAACTTTGCGTCATTACTATTAAGGTTCAAAGTTAATTACATTTAATGTCGTAGCCTGTCATTCAAATTCTTTGACGCCAATTACCTCTAAATACTTGAATGAGTTGGATATTTTATTAAGCTACCCGCAAAATATATATATCGTTATAGCAATATTATGGGTATCGCATTAAATTTCATTCCATTGCTAACCGACCTTCGTTGCAACTTGCCAGCATTGTGCTTTTTACTTTTTGTTACCTATAGATTTTGATTGTTTCGTATTAAAATGGAGAATACGCATATTTCTGAATTGAAGCGGGCCGAAATTATTTTCCTCTACAAACAGAACTTGTCATTAAGTGAAATCGCACGAAGATTAATGATATCAGTAAGTAATACTATATATAGCTACCTACTTAGTAAAAGAAACGCATGCTTCTTGTGTGAATAAGAAGATTTCAATTTAAAATATTTTATATTTTGACACGTTTGACGTTCAATTTATTACGAAACATGTTCATCTTATATTATATTTAATTTGCAGAGACCAACAGTGCAGCTGTGGGTTCGCCGGTTTGCTGAGACGGGAAATGTTAAATCGGAGCCTTTCGGCCCGAAGCCTGGAGCGTATACTGACGCGTCCATGCTTCATCAGGACGTTGTTGCGTCACACTCAAAGGACCCGTTTCTCAGCACCCGTGTGACAGCAGCCAGGCATGACGTGACCTTGCAGACCGTACGGAACCACTTACGCGCGGCCGGATTAAGGTGTAGAAGACCCGCGAAAAAAATTGCGCTGACAAGGGACCACAAAGATAACAGACTACGGTTTGCCACGAGATATCTAGACTTTGATTGGTGTAATAACGTAGTGATATTTACTGACGAAAAATCGTTTAAGTCGGATAAAGATGGCCGTAAAATTTTATGGAGAAAAAAAGGTGAGCGTTATTGTGAAAAAAACTTTTTACCATGTAGGGCTAGTGGTCGTTTGACTTTAGGGTATTGGGGCTGGATGTCATCGATGGGGCCCGGGGAGCTGGTTCAAGTTGGAAGTCGCAATAATAGTCAAGGATACTTGGAGGTTTTACGCGACGTGATGTTGCCTTCTGTGCGAGTTGCTTATCCTGACTCGCACATATACTTCGTGCACGACAACTGCGCCGTCCATCGAGGTCACGTCGTCAAGGAGTGGTTAAAAACCCAAGAGGAGTCCTTGACTACTATTGAATGGCCTTCAAAAAGCCCAGACTTAAACCCAATAGAAAACCTTTGGGGTCAAATGGTTCTCAATTGGGATACATCGGATGTTCGGTCAAAGGCAAACCTAGAGAGTGTGGTCACTTCAACTTGGGATTCGCTTCGGGGTACAGATCTTTGTTGGAAAATGGTTTGTGGTATGAGGAATCGACTTCAACAAGTTTTGGATAATGATGGCGCTGCCATCCGATATTGATTGAATGAATCTGAAGGTTAGTTTTAGAGTCTCGCACGCTTTAAAATAAATAGTTATTTACAGTCTGTCAATTACATACATTTTGTCACTCGCAACTCGACAAAATGTATGAATTGACGGGCGTTTCTGAAAGATGTGCTACTATTAACATATCGTGTTTTTATTTTTACTTTGATTTGTTAGATCGAGTGAACGTGGGCTAACATTGTAACTAGTAAAAATATATAGATAGTTTAAATAAAAAAATAACAATACAAAGATTGTCTTCATAACATTCAAAACAATTCATTTCACTATGTCACCATGGTGACATAGCTAACGCATGTGTGTTGTTTACATAAAGTTTGTATTTATGATATACAATAAAATTTAAATAAGCCACAGCACTGGCTTATCTCACCGGATTACACAATAAGAAAATATAAATATTAAAACAATTCATCGAATCAGTAAAATATTTTTCTTAATAGACTACCTATTAAAAATTACTTACATTAATTATTACTTTTTAAATTAATAGATATTTTACATGCCTAATTATTTTACCGTGATATTTTGCCTAACATAATTATATTACTATGATGTTAAACTTTCTGAGAAAATAGACCTTGATCGGTTTTAAACGTTTCTGACTTAAATTTAATAGTCAACTAGTTAATGGGCAATCCAATGTGTTTAATGATGTTATTGCTAATGAAGTTAGTTACTAACTAACTGACAAAGCATGCTTATTCATTTGACCAAAGATAAGCTCAGTAATAAAATATAAAATTGCAGCCATCGAAATTGTAACTTAGTATATGTAGGGTAAATGCGGGATAGATGCCTACGAAGGATAAGTACAGTAATTGTGGAGCACTCCGAACATGTTCAGGAATTGGGGTGAGTGATATCATTATGGCCTCGGAATTTTCATGTATCCTACGATAATTATGTGCTTATATTTGTGTGATTATAGACTGCGAACACCTTACAAACCTACTAATGTTTCCTAAACAATAATAACCTCGCACACACCGTATATAAAAATCATACTGATCCACTTTTAGTATAGGACCAAGGGCTTGGAATTCCGTAAGCCCTAGAACTGACCCCGAAATCCAGAATGTGTTGCTAATTTGTTTATTTTTTGTTCATTATAATTATCCTGAGTAATTAGGTATACCATTAAAATTCCAAATTTGTTTTTATTCATTTCAATAGCAATATCCCTCGAGTCAAAACACTTCAGGCGTATATAACCATTTCTTTAATTACTCCCATACTTAAAATACTAAATAAGTTTATTTGTTAATACATAACATTACAAATTAGTTTAGTCTTTTTACATCTTAATATCTGCAAGTAAGATAAGTTTGAATTTGCACATTTAGGCAACTATCCCACTTTATCCCAAAAAAAACAATTTTATCTTCAAATGATTTTTATTTTAATTATTACTTTCCTATTTTTTCCCAACATTTGCTGAGAGATGAATGTCCAAAATTCCATATCCGGTTAAGTTCTTTTTTGGTGGCAAAGTTATTTATTTGGTGCGAGTTTTAATGTTTTTTTTACTAAGTATGTAATTACAGCATTAACTATATAATGTTAAATGCTGTAATTGTATTTTTCTAGAATATGTTACGATTAGAAATTCATAAATACGGGTTTATTTAATTCTTTGTTTATAGGCTTTGCGGTAGGTAGATAATAAAAACATATAGTTATTTATGTGATGTGAATTATCACATAAAGTATTTTGTGATTGAAGCATCTAATGAATGTTTCAAAAATATTCTAATGAGTGTATCAGTTTTTGTTTTAATTACCGTTTAAACAATGTTTCAATTACCTTGCCGGTAATCATATAAGCAAATGAATATAATGCTACTAAAATGAGTGAGAGTTTTAAGTTAGCATTAATTTATTAACTATGGAAGCGGATTATATCGCGTATATTAATTAGTTCATTACATCATGACGTTTCGAACACTTTACAGGGTTGATCTACGGGCGACTGACCAAATATGCGATATAATCCTTTTCCATTGTTTTGTTTCATGTATTTTTCCTTGTCAATGCTTGGCCAATAAATAGGCATGTGTGATGGTGATCATGTATTACTACAGGAACGATTGCAAATACTAATTTTAAAATAACAATTTAGGTATCGAAAAAGAGTTCTCGAAAAAATTGTTATTTTGTTATATAATATTTCAAAGTAAAATGCCTAATAAACAAATTGTTTAATCATCTCGTGTTTTTATTCTGTAGATTTGACAAATAAACTATGCCAAACGTCCCCATTTAACTGATATTAACCCCTCACAGACTATCTAAATTAATTGATGAACATCATCATTGACCTTGATATTTAAAATAAAAAGTTCAATGATGAAGCAGGCCTACGAGGGAGTAACTATCAAAAAAGATCGTCTTTTTTGATATTTCTTGTTTATTTTTACACACGTGTGGCTTGAAATACCAAAACATTCTAAGTAGGTATACCTACAGTTCCTTACTTAACTTGGGTGTAAATTGAAAACAAATAATAGGATCTATGAGACCCTATTGTTCAAAGAAATTGATAGTCATAGTTTTCGAAAAAAATAAATAAAAGTAAGTATCCTATAAGTAAATTTTCGAAAATACGATAAACTTCACATTAGAAAGCGTCTTTTCTGCAAATATGGAAAGTATATTTATGTGTATATATTATCATCAAAACAAAACCTTGACCACCAATTTTGAGGTAGGTAACAATCATATTAGGAGAGAACTATTGAATCATTGGGGAAGCATTGTATGCCCAGTAAAGTGCCTCATCTACAAAGACGTCGAGTTGGTAAGTATGCCTAACATAATCTTGATATGATAACATTGAAGTTGCTCGTCTGAAAACGTTAATATGCTTCTTATACGTTTCTAAACCTATCATAAATATCGAAATCTACTCTGTAATCCATATTTTTAAACCACGAGCATACACATCATACCTACAATTCTACTACTATTCGAAACATGAACAATCTACCCGCTTCTTCCAACTGTTTAAGAAACGGGTTTATTGTTTCTTACTAGTCAAATGATTTTACTGACTTGTTATAGTTGTTATTACTCAACTTCTAAAAACATGAAAAAATAATTAAGCGCACTAAATACATATAATGTCTAGCATCGGATTTGAACTCAGATCACTGGGTTAGAAGCCAGCGTTAGACCAACCGCGCCACCGGAGCTTCGATTATGCGGGCTAAAATTGTGAACTCATCCTTCGACAAGTTAGACTACTTAGTTGCAAATTATAGATAACACACACATACGCGGTAGCTTGAGCGTGCTTGCACGCGAGTTTCTATGTGTGTATCGCGCATCTGTGGCAAGATGTTTGCACTTGTGAGCTGTAAAGGAGACATTTTTGTCGACTGTACATGTGTGGCGCTTTTGGTAGGTATTTAATACTATCTATTTACTGGTGCGCCAAAGATCAAACTTAGCAGTACAGACACTTAGCAGTACATCATCATCATCATCAGCCTATGATAGTCCTCTGCAGCACGTAGGCCTCTCCTATTAACTATGCGTATAGACGCATTAGGAGGTAAATGCCCATAATCGCCACGCTGGGCAAGCGGATTGGCGATCGCAGTAATGTGTCCACTATGATCACGCTGCTGCCCATCATCAATCTTTTATCAAATAATGGTCAGTGACACTTCAATCCCTTAGTCGACTCTTACGACACCCGAAGGAGGAGTTGGGGTGGTGACAAATGTATTCTTACTGCCGTCACCACACGGCACAGCAGTACATTTACCATAAAATATGTATATGGTAACATCTGGAGCGCTCCAAAATATCTACATACTTCTATCGTTGTGGCAATAAAAACATGATCAGATATTTTTGATCGCTCCGGACGCTACGATATATCTCGCGACTGTACAGTCTACGTCAAAGATATCATTGCGATTTAGGTGCCAAAAATATATTAACACGATCTTAATGTCAAGGCAATAAAGTCGTGTAAATATATTTTTGGCACCTAAACCGTAATGATATATTTGACGTCGACTGTACAATAAATGGAAACGATTCCAATAAAAAAATGCTAATATTAATAATTCATAGTTCATCTTCCGCATAAATACAAAAGAATAAAGCGCCAATAAAATTCTATTAACTTCACATTTGAATATTCATAGAAAACTGGAACTTTGCGCCCTAGAGAGCTTAAGTTAGTTACCAATTGCTGCCAATTCTGAGATAATCTCATTGTGCACTCTTTAATCGTCCAATTTGCTTGTGAAAAGTGCTTGGTACTCTTAATTTTATAGGATTTTCTTTTATGATATCTGTAGTATTTTTCGCTGACAAAGATTATTACAAATTAACAGTTATCCTACAGGTACCTTTTTTTTATACATAGATATACGAGTAAAGGTGCATTTAGACCAAACGAGCATTTGCCCATTCTATCCCCCATTACAAAATTCGTTCGTTACACAAAACGTGATTCGCCGAAATTCGTTGATTTCGTAAAGTGCTCATTCGGTCAAAGATGCTCTTTTGGTCTAAATGCTCCTTTAGTTAACCGGTTACTTGCTTATCGATAGGTACTCACGTGCATTTAGTCACTATATACTAGGGTGTCCCCTATTTTACGAGTTTTAGAAATGAAATACCTCAAAACACACTGAAAAAAAATCAGTTCATTTCTGTAACTGCAACCCGTGCCGACTTTCATGCCATTTTCCTATACAATATATGAAAATGACCAAAATTTTTTGTCGTTTTTTTTATATTTTTGGCAATGGCAATAAAATATACTACTGTCTTATAAACATTTTATCATAAAATTAACTTGATGAGAACAGAAAAACAATACATTATTATCAACTTACTGTCTGACAAATTTTTGATGGGAATGGGAATTTCAGATGAAAGTCGGCACGGGTTCCTGTTACAGGAATGAGCTGATTTTTTTTCAGAGTGTTTTGGGGTTAAAGAAGCCTAGCTCGCCATGTCAATATGTCGCGCGTAGTTACGAGTATATAGTGGGGTGTCCCCTATTTTACGAATTTTAGAAATCAATAACGCATACTTAGGGGATATGCGAGCTAGGCTCTCACCTAAGCCCCTACCTTACAGATGTCAAGATAAGTCTATATTGTCTATTCCCTATAAACGCATTCGGGTTTACACGCAGTACGTTTTGTGCATTTTAAGACACCTCGTGTATACAAGACTTAATGAAATACATGGCTGACAAACTAATAAAAAAAAAATCTAATGAACAGTAAACCATAGAGGAGCTTTTTTTAATTTTTACGTCCCCCGTCCGACCTTGATGATTAATAAAATTGTGTTTGACTAGGAATATTTCTCAAATTTAGAATTTTATTTAAATGTGCGGTCATAGAAAAAGTACTGTATGCAAATTGTTTAACTGAGTGAAAAAATGCTCGTGGCGTCCTTAATAACAATTTCCGGCTTTGCCTCAAATTATTACCCACGCCACTCACCTTTTTTGACCTCACTTAAACGAGAGTTGCATAAAATATTATAAAATGCGAACACAAACAAAACAATTGCTTATATGGATAGATTACAACCACATGCAACAGAAGCTTTTCTTGGCTTTTTCACCTATATTATTGCATGTGTTGACTCTTGTACTGTCATATTTTGACTAATAGTAAACCAGGTTTACTAAACCTAATTGCAAAAATGTAAAATATTAGTGTTACTTTTTGTAAAAACACTACAAATGCAATTCCAAGCTGTCGTTTAATTCATCTATACAATAGTTCATGTAATAACAATAGTTTCTGCCCTCCAAACTGTACTTTGCCGGCCGCTGCGCTAAACTAAGTTGCCGTCTGCCGGCTCCGTTGAGCAGAAAAATAATATAAAACCTCGGCCGTTAAAAAGGAAAGCCGCAGATCACATGTTTGTCGATTACACGTCGTCCGAGACATTTCCCACTTAAACGGCCTTGGCGTGTAATCTAGTATAAAAAGGATTTAAAGGTAAAACACTATTTTACACCGAAAATATTCATACATATATACAGTCAACCAATTGCAACTTTAGGCCTCACAAGGAACTACCTCAAAGTGACACCATAAATGAAATTGTAAGAACTCTCGAACTAGTTGTCATTATTGCATGGTTCTAGAGTAGCTTCGAGTACCAATTGGTTGAGTGAGTAGTACATTAGGTAACTAATTTTATCGAAAATGGCACTAGATTTCTCCCATTATATTATTATTATTTCTGATTATACGACAGACAAAACTTGCATACATTCATAATTCATATTTAAATAAACTTTTACAACCTACTATCATTCAAAGCAGACATGAAACTGGTCGTAAAATGTGAGTGGACAACATTTTAGTGTTTGCAAAAGGCTGTTCTATGTACATAGGCATTAACTACATAAAGATGCACAATAGTACACTTGTATTTTCATGTATGGCAGTTTTGTTTTAACAGACTTCCAAAAAGGATTACGTTCTCAATTCGACTGAATATATTTATTTTTTACTTCAGCACTTAAATCTGTCAATTAAATGATTGTCAGCGGTATCCAAATTAACGTCATTTGAGTAACGATAAGAAAGTCTATTTGTCATAGGTACTGCTATTTTTTTTCTTAGTACAATTTCCATTTAACAGGTTTGTTTCCATTTGCAGTAGTAAGTAGCTTTTTATAAATAATGTATTTTTAGTTTCATTATTTAAATCAACTTGTTAAAATACTGAAATGCATTTAAATAAATTAGATATTACTAAACAAAGGTAATAACCATAATCCTATCATATAATTTTACATTTGACATTTAGATATTCTTGAACGCAACCACGTTGTTTCTTCTTTTAATGGTCTTTTGTCAGCCTCCGTAGACTAGTTGGTTTTGACCCTGCCTACGAAGCTGAAGGTTCCGGGTTCGATTCCCGGCGAGGGCATTATTGTTTATTTAGTTATCAAAATTATTTGTTCCTTGGTCGTAGCTGTCTACGTATTTAAGTATCTATTTAAATATTTATCACACGGGTTACTCACGTAATTTAAGTCGATAATTGCTCGACATGTTTCGATCCATTTTGAGGATCCTCATCATCGAGTATCCGCGACCAAAGCCCGACGTGTACTGCGGGCTTGCGCTCTGCTAGAGCGGGTGCTGGCCGCGGGCAGCGCTGACGGCTATTTGTATCTACCTATAATATATATCGTCACTTGTTACCCACATCACAAGCTTTAATTGAGCTTACCGCGGAACTAGGTCGATTTGCGTAAGATGTCCCAAGATACTTATTTAATATCTTAATTTAAAATAGAAGTTGACGGATTTGACAGCTCCCTTTTCGGCAGTCGGTTAAAATATCCGAGAAACTTGCTAGATGTAGTCGAGCAGGGATGATAAATGACACCACAAGGAAACGAATGCCCTTGCTCACTGGGTTGCCAGTCATTTTGCTTTCCATCCTATTATGTTGACGGAAAAAAAGAGATTTCATTTATCAGGGACGTAGTTAGCTATCCCGTGGTTTTGAGTTTCGGGCTTATTTTCTTATTGACTTCCTTATTAATTATGCGGTTTTTAAATTATATTCATTCCATATTTTTTTAAATTATACTGGCAGTTACTCACTTTAATACAGTAACGGTCAAAAATTTAAGTTCGCACCACGATTTTGATACAAAATCGAACTTTTCGGCTATCATTTTTCCAGCATTTAAGTCCACACTTGTTTTCAATTTATATGTGACTGACTATACGAGTAGACCTATTCTTTTTTAATTAACCGTTACTTTCGAACAGCCCAGACAACTGAGGCAGCTGTTGCAGCTTTTGGTAGGCATACCTTTTTTTTAAGGAGAGGAAAAATGCGTTACGCATGCCACCCGTGTGTGGGGACGGATCCGGGTGGTTATGTGGGACTCCTCGTTACGGGCTGATGGGACCCCGAGTTTACCCACTAAATGGTAGTCATATCTACGCAATGTTCATACTAATGATGATCAAAAAATTATAACTTCCCTTGCCTAATAATTATTATCGGATCCGATGTATAAAATTGTCATGATTTTATGGGAAATTAATAATAAATAGCTCTCGAATCAGCAAGACATCGGTAGAAAAAATATTTTGCTGTTAACACTGAAAAAAAATATTGCTCAAAATTCCTTATTTGTATCGAAATCATGGAGTGAACTTAAACTTTTGACCGGTACTGTAATGATAAACATATTTTTAGCGTATATGACTTTCGACAAACGATTTTTAATGAGACATCTTTTGTATAGATAAAAATTACAGCATGCCTAACTAGATGCAATTCTGCAATCGCATACTATAAATACATAATAAATGCATTGAAATGACAGATTCGAACGAAACATCACGTGACCATAATAAAAAATACTGCCCCAATCTCTCGGACCTAAAAACATACAGCCAAAAATAATTTCGATGCATAATTGTTATTTCTAATTTGCCATAAACTTTTTCAATCAAAAAAGCGTTTATGGGCACTCCGTATAATTTCAAGGGATTAAATTTAATTAACCTTTCCTTTATTTCCATCGCAAGCTCAGAATTTTGTATTTCTAAATTCGAAAACGAGTTTTTGCCTCTGTCACTCTAGCGGAGGAGTAATGGAAATGACAGAGACAGATGCTCGATAACGATTTCATTTTGGAAATTCGCGCTAGGCCGTTTGGGTTCCCTAACGTATATTTTCAAAAAATGAGTTTTCCTGACTGAACAAATTAAAACACAGGTAGGTACGTAAAGGTTGTGTTTTGTTTTCGCCATGGCCAAGCAAAAAGGGTTTGAGGCCGTTTTTTGTTGTTCTCCAACAAGCATTTGTTAATCAGGAATTCGGTAAAATAAGCCTTATTGAAATTGGTCCAATTTCCGCATGATGTTTTCTTTTACCAAAAAGCGATTAAGTAGTCAGTACCTAAATTTGATTTTGTGTACTTTCCTAAACCAAATCTATTTATGAACCGGAATTTGAACTAGGCCAGCTAGGCTTTTATTACATTAATAAATAATAATAATAATAAAATACTTTATTGCACTCTACAAACACGCAAAAAAATAATAATAAAGAAAATAGTAACAAAAAAATAAGGAAGTAGGTAACAACAGGCGGACTTATCGCTAAACAGCGATCTCTTCCAGACAACCTTTAGATAGCGATAAGGCGAATAATAGTGATGGTATCGGGTGGTGCGAACAAAAGTAAAATATAACACATAAACTACATAAATAAAAGAAAATAAATAAATTACTACATACAAATAATATATATATAAATATATAATACATGACAGAGAATGGTGCGACTACAAGGAGTACAAACAAAACGACAAACTTATGACAAAGAAATGTAATGTTTTTTTATAAGTGTTTTAAATATGGGGAGAGATTTAGCACGTCGAATATCAACGGGCAGAGCATTCCACAACCGAACTGCACGAAAACAGAAAGAATTATTATAGATTTTAGAAGACGAAGGAGGAGGAACTAGGAGGAAATTTTGAGAACATCTAAGGGAAGAAACAAATTTAAACCTGGACTTTAACTAAATAAACTGGAAATAAATACATTCTTACATAAAAAAAACTAGATCTAAAATCTACATTAACCTAAAAATTACTGAAAAACATTACAACAATTTTTTTTAATTGATTTTATAAATAAAAAACGGGTTCTAGCTCAGTGCCTTGCGGCAAGGTGCCAAGAAGGCTGGCGGCATTGCTGCGCTGGACGGCAATGCTAATACGTTGCGCAAGGTAACAACCAGCCCTGCTCTCACCCGTCGCCTCCACCAGGCGCTTTGAGAGCTCTTTATAAATGCTGTGAGCACCACGTCCCCACGGCCCGAGGGTTTCCACCCCAAACGGCTCGATAACTGCATATTTGCGCCGCTTGAGGTGTTCCGCCCCATCAGCGGCGGCACCAGATAGGCTTCAGTTGTTAAGCTTATAATTAAGGTTAAGGGTGCGGCTCCAATGACGCGGAGCGGAGCTGTGGGAGCTCGGTCAGTGAGACTGCATCACAGTGTTTCGAATTTTGAATTTGAAGAATGTAATTGGTCAATTTTGCACAGCTCCGCGTCAGTGGAGCCGCACCCTAATAATGTGATAGCTTTAAGTAGCTTTTGGGTCGATTAAAAAAAACATAGAGGCCTTTCATAAAAACAAAATTTAGTGTAATGAATTTTGTGTTACCTACGTAGATACATTTTGTGTAATGACTTATGTTATGGCAGTGGAAACGGTGACAAATTAAAATTTTCAATGAGGTATCAACAATTAACACCAGACTGTTTTTACGACTGTCAAAGTTTGTTGGATAAAGTACACACTATAAATTAGTATGACTTTCGTAAGACAATTGGCGTGTTCGTGAATTATTGGCATTTTCACTTTTTGAGGCACCCAATTAACGAGAAGTTAAAAAACCTTAATTTAAGTCAGCTTTGTAACAACAATTAAGCACCAAATTTCATTAATAACTCGGTTTTGGTGTCATTTCACGAACTATAAGGCATATTATAAAATAAAAACGCCGATCAAGTTTAAATTCCTAAAGATACTGGGACCTGTACTTAATTGTCGTTACAAAGCTGACTGCAATTAAGGTTTTTTAATTTTACGCTAATTGGGTGTCCCTAAAAGTGAAAATGCCTTTATATTTTGATTAAGACCTACCTATGAAACCTTTTTTAGATTCTCACAATTTGAGGGTCTTAGGCTGCAAATGTCCAGTCGCCATCAGATACATCGAAGCGGCAGGGGTGCTCAAAAATATCTAAGCATGCACTCTAAAGGTGCATTTAGACCAAACGAGCATTCGCTCATTCTATCCCCCACTCTACGAAATTCGTTCGTTATACAAAACGGGATTCGTCGAAATTCATTGATTTCGTAGAGTGGGGGATAGAATGAGCGACTGCTCGTTTGGTCTAAATGCACCTTAACTCCACCATGATAATAGAAGTCTGATCATAAGTTTGTGAGCAATCTGACTGCCCATTGATAAAAATTTTTACACGAGATTCACAGTTGATTATAGTATGGATATTGTAATTTAGTTAAGACCCATTGGGAAACTAAATGATCCAACATGGTAAAATAGGAAGAAACACTTCTAAAATACAGTAGTTTTAATAAAAGACCACAAAAATGGAGTGATGGATATTAATGTATATCAATCACTACAGCATTACTACAGCATTCGAGACAAAAGATAAAGAAGGGCTCTTCTTAATAACATCCATGTACAGGTATGGTTTCATTAAAAAAAAATGAATTATACGGCAAATTGGCCGAGGCTGGAACCTACGTATACAGTGTGTGTCTATGATACTGGCTTTTATCGAAACCGAGATATGCGATGCAGAGTTCTAGCCAAACCGTGAACATTTTTCGATTCAAAATGCTAATTTTAAAAGAAATTATAATTAACTTTCGAAGAAAAATTAATTGAGAAGCAATGTACTTCAAAATGAATCGTTAATTTGCACTTGATAATGACAGATCGTAGCCACTCACAACGTTTGACAACTAAGCAGTACACGCGTTACATTGGTCGTTCGGAGAAAATAAAATTAATTGCACGGTCAATTTAATTATTTGTCAAATGTTAATACTTGAAAACGTTTGCTAGTAATGCCCATTATTACCCATTTTCGTAAAAGTCCGGGTCATGGAAACACACTGTATATACCTAACCTGTCTTTTTTTACATAGCGAAACATCAAAAAAGTTTCAAAGAGCTCAGTCCCGTGATTTGTTAAGAAAAATAACGAATACCTAGACCCTGAATCTTATTATAGTAAGAAGCAGGCAGCACAATAAATCTTTATTAAAACCAGGCAAATACTCGACTCATAAATTATCAAAATAATAAGAGAGGCGATGTTTTTTCGCTTCATCTAACAAAAATAACTTGAAAGCTGAAGAAAGAAATGCTAAATTGCAAGTGCGTGATAAAACTCAGGTAATTTGATATTCCTACCAGAGATAAGTAAATTGGAGAGACTGACAGTCACTAAATAAGCTTAGGCACTGGGGCCCGTTTCTCGAAAGCTTGTAACTTGGAATACAAGTGGAAGTCTCTTTTTAACACTATTAATTAGATAAGGACTTCCGCTTGTATTACAAATTACAAGCTATCAGCTATCACCGCCGGGCGAGTATCGCCGTGTCTCTTTTTTTTACACTGGAGTGCGTATCTTCTGTTCGTGTTTATAGCCGATAGTTCAATAGCTTAGTAGCGTACGGTGAGACCAGTGCCATATTTTCGAGGTTTTTTTTTATAAGGAACAGTTTATTAGGCAATAAAAATAAAAGAAAACTTTTACATAAGATTCTAAAGTAAATTATGACATTTAAGTATTGAGAAGTTTAATATAAAAAAACAGCGAAGAGCATGTCTGACCATGCTCACGCTCAGTGTAGGGTTCCGTAGTTATTCAAAAACGGCTGGGCCATTATGTTCTAAATAGTTTCATTATAAAGTATTCTATAAGCCATTCATTAATGTTTTCATATTTTTAATCCATTTAATTTTCAAATCTATGTAGACCGTTATTACCATCCGTTGAGACCATGTTTGACGGCAGTAAAAATACATTTGTCACCACCCATCTTCCCGCGGGTATCGTAAGAGCCGACTAAGGGATTAAACACAGTGTCACTGACCAATCTTCGATAGAAGATTGACCTAGGTCCATTTGTGTGAGTTGTCCCAAAATATATATATATTTATTTAGGTTTTAATAATTAAAGTATAAACATTTAAGCTGTGATAGGATACAAAGTATTCCAAATATCCTTATTTTAATACCCATAAATAAATAAATAAATATCTCGAGACATGTGACACAAATCGACCTAGTCCCACGGTAAGCTCAATTAAGGCTTGTGATGTGGGTACCAGGCGACGATATATATAATAGATAGATACATAATTATAGATACTTAAATACATAGGCAGCCATGACCAAGAAAGCAATATTTGTGGTAAATAAATACACAAATAATGCCCTCGCCGGGATTCGAACCCGGAACCTCCAGCTTCGTAGGCAGGGTTACTACCAACTAGGCTACGGAGGCTGACACCCCCTCCGTACCTATTATTATTTTAGTTCCACTATACAAGGTGTTACACGAGCCACTGAAAACCTTGAACGGGGTGATTTAGTAGGCTATACTGAACAACTTTTAATATGGGGCCAATCACGATTTTTAAAAAATAATTGTCTTTTTCATACATTTTGACCGATTGATCACGACATTTTATATGAAAAAACCAAATTTTTTTTTGAGATTTTTGGGTTAGCTCCATAGTAAAAGTTATTCAGTTTAACCTACCAACTCACCCCGTTCAAGGTTTTCAGTGGCTCGTGGAACACCCTGTATATTTCTTCTTATAAAAGACTTATTTTGTCACTAAGCATTATCTATTCTACAGATATCCAAACGATGATCGCTTCTAAAATATATCGCTCAAAGTGAAAATATTAAGAACTTTTGACGTCTCCGAACACGTTCTCCGAACTTAAATATTCTCTGCGAGTTTCATTGTAAAACTTCGCAGAAGTTATATGAAGGCGAAATAAGTACCTAATCACGCCATCAATGATATGTTAAATTATTCAAAACAGCTATTTTACATACATTTACGCTTGTAACAATGTACGTTGTTTAACTTTATGGTGATGAAGTAAAATAAATAAAAAATATTTCATCGGCAATTTTACCAAAATCGCCTTATTTCCGCGATAACTCCGATAGATACTTACAGCTACAGATAATTATGTTTATTATTTGTGTATTTATTTATCACACATATTTTTTTTATATAATTTTTAATTGGAAACATTCTTTGGCAACAACATTTGTAAACAAGAGGCCAATTAAAGGTTCTCACAAATAAAAGATTTGTTTCTTATATTTAAGTAAGTATCTATATTTTAGAATTATAACTAACGTGAGATTTAAGCATATTAAAATATTATCGAACCGGGTTACTCACGTATTTAAGTCGAAGATTGCTCGACAAGAATGTTTCGATCCATTAAGAGGGTCCTCGTCCGGAGCACCCTCAGCCAAAGCCCGTTCATCGACTTAAATACGTGAGTAACCCGGTTCGATAATATTTTAATAAGTATCTATATGTATCGATCAATTACAGTCATTATACCGTCGTTTAGTACCCATATCACAAGCCTTTATTGTGCTTACCGTGGGACTAAGTCGATCTGTGTAAGATGTCCCAAGATATTTATATATTATATAATATAGTTTATAAGAAAAGTCATAGTTTCAAAATAAGGCTCAACTGATCAAATATTGCAATTGATTCCTATTCCACGCAGACTTGAAATTGGATTTATTTGGTTAGCACATAGCCAAAAGGTCAGTTCTAACTATAAATACATCTTCATGATTTGCTATTAACTTAGCGTTTATAATGGACACAACCATTTTCCTGCGGAAAACTCTGAAGTACGCGGCTAGTATAAAGCAGTGTTTTAAAAGCACAAATAACAATGCAATAACAATGCAATAACTATGTAGGTACTTTGCGTATCAGCAATTTTGGTGCGATCTTTCTAATAAATGTAATCAAAACGAGACTTCTAACTGCGATAGGATGCGAATTACTGTCACGCATAAATATTTCGTCAATATTTATAATGTATGTAGCATAATAGTTTTACTACTTGAAACACAAATCAAAAATATTTGTTTAACAGATATTGTTATGATTTTTCACTTAAAAAAACTAAAAATGGCATTCCTACTGGCCCGACATGCTCTTGGCAACTCTCAAAATTGTTACACAAAATTTTACTTTGTAAAAAAACTATGATGATAAATTATGTTCCGTAAAGCCGGGTTACTTTGGCCCTAGGAGGTAACTTTGGCCCAGAATTAAATTTATCATATAACCAAAGTATCACGTAAATTTGATGATTTATTGTATTCAGGAGTTTTAGATATGAATTTTGCATCCCGACACATACTAAAATTGTTAATTTTAAATTAGTCGGCCTGTCTGTCTAACTTTTTGTTGATCACATGTTTATGCGAGAACTGCTTAACCGATTAACGCGAGAGCGGCTATGATTATACGTTGAGAAACTAGGAAAATCGTGAAGTAAATAACAAAATAGTTTTTAATAAAAAAAAATAATGGAACGTATTGCGAAAGCATAGTTTTACATTTTGCAGGCTATTTTTAATGACATTGGCAAATGTTAATCCAGATTTTTAGTGCTTAATATGTAGATCCAACTTTCGTTCCTATATTTTATGCAAAATAAAAATTATGGTAGTAACAACTAGGTAAAACCAGTGTGGTATATGCACCCGTAACCAGACAGAAAAAAATTGATTCACATCGGTACAATATCAAATCGTTACAAATAAAATCAACAATTCGTAGTTTGGAATATGGCAAGTGGGAGTTAAACCGATCTTAAAATGAGCTCTAACGCTAATGTGTTTACTCCCAGATCTAAATGGGTCGATTAGTGGAGCGTATTTTGCGATCCAGTTTCAACTAGTACGGAATTAACATGGGAAGGCTTCGCCAACTTCGAAATTCGTAAAATAGTATTTGTCTCTGTTATTCCAAGGTAGGCGTCATTAGTGTAACAGAGATCGAAAGGACCATGGGCCGATTTGTATGGAGAGTGGACCAAAAACAAACAGAATTGAAAGTGGTGTCATTTAACACTTTCATTGCGGACGAGTGCTACTCGCTACGCTCGTAGCCGATCCCGTGATTTTTCCACTTTGTAGCGAAAATGGACCTTCCACAGAGAACTCCCCTTGAGAGTTCCCCGCGCTCAATGTGTTAATAGGTATTTACATTTATTTCATTTCATTCTATCGGCACTATGGTCCAATCCATTGCAAAACGGAGATATTTGTATTTTAGTAAGAGTAACTACTATGACCAAGGATCGGACAAACGCCCGTCATTTTGAAAACACAACCCTGTTCCTTACAGTAAAGACTTCCTTATCTTATGATGTTAACTTATTTTATTTTATAAGATATTTTTTTAATAACACTATCACAAAGTATGCATTTAGGATATCCCAACTCCTATTTACTTGTACGCACCATGATTTTGAATTTGTGACCCATAAACGATTAAGAATTTTTGATATTGAATTTCGATGTATTGAGTGTATAATATCTTCTTCGGTTACCGCGATAATTATTCTTGAAATAAAACTATTTGAACGGAATATGTATATCGCGTATATTGATTATTTTACTTAAATCGTTTATTGGTCAGAATCATGATATGTACAACTTGTGCAAGTAAAAAAGATTTGGGATCTCCTAAATGGATACTTTGTGTTAGTGTTATGACAAAAACATCATATTAAATAAAATATGTTAACGTCATAAGATAAGGAAGTCTCTACTGTGCGGAACAGGGTTAGGTTTTCAAAATGACGGGCGTTTGTCCGATCCTTGACTATGACGATTGGTGTGTGGACGACGGAGATTTACTTAGAGTGTACCCGCCGAACGCCTTACTTATATAAAATTGTCCAATAGAATTCAACTCTGTATCTATACAGGGTGTAATAGTTAAGTGTGGCCAGACCATAATTCCGTAAATATGACAGATATCAGAAAACTTCCAACTAATATCGAAAGTACGTTACCCAACGAGTAAAATTACACTAATAACTTTTTTGAAATAAAATCAGTAATATCTCCAATATTAACTTCAAACCCTTCCATACATTTAGAACGTAACCGTTCATTCAAAGACTAGTTTAATAGGAATATTTTTTATTAAAGAATAAATGTTAGATTAATTATTTCATAAACGGTAGTATTATTATTTTATTACAATGTATTCGTACAAATAACGAATCTCTAACAGTTTTATCTCTTACGACACCCGACTTTCTTTAAAGCTGTAAGTCGTCATACTAAATGTGTGGGAGCGTTTTAACTTAGTATTTATAATATTCATGTATTTAGAAAAAGTTATTAAGTAATTTTACTCGTTGGGTAACGTACTTTCAATATCAGTTGGAAGTTTTCTGATATCTGTTATATTTACGGAATTATGGCCTGGCAACACTTAACGATTACACCCTGACGAATGAAATAAAGTACATAAGCAGACCTTTTTAATGATACTATTCCCAGCCCGGTCAGCACATCATTGAGCGCGAGATAGCTCGCGCTGCGACAAACCCATGTCGCGGCTGTCAAATTTATATTTCTAGCCGTCATTTTCTCGATTTTGGTAGCACAAGTTAACAGCTCGAGAAATTAGTTCCATGCGAAAGAGTCATCCCGCGGGCGACATAACAAGTATTGCCATTTATGTGTGGGACTAACTTTTCTTTCCTAGCAACACTGAATCGGTATAAATAATGTTGAATGATTAGTGAACAGCAAGCTTTAAAAATGAAACATCTCTAGTCACGATAACTTTGTCTCGTTCACGTAGTATAAAGATTAAAGAGATAGGACATTTTAATATGAAAAAGTCAAAGTGTCATAATAATAATCTGTCGCATGACATTTGTAGATTGTGTTAGGTGGCGATATTTTAAATGGCTCATGAACGTAAAATTTAAGTTAATTATAGCCTTTTATACTCTTTATACGTTACTTAGGTACTGTGGATGTTAGTTACGATTATTTACATTTAAACCGTATATTTTTTTAAATTCATGTTCATAGTTCTTTAATAAAAATGTATGTTATGAATTATATTTCAGTCATTGGAGCCCAATAATAATACAAAGCAAGATGTCGTTAAACTAAACCCATAGTTTCCAGAGGGAGAATGTGAATTCGGAAAAGATGAAGTACCTATACGTATATTGGGTCAAACTCCAAAAAATAAATATATCGGGTCTTCGAATTACTAGCAGGTATTTCGATGAAAGCTTGTACAAATCATTTAAGTTTATAATGGAAATATGAGGGTTTCGTTTTCGTACCCGATACTCGCCTCCTTAATCCTTCGACCCCCAGCGTCACCATATGATGACGGAAGTAAATAAGCACTTCAAATGCCTGGGCTTCGATGGGTTAATCCATCCTCCAGGTTCCAAAACAATATACCTATGATCTAAAAGTAGTTGATATATCGGATATCCTCCATATACCAACTTAATTATTAAGGTCAAGTATGGTCAAGAAAAGTAACACCTTAAGTTACATACATCGCGTCTGATAGTATTATGTATAGTAAAAATCATACTACGATTATTTATTCGATCTGCAGGTTATTTTTGCGGAGCTGTCAATAAAGCATGGTATTAATCAATTATTCATACTGTTTAAAGATATGGCGCAAACTGAAGAAAAAGGTTCGCATTCAGCAAATCGGATTCCATAACAGCCTTGAAGTCGGCTGCTGGGTCGCGCTCTGCAGCTCGTCGTGAACAACAAGAGTACGCTTGGCGCCCGAGCTCGTGGCGCAGCCTGCGTTTGGTTGCGTGGTTTTAAAGCATATCGTTGAAGTTAGGGCCCACGGGTGTATGATATTTTTTCACTATATTTATGAGGTTTCATGTTATTACAATTTATGTTAGTAAATCACATTTCACATAGTGGAAGAAATATAACACCGTGGACGCGAACTTCCGCGGCAAAGTATAAAAGTGCCCATTCAATTCAGACGATCGTCTACAATAGAGCAGAAATTACAGGCGTCTATTATCTAATTAAATTATTAATATATTTGTGATTGTAAACTTGTTTGGCTCAACTGTTCTTTACGATACAAATATTTGTTACATTGAGTATTTAATACATGTTATTATAATAAATATATTTTTTTTAATAAATACATACTGGATTATTTATTATATATATTTTTATTTGTTTAAAATACTAGTTATTAGCCGTGTGGAAACGGTAGTAAGATTACATTTGTCACCACCCCAACTCTTCCCGTTGGTGTCGTAAGAGTCGGTTAAAAATTGAAGTGTCATTGACTATTTATTTATCAATGGGTAGTAGTGCGAGTAGTGTGTCCACTATGATGGGCAGCAGCATCATCTTAGTGGACACACTACTCCCGATTATGGGTATATAGTAACCTCCTAATGCGTCCATGCACATAGCCTAAGGAAAGGACATTGCCCATGCAGCTGTGTCCTAATAGAGGCTGATCTACCTTTTCCTATATGGATTATGTGTACAAATACCGCTTTTCTTAATTATATTGTACTTGTAAAATATAGCTGCGTAGTTGTACGGTATACTACACCGAACATCGCTATCACAATTAATACAATTATGTATCTTGCCCTTAGATACTTCTATTCAATAGCTGTTAGCATTGGTAGGTACGTTAATACTTCTTCTTTACAACCGCTACTTTTGAAAATATTACTAGCATTTGATTCTCTATTGAACCTCCATGGGTCTTCAGACCTTACGGTATCGACTGTAGGGTCGGTAATGAAACGAAGTTTGTTAATATTAAAACATTAAATAATGCCTTAGAACGCATGTACTAAAACAGATTATTCATAACTACCAATACATAGCTCATAGCTACAATAATAATTCGACTGATAGCCTAAATTTGCAATCCGTAACGAAGTTTATGTGTTTCTCGACTTTCTCGCCACCTTCACATCTCGAAGACAATTTGTCGCATTTTGACATTAAGACGCAATGTATTTTATCGCTCAAGGTACACTTGTGCTACGAATTTTGAGGATATCTCGCGTGGGACTTTCAAGCGAAATAATTATGTCGCTTTGATAGATCATCGCGAGTCAGCGTTATCTCGCGCGCATGTTGTGCTACCAATTCGTGACATAGCTCGAGAAAACTCTATGTCGCAGTTTTTGTCGTCCCGCGCCCATGATGTGCTTGCCGGGCAGCTCTGTTGGCTTTTGGTCCATTTTGACGCATAGTCCTTTACTAATTTAGTAAATCAGTTAGTACTGTACATACAACCTACTGAATCGAATCTAAATCGAACCGAAGATTGTATTGTTAATAAGGTATTCATTACAATTTATAAATAAATACATGATTATTTTCTACATTTAAGAAAAACATAACTTTAAAAATATAAATTGTAGTGGGTTGGATAGTCAAACACAATGTTTTCTGTTATTCTTGCAAAATATTAAGCCCAGTAATGTAAAAGATCAGGGGAGGGAGGTGGAATAATAATTTCTTGCCTATTTTTATAAATAACTTCGAAATATAAATATATTGAAGTTATATATTTTGTTTTTAAATGATCCATTTGCGTGGTTTTTTAATACTTTTAAAATGATAGATATAAAATGATAATATATTTAAAATCCTCACACTAAGTTGATTTTATTTATGATATGATATTGGTGCCATGGAAACTAGGTAGGGCCCTGGTGTGGGACGTGACATGCGTAGATACGTTCGCCCAGTCCCACATCCAGGTAACACGCACCTCGGCCGGTGCTGCGGCTGATCAGGCTCAGATCCTCAAGCGCCGCAAGTATTCTAGTTTGTTACAAAACTATCATTTTGCGGCGCTTGCGGTGGAGACCTTAGGGCCCTGGTCAGCCGACATGAAGCAATTTATGAGGACCCTGTCGTCTCAATTGATCCACGCTTCTGGGGACCCCAGAGCTGGCGCCTATTTTTCCCAAAGGATCAGCATTGCGATCCAAAGAGGGAACGCCGCCAGCGTCATGGGGTCCATGCCGCAGACAGACCTGCTCGACGAAGTATTCTTTTTATAAGGTTTTTTTTTTTTTGTAGGTAAGTATTTTTATTAAATGTATTTTTAGCTTTCTATTTAGATATTGGTTGAAAACTTTTTTATCTAATTTACCCCACAAAAGAAGCCTTCATATTTAAAATGAATGAATTATTTTTATCTGATAGCTGATGCTTACCGATTGGTCCCGTCACAGGATTAGATTTGGGTAGAAGAAACAAGTTCATTCATTTGTATGACGGCCGAGCGTGTCAGATTTTGTACTGAAGTTGTTACTTGCCTATGATTTTAAATATGTCTCAGGCCCTTGAATATTCATATTTTTTTGTGTTATTGCAATTAACATTACTTAAGGAGGCATTATTAATGTTTTTGTTCACTTCAACTTACAAAATTTGACGCCCGAAAGCTGCAAGGTGCGAATAAAGACGGACAACTCAGTGGATTTTACTGAGTTCATTTGACACGCTAAGTAGATACGTTTGCTTGATCTATGGTATATATGACATCTGTGAGTCCCGTTTTAATTTAGTCTAGTTCCGACAGTGGCATTCATGAGAAAAACAAATTTAATATCTTAAATTTGCATTAAGCATGAGCACGACACGAATAACTTAATACCGCACCAATCAATTATTTTTTTTTATAACCGACTTAAAAAAAACCTAGATGGTCCCTTTGGCACCATAAAGTCGGAAAAGGGATCTTAGAAAAAACCGGCCAAGTGCGAGTCGGACTCGCGCGCGAAGGGTTCCGTACCATTATCAATTTATTATTTAAAAAATACAGTTAAATCAACCTACCTCAAAAACTATAGGAGATAATTTAATCAAACCAAAAATCGTTGATAGATTTTATTAATGTGCATAACATATATTTTTTTTAGCATTTTATATCGCGTAGTATCTTGACGTTGAACGGCTCCAAGATAGTAACACGAGGGCAATTTATGGCGAGACCTTAGGCACTGCTTTACTGTCCCTGGATCTGAAGTCTGGTGGGGTTAATACTGCCTGGGAGGCCCTGTCTTCTCGTATTCTCGATTCAGCAAAATCTACTTTGGGTCTGAGAGTCCGGAAACATGAGGACTGGTTTGATGAGAATGATGGGGCTCTAACGGATGCTATTGATAAACACCGTCGGCTCTTGAGGCAGCACAGAAGAATACGTCCAGAGGGAAGTGTCGCAGAGATACGCTGTAGTGATCTAGAGCTGCGTAAGCTCGCACGAAAGGCTAAAGAAAACTGGTGGCAGGAGAAGGCTCGTCGGATGCAGTGGCTCGCTGATACCTATCAGCTAGGCGAGTTTTATTCAGAGGTTAGAAACCTTGTTGGTATATCCTCCGCGGCAAAAGTCCCACTAAGGCCAGCTAATGGCGAAAGGCTTCTTAAAAGCAGGGAGGAAATACTCCAACGATGGGCGGAGCATTTCAATAACTTGCTCAACGTGGACCGTTCTGTTGATCTGGACCATGTTCGCTCCTTACCTCAACAACCTGAAGCTCGAGAGTTAGACGAGCCACTCACACTCGACGAAGTCACTTTTGCCATTAAGCAACAAAAAAACAAGAAAGCGGTTGGTGCTGACTCCGTACCAGGAGAAATATTGAAATGCGGCGGTGAGAGATTATTTTCAGCGGTGAAGGATCTTTTCGTTGATATGTGGGAACAAGAACTAGTCCCCAACACTTTCAAAGTGTCTCTCATTCGGACTCTATATAAAGGAAAAGGTGATAGAGCCGATTGTAATTCTTACCGTGGTATTTCGCTCCTGTCAGTACCTGGAAAAGTCTTCGCCAGGGTTCTTTTAAATCGTCTCAGAGACCTGTCTGAAAAGATTCTGCCAGAGTCACAGTTTGGTTTCCGTCCTGACCGTGGTACGTGTGAGGCAATCTTCTCTGTGCGTCAACTGCAAGAAAAAAGCAGAGAACATGGTCGTAACATGTATCTCTGTTTTGTTGACCTGGAGAAAGCATTCGACAGCGTACCACGAGAAGCCCTGTGGATAGTCTTGCGGAAACTTGGATGCACGGAGAAGTTTGTGAGACTCCTGAGACTCCTGCATGACGACATGCAGAGCTGCGTTGCAGTAAACGCTGATCAGTCAGATTTCTTTCCCGTTACCTGTGGGGTGAAACAAGGGTGTGTTCTCGCACCCACACTGTTCGCGTTATACTTTGCAGTTGTAGTCCGGGAAGCCTTGCAGACAACTCCAGAAGGAATCCGCATCCGTTTTCGTACTGATGGCAATCTTTTTAATTTAGCCAGATTCAAGGCCCGCACCAAAGTTTCTTACGCACTGATCACAGAAATCGTCTATGCAGATGATCTATGTTTTGTGACCGAATCCCCAGTTGGCCTCCAGCAGCTTATGGCCACCTTTCACGAGTCATGCCGTAGATTTGGTTTGAAGATTAGTGTCAAAAAGACGGAAGTAATGACGTTAGACATTCAAGGTCAAGAGACACTGGCCATTAAACTCGGCGATGATTTACTTCAGCAGGTCAACAAATTTCGCTATCTGGGGAGTACCATATCATCAAAGTGCGACCTTGATGCTGAGATCAACAGTCGGATCGGTGCCGCAGCTGCGGTATTCGGTAGACTGGATCGCAAGGTTTTTAGCTCACATGACCTGAAGCTGGCGACCAAAATTGACATGTATAAGGCGGTGATACTTCCAAACATGCTATACTCTTCAGATTCATGGGTTGTTTACCGCCGACATATACGCACGCTGGACCGCTTTCATCTCAAATGTCTGCGTAGAATAATGAATATACGTTGGTCTGATCGCATTCGTAATACGGAAGTGCTGCGAAGAGCCAATACCATGGGGATTGAGGCTTACCTCATGCGGCGGCAACTTCGCTGGTGTGGACACGTTTTGCGAATGCCGGATCAACGTACGGCAAAGTGCATCTTTTTTTCTGAACTTGAGGAGGGCAAGCGTAAGCATGGCGGACAACTCCTCAGGTATAAAGATGTACTAAAGCGCCATATGAAAAAATGCGACATTGAGCCTTCTGAGTGGGAGCGGTCAGCAGCGCAACGACCGGAGTGGAGGTCCCTGGTGAAAACCAGAATAGAATTATTTGAGGAGAATCGCTGTTCTGATCTGGATGCTCGACGCGATGAGGTGAAAGCACGCCCGCCTTGTACTATCACCTACAATTTTTGTAATGGTGTGCTCACTTGCCCGCAATGTGCGCGGACATTCACCAATAAGATCGGCTATATTAGCCACATGCGAGCACACCAACGGCATATTGTAAGGAGTTGAAGTGGTCGCCGTGGCCGAAATCGGTCGAGGAAGGTATATATCGCGTAGTTTAAAAAATATAGTGGGGGGCAACATTTTTCAGACTTTGAGAGCTAATATCTCGAAAACGATTTCCTTAAATAAAAATGAGATTTATAAACCTTTATATAATTTTCAAAGACCTTTCTATTAATACCCCACACGCTTATATACAACTAAAAAATTTTTTCTTTCCTTCATTTACATGTATGGAGGGCCCTCACCCCAAAGGTTTTTTACAATTTAGTATCATAATCCTGTAGCGGTTTATACAACACATATCCTTACCAAATTTCGTTACTGTAGCATTTATAGTTTCCGAGTAAATCGGCTGTGACAGACGGACAGACGGACAGACGGACAGACGGACATGACGAATCTATAAGGGTTCCGTTTTTGCCATTTTGGCTACGGAACCCTAAAAATCAGTTGAAGTCGGTGTGTTTATATCGTTATTAAAAAAAAAAGCATTTATAGAAATTGAAATAACTTTATTCGTACAAACACAAAAAATTCAATAGACAGAAACGAAAAATCCTGGGATAACTCGGGGCATTTATACGAAAGTGATGTAGCAAAATATTTTATCGACTAAAAAAATATCGATGTTACTGTGAATGACAACATCAAAATGTTATTCGGCATTAATAAATATTAGGCACTTTCTCATTAATTAAAATAAAATAAAAAATTTAACGGGTATTTACGCGTTTATTTTAAAATAGTTAACAAAATATACAATCAATATTAAAATATCAATATTTAAATTGTAATTTTGATTAATATGACATCTGCATACTTTTACTATCTGAAGAGGCCCGATATCAGATATGACATTAAACCTTTGTACTGTAATGTTCGAGAATGTTCAATATGCACATCTTTTATTATAGGTAATTATATAGACATCTTTTTAATCGATATCAAATCCCTATAACTTGCCCCCCGGTTATCCCAGGTATGCAATGATAAACTTTAACTTACATACAAAATCGATGGTATGTCTATATTATGTATCTGTGTCTATTTCTGGGTTTTCATTAGACGTTCAAAGGGTTAAGGTGTTTTGCTTGTTAAAAGAAAACTTAATTTAAATATTACGGTCGGCCGCTCATCATTAGTTTTTAAAAGATACTTAGTTATAAAATGAAGTTTCTTTTACTTTTATGTGCTAACAAGTATTTAATAATATTTTATAGATATAGAACAAAAATTAGGTACTTTGATGAATTGAATAATTAGTACTTTTGGAATGTAGTTTTTTTTTAAAGTGCTTTAGTTACACTGTATGGCAAAGTTTTCTCTGTGTATATAAGTATATAAGTTTTCGTATTTCTTCGATAGTATTTAGAAACCAGGAAAAGAAAGTTTATTACATATTTAGACATTTAACAAAGGAAGGTAGTATGGAATTGTTCGTCATACTTAATTCATTTACATATTTCATTTTCAATTTTATTTTTATTAGTTTTAGTTTACAGTTATTCATATTCGGATGTTGTACAGGGAAATTTATTTATTAAAAGCTCTTTTCATCACGCTTGCTGTATACGCGCGCCATTGCTTGCATGCGTAGCGGGAGTAATATAAAAAAAGTTTAAATTCCTAGGGAGTAATAGAAATGTCAGTACATCATTCAATAACATTTTGTCTTAAGACTTATTTTTTTGGGGCAAGTGTGATGAAAAACATTATATGCATCACGGTCGGTAAGCGGAATACTAACTCGAGTCATAAAAGCCCTCCGCCTGACGGCGTCGGGCTTCTAACACTCTCGTTGGTAATTCCGTACTTGACGCCCTTGATGCGCAATGTACTATTATTACATATCAAGGCATTTAAGAAAGGAAAGTATGGAATTGTTCGTCATACTTAATTTATTAATATATTTTATTTTTATTAATTGTAAACTAAAATTAATAAAAATAAAATATATTAATAAAGTTATCCATATTCGGATGTTGTGTAAAGAAATAATGTATTTATTAAAAGCTCTTTTCATCACGCTTCCTGTCTAAGCGCGCCTTTGCTTGCATGCGTAGCGGGAGTAATCGAAAAATAAAATTCCCTAGGGAGTAATAGAAATGTCAGTACTTCATTCAATGATAATTTGTCTTGAAACTAATTTTTTTGGGGCAAGTGTGATGAAAAACATTGTGTGCATCACGGTCGGAAAGCGGAAAATTTTAGAACATTCAGTAAAAAAACGTCAGGATATTATCAAACGTAAATTTACGCGATTAAGAGCCGTTTGTAGTTAAAATATAAGTAATAATCGTGTAAAGTGTCGATTCCTATGATCAATTACCTACGGTAATTGGGTAAATTACATACTCGTACGGAATAACTATGTATACATAACACAAACATGTAATTGGTATACATAATACAAACTTGAATCAAAGTTTATTCATCCTCAATTTTTTTTAAAGTTGTAAAACTTCAGCACTTTGATTAATATATTTATGTGTATTTTTGTAACTTTAATTTGAATCAAATTATAGTAATGATTGAAAAGTATGAGAAAACTCACACTCGCATGAAAATATGCACTCTGAACCTCTTAATTCTTCTACTACTTACTTACGTACTTCCTCTTAAATAAAAAAAAAATCTTAATTTGCAGTAATTATTGTAATTTAATACAATCAACATTATAAGTATCAAAATTAAAAACACTGACTCAATTTTATATCACAAGTAACAAACTTTTTATATCACAAGGAACAAACTTTAGCTAAAAACACATTAAAAGTTTAAAAGACAATTTAAAACAACTTCCACATACCTTTAAACAAGCTTTCACAAGTCAAAAGTCACTTCGCACTCACTCGCACAATCACTAATTTAATAACAACTATGTTATATTATATTTAACGTATACGAAACGTCGGGGTAACGAACGACCACCCTCCGCGACGACTTATTTGGTACTGACGCAGGGTGGCTACCCTAGTCGGATTCAGTGTGAAAAACAAGCTTTTATAATTGTGAGACAATTTCTCCGGTATATTTTGTGGCCCAACTCAAACTCTTTATTTTTGAAACTGTACATTTGATATACATAAATTTAATCTAACTAAACTAACGTATATATCTAAGATTGGTCCTTGTGGCGTTGTACCGAGGATACTGGCGGCATTTCCTCGCTGTATCGCAATACTGATTTATATTTTTTTTAGATGTATTTTTACGTAGTAACATTACTATGTATATAAATCTAGCTGTTTACCTTCAGCGGTAGTAAGCTTCGGATTTTTTTCTTTGTTATATTTATATGACATAATAATATTTAAATTTCTCCGGTACTTTTTCGCGATATTAGCTGCTTCATAAATGCGGATTTGTTTTTTAAAACGATCTTCAAGTGTTGGCTTTTATTTTGTATTTGTAATCGACTTCAAAAAGAGGAGGTTCTAAACTCTGTCGATATTATTTTTGTATGTTACGATGTCTCCGAGATTTTTTTTTAAACGGGTCCCGAGCTCTGCACTGCTAAGCGAAATAGCGATATCTCAAAAATAGAGGCATTTGGAAATGCAATCGTCAGCTATAGAATTTATTAGGTCCCAGCTGCTGTTCCCTTTAGCACCAAGTCGAAGTCTGATAATGGGATCTTGGAGAAATCTGTTGAAGTTGTTTTTTTACTTTTATTTTGTGATAATAATGTTATGTTGTGAGTCGATTTCTCCGGTAGTTTTTCGCAGTATTGGCTGGTTTGTTGAGACCAATTTTTTTCTGATAATAAATGCCGATATTATTTTTGCCATAATATAATTATGTCAGTCATTCTTTATACAGGATGATTATTTACACAGAAATTCACAGATAACCTTGCACACTCCATACGTAATACATACTGGGCAACTTTTAGTACGGGACCAATACCAAAATTGTTTCGTTTTCCATGAAAGATGTTTTTCTGAATATTTATAAAAAACAACTCTTTTATTGTTTAACCCTTCCTGGAGTTTCCTGGGGCTCAAGCAATGTGTACTAAAATTTGTAATTTTCAAGTCCACTTTTGAATTTATTTTGACAATAGCATATGATAGGATGATTTTATAATTATTATAATATAAAAAATATTTCAATATTATTTCCTAAATAATTATTATGAATTATTTTTATTCAAATTATTTACAAAAAAACTCTACATTCCAGGTGAAATAATATCTATACGTAATATGAGATGGAAAAGGTTTTCGACCGCATAACCATAGCTTTAGAAAGTACACGGCACAAATGCTACGCTTTCGTAGACTTCGTAGCAATTACGTCACACGCCGTAGCTCGTAGCAGTTACCTCGTAGCGTCAGTTCACAATTTCAAAAAATGTATACAATTCTGTACCTTATTTCAATGCCTTAAATACAAAAATGTAGTCATATTTACGAACTTGATGGTTTTAGTCATTGATTTAGAATATATAAGTGGATCCCCAAACAGCTCAAAAAAATGGCCCCAAAAATGGGCTGCAGAAGTAAATATTGCGGTCCTTTTGCTCCGCTATTCAGTTCTGACAGTTGACATTTGGTCACCTTACGGTATAGCATCATTATTCCTTAAACATAAAAAAGTTTCTACTATTTTGCAGTGTTGTTCGCAAATTTGACACTTATTGCTCACTTCACAAAGTTTTTTATTCTTTGAGTTTTTGTTATTATAGTTTATTGTAAGTGAGCGTTATTAGCTTCAACTGAAACATGATAGAAATGACTTTTAGTGCCACTTTTCTTGGTTTTTTTGTTTGGCTCTGTGCGTCCATTTATAATTTAATGTCATTGGTTTTAGTGATAATAAATTTATTTTAAAATAAAAATTAAACCGCCTTCAAAAATTCGCCCGAACTAAAAAGTAAAAAATAACTTTAGTTCCTACCTCTTAGGATTTCCTACCCAAACCTTTAAACCTTTTACCCTATTCATTGAAATAAAATAGTATGGCTAGGTATCCTACAGATTTCTTAGAAGTCGGTGCCAAGCCAAATACTCGTACGCTCATAGGTATATATTAGATAGAGCTTTGTATCTTACTGTCACTCCGATTATGCTTTTATCAACAGAATGGTCTTGCCTCAGTCATTTTGATGAAAGCATAACCGGAGTGACAGTAAGTTACAAAGCTCTACCAAATACATATACTCGCGAAGTGAACATATTTTTCTTGGCACCGACTTCTAAGAAATCTGTAGGATACCTAGCCATACTATTTTATTTCAACGAATAGGGTAAAAGGTTTAAAGGTTTGGGTAGGAAATCCTAAGAGGAAGGAACTAAAGTTATTTTTTACTTTTTAGTTCGGGCGAATTTTTGAAGGCGGTTTAATTTTTATTTTAAAATATTTTATTTTTTGCTTTTTAGTAGTTTAATTTATATAAAATCGTTATTTTGTATGCTCTAACTACTTGTAATTAGAATGTACTGCACTGTAGTAGGCCAGAAAACCTGAACTGGCTAACTTACCTACCTATAGGAATATACAACCAACTGTCTGTGCGATATTCAAAGAATTATCCCATTATCAAGGAGTTAAACATTGTATCATCAGCAGGTATGAGTCATTTCAAAGATTATAGGCCTTAGCATGCTTATATTATTTAAAGAATCACTAACCGCTAACGAACATGTCATAACTACTAAGCAAACACTTGAATAGATCTCGAAAATGAATGACAGTTGTTAAATTCAAAGAATAATCCTCCAACTCCTAATCCTTAAGGAGTTATACCTTTCATCATCAGCTCACCAATATGAGACTATGACCACCTAAAGGCAAATACTCGAATAGCTTCCAAAATACATGAAATATGATATATTTAAGGAATTATCCCCCAACTCCTAATCTCTAAAGAGTTATACCTTCCATCATCAGCTCATCAACATGAAAGGATCACCAACTTAAGACGTTCATGACTAGACGCAAATACTTCATTAGTCTTCGAAAATAAATGAAAAATGTCATGTGTGCCTACAACATTTGAAGAGTTCCCTCGATTTCTCCAGGATCCCATCATCAGATCGGGATTTGGTGACAATGGGACCAACTAGAAGGTATACCCTTTCAAACAAAAAAAGAATTTTTCAAATCGGTCCACGCGTCTTCGAGTAATCGGGGAACATACATAAAAAAAAAAAAAGATTTCGACGAATTGTTAACCTCCTCCTTTTTGAAGTCGGTTAAAAAGCGACGTTTTCTAAGAGGTTTCTATGAAAAGTATTGTAATTAAGGTTTCGTAAACAAGATTTTGACAAGTTTTGTCATTATCTGTCCGCCTGTTTCTAACTTGGTAAGTTGTTAGTATGCAAAGATTTTTTATTTATATAAGTATCCACGGCGTTAAAAAATAATCTAAATAAATAGACGGCGATAATGCTGCCACTCATTTGCTTTGAAATTTTGGTTGAGCTTTATTCCTATGATGTAAAATAAGAGTGACAGCTGGTAACCACAGTTACCAAAAGCAAATGAGTGGATAAAGGTGTATTAGAATCACAGGGTCAACGAGAAAAAAAAACGTAAAGGGAATAATTATGACGAAGATGTGATTTTTTTCTTCTTGTTTATTGAAAAAAATTACGATTTTTTACAGCATAACTACTATTTCCAATCGAAAACTTTTACAATTAATATTTACAATCATACCCCCTTATTCATAAACGTTTGCTTGCCGCTAATAATTGTTTGTCCCTTTCGGTCTTAAGAATGTGTCCATAAGAGCAAAAGGGACAAACAATTAATATTAGCGGCTTGTTAAGTTAGCAAACGTTTATGATTGTAGGTTTCACCGCAAGGAATAGCCAATTTACGTTAGATTTCTTTTGTATGTAAACATCAAAAATAAGTACGTCAAGTACCCACCAGAATAAAATTGATTGAAAGCGGCGTTTCATTCCTCTATAAGGATAATATGCGATTGACCTAAATATGTGATTCATTAGTATGTATACAAAGTAATAATTTTAATGAATAGGTAGTCTTTTGCAATTTCTACCCTCTAGTTTAAGCTTCACATAATAATTATAAGAGAATATAGGGACGCGTCCACATATAAATTATTTAAACTATTTTATCACATGAATTTGCCGCGTGGTGTCAGACTGATGATAATAATAAATTGAATAATGTTTTAAATAATAATAATAAAATAGCGTCTATTTCAGACAATACAATATTCACTTGTAGTTTTATTTTATATATAAAGTTAATTGTCTGTATGTCCTTGTTGGCAAAGGTCTCTCCCAACTCCTTCCCATATATTTGTCACTACCCTAACTACTCCATGGGTGTCGTAAGAGTGGACTAAGAGATTGAAGAATCACTGAACATACATTTATTGAAGGGACAGTTGCAAAAAAATGTATAGCCTTTAATGAAAACTTTTTACGTCATAATTTTTGTGTCTCGGAGTAAAATTTAGTGTAACGACTTTTGGCAATGAAAAAAGGCGAATAAATATTTTTTTCTTTACATAGTTTATTTATTTATTATTTAATCATTATTGCACAAAGAATAGAGTACAAAAGGCGGACTTAATGCCATAAGGCATTCTCTACCAGTCAACCATTAGGCGAAACAGAAATTAAAAGTATTGGTGCGGTGAAAGACACAAGTAAAAGAAAATTAAAGCATCAAACAAAAAAAACACTACAATAAAATATGTTAATAAATATGAATACACAATAAAAAATACAAATATATACAATTATCAAATATTTAAATATAAACGAAGAATATAATATACAAAGAAAATAATAATCAACAATACGAGCCTTAATTTTTAGGGTTCCGTAGCCAAAGTGGCAAAAACGGAACCCTTATAGATTCGTTATGTCCGTCTGTCCGTCTGTCCGTCTGTCACAGCCGATTTACTGGGAAACTATAAATGCTACAGTAACGAAATTTTGTAAAAATATGTGTTGTATGAACCGCTACAGGATTATGATACTAAATTGTAAAAAAAACCATTGGGGTGGGGGCCCTCCATACATGTAACTGAGGGATAGAAAAATTTTTTTGGTTGTATATAAGCGTGTGGGGTATTAATAGAAAGGTCTTTGAAAATGATGTCAAGGTTTATACATTATATTTTTATTTAAGCGAATCGTTTTCGAGATATCAGCTCTCAAAGTCTGAAAAATGTGTCCCCCCCCCTCTATTTTTTAAACTACGCGATATACAATACTAAAAAAATAAACTCTATCAATCATTTTTAGTTTGATTAAATTAACTCTTACAGTTTTTGAGGTAGGTTGATTTAACTGTATTTTTTAAATAATAAATTGATAATGGTACGGAACCCTTCGCGCGCGAGTCCGACTCGCACTTGGCCGGTTTTATTGAAATTTGATTCCTTTTTTGACTGTCAGTGGTTGTCGGACAGAGTACACTATATTTAGTATGACTAATTTTCGTAACACAATTGATGCGATCGTAATTTTTGTTTTGACTAAGGTCTTAAATATGATTTTTCTTTGAAGATTGATGACGGACAGCAGCGCAATCATAGTGGACACACTATTGCGCCAACCCGCTTGCCCAGCGCCGATTATGAGCATTACCTCCTACTGTATCCATCATCATCATAATCATCATCAGCCTATGATAGTCCACTACTGAACGTAGGCCTCTCCTATTAGTTAATAGGAGCGCGTAGAGACGCATTAGGAGGTAAATGCCCATAATCGCCACGCTGGGCAAGCGGATTGGCGATCGCAGTAATGTGTCCACTATGATGACGATGCTGCCCATCATCAATCTTTTATCAAATAATGGTCAGTGGCACTTCAATCCCTTAGTCGACTCTTACGACACCCGCAGGAGGAGTTGGAGTGGTGACAAATGTATTCTTACTGCTGTCACCACACGGCATAGATACTAGAAGAGGTTTTATTCTAGCAATGGACCGAAGTAGGCCGATGATGAAATTTAAAAAAAGTAGAGATATCTGAATATCTTCAAGGCAAGAGCAAATAGGTACGAGTATCTCACAGGTAAGCGTGCTCCACCGTAGACTGCATCATCACTTACCAGCTGGTAGGATCGTGGTCAAACGTCTACCTATTCTGAATAAAAAAAAAAGATATTTTACGGTACCGAAAAACCACTAAACCATGCCCCGAGTATCTTCTATTAGGTTTAATTGTTTTATTAATCGTATTATTTAATTATTTATAGGCAAAAATCTCATAAATTATAAAAAAGCTTGTGAAAAGTCTAAAAAGAAGATTAGGATTGATGCTTATTTAGGAGTTGAAATGGTGGACCCATAGTTGCAGTATTGGCCCATGACTGGGTGATTTACAGTGTTGTGTATGTTGTAATTCCTAGGGCACCCCGGAGGTGCATAGGGCCTCCACAAGATCCTTCCACGCTTTTCTGTCTTGAGCAACCTTCTTGGCTTCGCTCCAGGTCAGACCTACGGCTCGCAATTCGCTCTCCACGCTTCTTTTCCACGTGTGTACAGGGCGACCACGAACTAGTTTTCCACCTTGAGGCCTCCACTCAAAGGCGATACTAGCGAGGTTCGTTGCTCCTCTTCGAAGAGTATGCCCGATCCATCTCCACTTCCGCTGCGCTACTTCGTGGACAATTGGAATCTGACGGCACAAGTTCCACAAATCCTCGTTCCTTATAGTTTTCGACCAGAATATGCGGAGGATCGAACGAAGGGACTTATTGACAAACACTTGTAGCTTGTGTGGTTTTACAGTATCTAGTTAAATTAATATGAACATAAGCACACCCTTATCAATTTAATTTTCACGTCCTTCACAATATTTGAAGCACTGTAATTAAGTATGTTGAAGTAAATAATATACACATTTTAGTTATTTGATGGAAATGTTTTGACACCACTTTATTGTTAGTTCTGGTAAACATGTTTATCACTTCTGAATTCATAATATTATGTTTATTTTTCATCAATCGCTCGTATGCCGGAACGTGGATTCGTGTACGAGAAAACTATAAGAAAAAAATATTTGCGGCATACGAGAGGTTAAAAATAGGTAGTGATTTATTTTGCAATTTTTAGATGGTTGATAATACTGTCACTTATTTAAAAAATACAAACGATAATTCTAACTCCGGTTCATAGCAAGTTTTTTTGCTCAACTGGCGTAATAGTACATTACGATGCAATCGCTATCAAATCTATCCAGGGATCGGAACCGGTTTTCTAGAAAAAATAGCCCCATATTTTTAAATGTTTAATAGTCTTTATGTAGTCCTCAATATTTTATGTATTTAATATTAATTCAATAACAAAATATAGAACGAAAAAGAACGAAATTCGAACAGTTCTATTATATAACTACGAAAAAAAAACGGTATCAGATCTCTGAATCTTTCATAGAGTCCGGAGCGCTCAAAAATATCTGAACATGCTTCTATCGTTATGGCAATAAATTACGATGCAATCGCTATCAAATCTATCCAGGGATCGGAACCGGTATTCTAGAAAATATAGCCCCATATTTCTTAATGTTTATTAGTTTTATTACTCTTTATGTAGTCCTCAATATTTTATGTATTAAATATTAATCTAATAACAAAAAAAATATATACCGAAGAACGAAAAAGAACTAAATTCGAACAGTTCCATAATATATCTACGAAAAAAAACCGGTATCCGATCCCTGAATCTATCATAGCGTCCGGAGCGCTCAAAAATATCTGAACATGCCTCTATCGTTATGGCAATAAAGGGTTGTTCAGATATTTTTGAACGCCCCGGACGGTACGATATATCTGATGGCGACTGTAGAAGTGCGAAAAAATTACGAATTCATAACGTTATCAATAAAGGTAGGTTTAGTTTTAATTTTATATTTTTAGTTATAATTTGTTATTTTCTTTTATAATTGGCTGAGTAAAGTTTTCTGAAGGTATGAATATACAGATACATATATATAGTACAGAGATAATATGTGTGAGCTGGGGTTGGAGTGCACCATCAGGGACGTGACCCGCGAGGAGGTGTGCGGCGGTCAGCTGACGCGCTCATGCATCGACCACGCCTGGGCGCGCACCCGGCGAGCGGTCACCTCGTATGTGCTTACCACTAAGGTATCGGACCACTATCCCATAGGGCTGTGCCTGGCCACCGCGAGTCCCTCTCAAACCGGTAAGCAACAAACAGTGACTATTATCTGTGAAAAAACACTTAAACGGCAATTTGAAAGTGTAAATTGGTTGGACATTATGAATTGTGATTGCCCGCTGCAGTTATACGACAGGTTGTGTTCATCGTTTATTCGTGCTTATGAAGACTCTAAAATACAAATAACGCCGCGCGCAAAGCGTAAAGATAAAGGGTGGATAAATAACACAATCAAAAAAATGTTAATAGTAAGAGATACTTTATTTAAAAAATGGAAAAGTTGTCCTAACGATGTAAACTTGAGATTGCAATATAACAGGTATAGAAATAGGGTCAACAAATATATTTATAAAGCTAAAAATAAGTTTAGGCAACAAGAACTAAAAAAATGTAATAATAATAGTAGAAAAATTTGGGAAAAAATTAATTTATGGACAGGGACAGAGAAAATGAGTATAGATAGGATAATACAAAAATATTTAGCAAAAAATGATAACATTAAAAATATTTGTGATAAGTTTTCGGATACATTTACCAGAGAAATTATAGATATAAGGCATAATTGTAACCTGAAGTTTCTAAATAGATCAGAGTACATACATCATAGCCAGGTTTCATTAAGGTTTATTAAAGCGCAGCCGAAAGACATTTATAAAATTATTTATAGTTTGTGTGAAAAAAAGTCTCCTGGATTGGATCAGATCAGGGTGCGTGACATTAAATATTTAAATGACAAGATTAGCCCTATTTTAGCTAAATTCATAAACTTGTGTGTATCAAATGCAAAGTACCCAAAATTATTAAAAACCGCTATAATAAGACCTATATTTAAACAAGGATCGTACTCCGATTATACAAATTACCGACCAATTGCTATATTATCAGTCGTTAACAAAATAGTGGAGAAATATATAACAGCCCAAATTAGTAGTTTCTTGGAAAATAATAACATTCTAGCGCAATCTCAACACGGGTTCCGTAGGGGCCGCAGCACGGCGACCGCACTGGCGCGGTTCACCGACGAGGTAAACGAGGCTCTCGACCAGCGGAAGCAGGTGGTTGTGGTCTACATTGACTTCAAAAAAGCCTTCGATACATTGGACCACAGCCAGCTGCTTCAGGCAATGGAAGAGTGTGGGATCGCGGGCCCGCTCCAGGGATGGCTCCGCGCCTACCTCGAGGGTCGAACCCTGCGCACGGCCGTGGCGGGCGAGTGCGGCGCGCCCGCGCCCGTCGGCTGCGGAGTGCCCACCGGGTCGGTGACCGGGCCAGTCGGGTACATAGTACAGTCGAAGACAAAATAAGGGGTATACAAAAACGTTCAAAAATATGTCCCAGTGCACTCTAATTCTGTGTAATAAGAACGTCGTAACATATTTATGAACGGATTCTTTCGATACTTATTTTTGCACTTGACTGTACATGTCAATAGTATGTCTAACGTAGTAAAGAATTGTAGTATCTATATGTATGCTGATGATACGTGCCTATTATATGCGGATAAGGACCTGAGTTTAGTAGAAAATAAAATACAGGAAGATCTCACGAACATCATAAAATGGTCGCACGATAATGGAATTATTATAAATGTGGCTAAAACAAAATGTATGTGTATACGGTCGCCCTATTCTAAGGACAGGTATAGGCCGCCGCGCATTGTGGGCCACAGTTTCGACTGCCTCCACAGTGCGCGGCCGGCCGCGCCTGCGTGCGGCTGTGCCGAGCTCCAGGTGGTGGAACAATACAAGTACTTAGGCCTTATCATAGATTTTAAATTCTCATGGCAGTTACACGTGAATACCTTGTGCGAGAGGCTAAGAGCAGTCCTTGTAAAGTTCCACCATCTGAGGTCAGTTTTAAATAGGGCCACTTTGTATACAGTATACTATGCGCTAGTGGACTCGCTATTGTCATATGGACTGGCGAGCTATGGTCGGACGTTCAAAACATACCTAGATAAGATAAAAGCCCTACAAATAAGATTCATGAAATTATTGGTGGATGACAAGATAAAAACTAAATGTAAAAATAGCACTTATGATCAACTTTTTATGGAATGTAAAATATTGCCTGCACGGCAAGCACATCATGGGCGCGGGACGACAAAAACTGCGACATAGAGTTTTCTCGAGCTATGTCACGAATTGGTAGCACAACATGCGCGCGAGATAACGCTGACTCGCGATGATCTATCAAAGCGACACAATTATTTCGCTTGAAAGTCCCACGCGAGATATCCTCAAAATTCGTAGCACAAGTGTACCTTGAGCGATAAAATACTTTGCGTTTTAATGTCAAAATGCGACAAATTGTCGTCGAGATATGAAGGTGGCGAGAAAGTTGAGAAACACATAAAGTTCGTAACGGATTGCAAATTTAAGCTTTCAGTCGAATTATTATTGTAGCTATGAGCTATGTATTGGTAGTTATGAATAATCTGTTTTAGTACATGCGTTCTAAGGCATTATTTAATGTTTTAATATTAACAAACTTCGTTCCATTACCGACCCTACAGTCGATACCGTAAGGTCTGAAGACCCATGTGGTTCAATAGAGAATCAAATGCTAGTAATATTTTTAAAAGCAGCGGTTGTAAAGAAGAAGTATTAATTGTGATAGCGATGTTCTGTGTAGTATACCGTACAATTCGCAGCTATATTTTACAAGTACAATATAATTAAGAAAAGCGGCATTTGTACACATAATCTATATAGGAAAAGGTAGATCAGCCTCTATTAGTTCATGGCTGCATGGGCAATGTCCTTTCCTTAGCCTATACGCATAGCCGCATTAGGAGGTTAATATATACCCATAATCGGGAGTAGTGTGTCCACTATGATGATGCTGCTGCCCATCATAGTGGACACACTACTCACACTACTACCCATTGATAAATAAATAGTCAATGACACTTCAATCCTTTAACCGATTCTTACGACACCAACGGGAAGAGTTGGGGTGGTGACAAATGTAATCTTACTACCGTCTCCACACGGCTATTAATAACGCGTATTTTAATCAAATAAAAATATATATAATAAATAATCGAGTACGTATTTATTACAAAAAAAATATTTATTATAATAACATGTATTAAATACTCAATGTAACAAATATTTGTATCGTAAAGAACAGTTGAGCCAAACAAGTATACAATCACAAATATATTAATAATTTAATTAGGTAATAAACGCCTGTAATTTCTGCTCTATTGTAGACGATCGTCTGAATTGAATGGGCACTTTTATACTTTGCCGCGGAAGTTCGCGTCCACGGCGTTATATTTCTTCCACTATGTGAAATGTGATTTACTAACATAAATTGTAACAACATGAAACCTCATACATATAGTGAAAAAATATCATACACCCATGGGCTCTAACTGCAACGATATGCTTTAAAACCACCCAACCAAACGTAGGCTGCGCCACGAGCTCGGGCGCCAAGCGTACTCTTGTTGTTCACGTAGAGCTGCAGAGCGGGACCCAGCAGCCGCCTTCATGGTTGTTGTGGAATCCGATTTGCTGATTGCGAACCTTTTTCTTCAGTTTGCGCCATATCTTTAAACAGTATGAATAATTGATAAATACCATGCTTTATTGACAGCACCGCAAAAATAACCTGCAGATCAAATAAATAATCGTAGTATGATTTTTTACTATACATAATACGGTCCATTCATCCTTACTTGTCTTATCTAGTAAACAACCTTCTAACCTAAAAGTACACGTCTTCTGTTGTAAATTGCCGTTTCCTTGATTAAAAATTAAGCAATTTTCTAATCACTACGGACGGACTGCACAAATACGAACTCAGGTATTTTGGTATAGCCAAATATGGCAGTTTACAACAGAAAACGTGCACTTTTAAGTTAGAAAGTTGTTTACTGGATAAGACAACTAAGGATGAATGGACCTATCAGACGCGATGTATGTAACTTAAGGTGTCAATTTTCTTGACCATACTTGACCTTAATAGGTAATTAAGTTGGTATATGCAGGATATCCGATATATCAACTAGTTTTAGGTCATAGGTATATTGTTTTGGAACCTGGAGGATGGATTAAGGAGGCGGGTATCGGGTACGAAAACGAAACCCTCATATTTCCATCATAAATTTAAATGATTTGTACAAGCTTTCATCGATATACCTGCTGGTAATTCGAAGACCCGATATATTAATTTTTTGGAGTTTGACCCAATTTAGGTACTTCATCTTTTCCGGATCCACATTCTCCCTCTGAAAACTATGGGTTTAGTTCAACGACATCTTGCTTTGTATTATTATTGGGCTGCGATGACTGAAATATAATTCATTCATAACATAAATTTTTAATAAAGAACTATGAACATGAATTTCAAGAAATATACGGTTAAAATGTAAATAATCGTAACTAACATCCACAGTACCTAAGTAACGTATAAAGAGTATAAAAGGCTATAATTAACTTAAATTTTACGTTCGTGAGCCATTTAAAATATCGCCACCAAACACAATCTACAAATCTCATGTGACAGATTATTATTATGACACTTTGACATTTTCATATTAAAATGTCCTATCTCTTTAATCTTTATACTACGTGAACGAGACAAAGTTATCGTGACTAGAGATGTTTCATTTTTAAAGCTTGCTGTTCACTCATCATTCAACATTATTTATACCGATTCAGTGTTGCTAGGAAAGAAAAGTTAGTCCCACACATACATGGCAACACTTGTTATGTCGCCCGCGAGATGACTCTTTCGCAGGGAACTAATTTCTCAAGCTGTTAACTTGTGCTACCAAAATCGAGAAAATGACGCCTAGAAATATAAATTTGACAGCCGCGACATGGCTTTGTCGCAGCGCGAGCTATCTCGCGCTCAATGATGTGCTTACCGGGCTGTTCATGAACGAGTATTGTTATTAGTAGCCATGGATCAATTTTGTAATAATGAGTTTAAAAAACCTGTATCTAATCAAAGGTTATTAAGAAATAGAGATAATGATAAGCTGCTTTTACCTTGTTTTACGAACTACTTTGGGCAAAGATGTAGAAAATATATGGTACCTAAAATATTTAATGATTTACCATCAGACTTGAAGAGTACTTGTGTAACAAAGCAATCATTTAAAAAGAAAGTAAGCAGCGTACTATTAGATAAATTTAAAAACACTATAGAGTAGCATATATATTATTAAGATACTGGATTGTGCGTGCGTGTGTATGTGTGTATGGTTCGAGAAATATAAATTGAATGTTTATTTTTAATATAATATAGGTAGAAAGTTACCAATTTATATTTCACGAACTATATATACATGCATATGCATGCGCGCGCGTTCGCGTGCGTATACCTGCTTATATGTTCTTTTCGTACAAACACTACACTTAAGTATGTGTATGAGTGTTGGAATTATTCATGTTTGTTAAAGTAAATTTAATAATAGTAACGACGAATTTATTAGAACTTTTTACCTAATGTCATTTGGAGCCTCGTCTGCAAACAAACCATACTCTGGTTTGGCGGAAGTTGTGATCTAGTTCTAAGATTTGTGTCTGAATAAACATTTATTTCATTTCATTTCATTTCATTATATTTTTCCCTGATAGCCGTCGTCTTAAAATTCAAGAAAAGGCAGCTTTTTTATTTCCTATAAATTATTAATAATCTTTTTTCAAGTGAGTGATGTGACGTTTGTGCAGTTTTATGGATGAATAGAGCCTAATGCGTTCGTCCGTAATCACTTAATCAGTACATTGTGTCACGTGTCATTCTATTTTTTCTACTTGATTTTACTTGTTGCAGACGAAAGCATTAGGCTCTGTTCAGCCATAAAACCCAACAAATTATGTCATCTCACTCACTTTAAAAAAATTGTTAACAAATTATTGGACATTTTCTTGAACCTTAAGACAGCGGCTATTAGGGAAATAGTACATTGTGCATCAAGTGAGGTAAGTACGGAATTACTAACGAGAGTGTTAGAAGCCCGGCGCCATCAGGCGGAGGGCTTTTGTGACTTGAGTTAGTATTCCGCTTACCGACCGTGATGCTTACAATGTCTTTCATCACACTTGCCGACAAAAAAATAAGTTTTAAGACAAAATATTATTAAATGACGTACTGACATTTCTATTACTCCCGCTACGCGCGCAAGCAATGGCGCGCTTAGACAGCAAGTGTGATGAAAAATATAATAATTATTCATACCTTCAGAAAACTTTACATAGCCAATTCCTTGTTTATTTGTAAGGTAAGGTGGGGTAAGATGAAACGGTTTTTTGAATGGGGTAAGACAAAAAGTCGTCCTTCTGGTACAGCGTATACAGGTAGCTTTTTGTCTTACCTTGCATTAATTTTTTTGATTACAGGACCGAATCCGGAACACTACACTGCGTTCCCAGACTAAGATAGTAGATGTAAATTGGAAGCAGGCGAAGCTGAAGTGGGACTGGGCTGGTCACGTTTGTCGGATTCCGAGTGAGCTGTGGGTCAGGATAGCCACAGATTGGCAGCCCGACAGCTCCAATCGGAGACGCGGCAGACCTCGTCAGCGATGGCGAGATGAGCAGGTCTCCTTTTTGAAAGAGTGGCCGGAGGCAGGTCGACATAGATTGGAGAAAATGGGGGAGGCCTTTTCTCAGCAGTGGGACACTATAGGCTCACAATAATAATAATGTTTATTTCATACACTCCACTGGCACTGGTCCACTGGGCGACTGAGAACGGTGGCGCGGCGCATGGCACTTTCGTGTAAAAACCCGCGAGTAATAGGTCCAACTTACTATGAACGTCTACCCGCCAATTTGAGAACTGAAACATCTAACGAAGCTTTTGAACGTCAATTAAGGATCTTTTTATTGAGAAACCCTCTGTACTCGGTCCACGAATACATGGATTTAAAATTGTAATGTGCCTATTTAATTATTTGACATTTTAAATGTAAAGTTGATAAACATGATTTCTCCCAATTGATTTTGATTCTAGTTTTAAGTTTGACGATCACGTGTGTGTGATAGTAATATAATATATGTGATGTGATATTTAATGTTAATTTAAATGTAATTCTAAGTTATTATTATTTTACATTTCATTTTGTTGTACCATATTTTTTGACAATCATAATTTGAAGTCATGTAGATTAGTGTATCATAATTTATATTGTAATTTATTTTGTGAGATAAATAAATCAAATCAAATCAAATCATAGATTTCTTATGTTTATTTGTATGGAATATAGATAACGTTAGATGATTTAATTTTCTGAATAGTTAAAACCTACATGGGACTTCAGGGTTTTTCCAGTGCTGAAAGCCTCGCTGTAAACGCACGTTAATGGGCATTTTCACATTTAGGGACACCCAATTAGGGTGATTTAAAAAAACTCTAATTGTAGCCAGGTTTTTAGTGACAATAAAGTACTATGTCTTTTATTATTATTATTTAAACTTGATCGAGGTTTTTACAGCGTGTGTATTTGATACGGGCGAATATTTTAATGGCAATTACTATGGCGACCCAGGGAACCTGGTTACATTTTTTTTAAAGAAATTAAAGGTTTTTTTTTTTTCATACAAAATAATTGAGCATGCAATGTTTTATTCTTTATTCAACAACAACCATGTAAAAAACAGCTTACGCCAAGACATTATATGTGGAATGATCTATAAGCTAACATACTTAATTCTAATAATAATAACATTTTATGTCAAAATAATGAAAATGAAAAATTATAGGGTAGCAGGTATTAAGGTAATGGTTAATTTTTCGTCTAAGTTGTGTCCATCTATCAGAGAAAATGTCGACATTTTGAATCGTAGCTAAAAAGTTATTAATTAGTTCTACCTATAGCTCTGTGGGTGGGTGCGTTAGAAGTTTGATGGGTGCGGATGTGATATGTAATAGTAAGGAGGTCTTTGAATCCACTGGTAGCCACATTACAGATGTAGTGCAAAATCCTTTCTCTTCGGCTTTTCACGGAAACGCCCGAATTAATCTCCCTGTCTCAATTAGCTTCAGTGCAATATCTACTAAAGACCATTGTGACAGCAATATGATTTCGGATGTTTCCGTCAAAAGCCGAAGAGAAAGTATTTAGCACTACATCTGTAATTAACGTAGACATAAGTACCTATCTTATCTAAACATCATACGAGTGTCATGTCGGTTTGTTGGTCGTCGGCATAACATTGCAGCTGCGTTGCACTCTAGAAAAATCATTACACCTAATTAACAACAAAAATTTAATGAAATGATTATCTTATACGATTCGTAGGATTAGATAATTATAGCAAGATTAATTATTCGCCCGTATAAAATACACACGCTCTATATTATACCATCGCTTATAGTTAAAATTAATGTCTAAACAGAGTATTTATTGAAATTTTGTGCTTAATTGTCGTTACAAACCTGACTGCAACTAAGATTTTATTAATCTGAAGCTCATTAAGTGTACCTAAAAGTAAAAAAGCTTTAGTACAACATGCACCAGGCCCCTATTCCACTATGGTGACAGGTACGACAATTGTAAAAAATACAATTTTTTCTATTGCCAGCATCCACAATCTTGGTTTTTTCACCAACTCAAAACGTTGAACCAGTTCAGGTATATTTTTACTTAAAAATATTGATATTTATTGGTATTCACGTTAAAATATTTTCTCAAACTTGCTACGGAATGTTGATGTTACTTACTTTAAATTAAGCCCGGAAATACTATGTATCCGGTGTCATATGCTATAAGTTGATATGTAAAGAGATTTCATGTATTTATTTCACACCTAGGACTGCAAACAAACTGTCTTTTGTTTTGAAACGTCAAATTGTGACACTAGGTCTTGACATTCAGCCACAGAAAAAAAAAAAATAACCTAAGAACTAATGTCATGCCAACAGGTAAAAGGATACCTCAAACAGATTAAAAATAAAGTTAGGCGCGAATGTTTTTTTTTTAATGTTGTACGATACTGTACTTTTGGTTTATTTACAAATCAAATAGTATGGTTCGGCGAAATCAGTTCGTTTTATTTCACGGCAAGTTTGAGAAAAGCACTATACAAATCTCGGCGAGAAACTAGGTTACAGGCCGCGTATTCCTATCTGGCCTCAGTTCCTTCGGCCAGATATATCTACTTGGCCTGTAACCCTTCGTTTCCCGTCCTCTATAGTAATGTACTATTCTTTAAACGCGTTTCACTACATCCTGTGTGGTGACGGCAGTAAGAATACATTTGTAATCACCCCAACTCCTCCTGCGGGTATCGTAAAAGTTGACTAAGGGATTGAAGTCGAGTAAGGGAGTGAACGAATAGTTAATAGGAGAGGCTTACGTGCAGCAGTGGTCTATCACAGGCTGATGATGTGATGTATGACGTTTCACTATATGTGAAAGTATAGTGCTATGTAAAGTCAGCCATGTTTTTTTTACATTTTCTTACATTTACAAACGGTATTACATAAGTATAGCGACGAAATGTAGGTCACGGTCCGAAGAGATTCACACGAATTTATTCCTGCCACGTGGAAATGGATGCGCGCACTATTACGAAAGAAATATTGTGTATTTACCTACGACATGAACTGTTGGGGTGAAAATATTTGGAAACTCAAAACATGCTTATTGGTTAATAATAAATCTTAGAAAGGCTTTCAAGAAAAAAGTTCGATAACTATATTTCGTTTCGTACATTAAGTCGTTAAAAGAGTCCGGTACTTTTGAGGGTGAAAATCGTTAATAATTAATTAATACATTAAAATGCAATGCAATTTTTAAGATAATATGAGTACGTATTACAATAAAATAGTTTTGACAAATGTATACTATTATATAACATCCAAAAACACGATTGTGAGAAAGAAACGTTGTTTCATCTTTTATTTTACCCCTATCTCAACTCAACTCATAGGAGGGTAGATGTAAAATCAGTCATAACTTTGATAGGGTCTCGGAAACCGTGGTAGCACTCATAGAGACTTTTGTTCAGAGCACTGACGTCTACATAATATCGAAATCACAGCCCATTTAACTGAAACCATATTTTCCATACTTTAGGCACGGGGTCCTTCACAAAACTAAAAAGATTGAATTCGATACCAGAGTTCTGATCTAAATCAATAAAGAACATTGTACAGTCAAGGGCATTAATATATATACACTTCTCCATACTGATCCCTTACAAATGTGTCTATATATTAATGCACTCGACTCTACATTATACCAAACAACGTGTAATCAACAAAAAACTGGTGTAATCAACCAAATTAATTTAGTAGAATGCCAACATAAACAGTTTGATAAAATAAAATAAAAAATTTGATAGGGCCCAATTCCACCTTGATTTTCGGTTAAAATTACGCAAGTTCTAAAAATCCAACTTAGCATTTTTTTAGTGTTCCAAAGTTTAGCTGTGCGAGGCAGGAACTTACGGGAAAATCGCACAGTTGAGGACTGCTAACCATCTAAATGGTGAGAATTGAAATATTGTCGCATAGGGCTGTGGCAGAAAGACTCATACTTGGTTTAGGTGCATTTAGACGAAGGTCAAATTCTAAAGGTGCATATTTAGACCAAACGAGCAGCGAATGCTCGTTCTCTCCCCCACTTTTTTCCCCCACAATTTGTTCGTTACACAAAAAATGATTCGTCGAAATTTGTTGATTTCTTAGAGTGGGGGATAAAATGAGCGAATGCTCGTTTGGTTTAAATGCACCTTTAGAACGTGAAGGCAACGACGACTACCGATTACTTAGACGCGGTACCATCATAAGCCTACTGCGTGCTTAGACAAGTTACCAATCGCTAACGCTTAATCGTCAATCGTAAGCGAAAGGCAGCTCACTGTCTTTGTCGCACTAATATGAACGAGTAACAGAGAGGGAAAGCTACGATACGCTCTAAGCGTTAGCGATTGGCAACTTGGCTAAGCATCTTGGTTTTATAATTACTACTGAGACGATTCCACGAAATTTAATGATGATAAATTTGTTTCCTAATTCATTGCTGGTTTAACTTAGCCGAAATTGCGGCTTAATCCATTCGAGTGAAAAGATAAACTAAATGTAGGCTTTGTATTAACTTCAGCTATTTGAGTAATTAATTTACGATTCGCTGTATTAATTAATGAATGAATTAATGAATGAAGCATTTATTCGAAACACAAGTAGTAGAGTCTGGCAAACGAGGAGTTAATTAAGGCGATGATATGACAACATTGATGCGATGATATGACTAGCGGTGAGGTGACGGTAGTAAGAATACATTTGTCACCACCCCAACTCCTCCTGCGGGAGTCGTAAGTCGTAAGAGTCGACTAAGGGATTGAAGTGTCACTGACTATTATTTTATAAAAGATTGATGATGGGCTGCTGCGTCATCATAGTAGACACATTACTGCGATCGCCAATCCGTTTGCCCAGCGTGGCGATTATGGGCATTGACCTCCTAATGCGTATAGCATAGTTAATAGGAGAGGTCTACGTTGCTAAGACCCAGTGGCCGAGCGGTGCAGGCATCAGCCGCGAAAGCTGAGCACGTGGGTTCGATCCCCACCTCGGACGTTGGTGATGTTGATAGTTTTTTCTTTGGTATATGACATCCAATATTTATAATTTAAAATGATAGTTACTTAGTCCGCCAAATCTGACTGAAATTCATTGTTTTAGGGTAATGTTTTAAAGCTCAGTGGTCGGCAATAAAGCGTGCACGCAGTGCGGTTTTCGGTTTTACGGTTCGCTTACCCATTTAGGATTCCATTTAACTAGGCTGTCTAATGCAAAAACAATTTGTATAATACATTTAGTCAAAACTCCAATTTGCACCGCACTAAGTGGTAATTTGGTAATACGCTATGGCCCATGAAACTATGGACGCACCAAATTAAGTACATAATACGAATAATTACACTTTTCGTACACCAGTAGAAAACGAAAAAAATATATAGATACAAACCTAAAAACTTATAGTATAAATTCATAATCATGTACTACCAGAACACAATCTTGGTTTTATCGTCAATTTACAACTTTAAACCTTGAGTTCATACACATTTTTAAACAAATTATTGGTATATTTATTACTCCTGCTGCCCAGATAATAAAAATTGCTAGTAAAATGTTAAACAATAGTGCAGGATATAGAATAGGATTTCATTTGTTTGCGGGAACCTTTTAATTGGCCTCTGGGCGGCAGGACGTTAACGTAAAAATAAATCTACGAATGTGTTTCACATTATGTGTCAAAGATAACAAATGCTATTGAAAGACAGCCATATATTGGCCTCTCAGCAAAAGTTCCTAAGTAAAAGCCGTCTGCCGTCATAACGAAAATCTCTTTTCAAATCTAACTGTCATCATCATCATCATATCAGCCGAAAGACGTCCACTGCTGAACATAGACCTCCCCCAAAGATTGCCACAATGACCGGTCCTGCGCCACCCGTACATAGTGAAAGCCTTTAATGAGAACAAAATTAAATGTCATAAATTTAGTATTACGAAGTTAAATTTTATGTAACGACTTTTTGCAGTCAAGAAGGCGACAAATTAAAATAGAGGACTGAACATACACATTTGTTTTGACGCCGTTTTCGACAGACAAAGGGTGTTGAATAGAGTACACACTATAATTAGTATGATTAACTTTCGTAACACAATTACGCGATCGTTTTTTTATTTTTGCAATCGACCTTTTTCGTATCACTTTTTAGAGAGTTGTATACTCTAAAATGAAGAGTGAATATTAAAACAAAACTCGCCATAAGATTTATGCGCTTGTCAAATAGAAATCATTCTGAAATTCACGTCGGTTATTATTATTATATTATTTAGGGCAGATGTTAAAAGCGTTCATGCATCCCGCCGCTGGGTATGCGCAAACCGACCGCGAAGCGAGTAGGGAGGAGCGTTCTTTATCGATAAAATCTCGAAGAAACAATTTTTTGGTTTGTTTTCATTTTGGTGTCCTAATGATACAAGTGTCAATAAATATACCTTAATAGAATATTGACGATGGGCAGTAGCAGCATCAATTCATCATCGTAGACACACTACTACAATCGCCTACCCGTTTGCCCAGTGTGGCGATTATGGACATTTAAATAAATGCGTCCGTAGTCGATAGGCAGCAGTGGACTGTATGTGTATATTTAATTACATCTAACTAAGCTACTCTAAGCACTATGCCCTGCCCTATTTCATTGTGAAAAAAAGAATTCTTGCATCACACGTAATAACTTCCACATATAAAATTCTTTTTCCTTCGTATTTTCACGGAAACGTCCAAATATCCTTCTATCTTATTTAAATTCAGTGCAAGATGGATACTGAAGTGTACTAAAAAGTCGGAGGACAAGGATTTTGCAACCACCTTCTTCTGCCAACAGGACTTCCAACTTCTGTTATTAATATACGTACCATACGGTCATATTTAAAAAGTAAAAATGGTTCGGCGAACTTGACATCCAAAATGAATACTTTATTATTGATTAAAATGTACATACTCTTATGTTATATTAAATAAAAATAAATATCTTGAGACATTTCCCACAAATAGACCCAGCCCCACGGTAAGCTCAATTAAGGCTTGTGATGTGGGTACCAAGACAGCCACGACCAAGGAACAAATATTTGTGATAAATAAATACACAAATAGTGCCCTGGCCGGGATTCGAACACGAAACCTCCAGCTTCGTAGACAGGGTCACTACTAACTAGGCTATGGAGGCTCACAAATCTATGGAGAATAAAGTTTTTGTGGAGTAACGGCCAGTACAAAATAAATATCGATACTTTTACTTTAAAGCACATCACTATAATTATTGTTATTTGGCGGAATGGTGCATTTCTAACCAAGCTTGCTGTAATTATGCCTAATCAGTGAATATAATGATTTTAGACCTTTCATTGTTATTATAATAAAAACATTACGGCATGAAAATAATAATGGCTTCGAGAAAATGATGGCACGACAATTTCGCTGTTGGCATCTCTAACGCCCGCACGTATTGGCTAGAAAGAAAGGCAAACAGCAAAATTGTAAATTTTAACTTTCTTAAACGCGACTCTGACGTTATCATAATACTTTTTTGTACTAGGAATTTTATGCACTCTAAACTGCACTCTAAACTGTTTAGAGTACATAAAGTCGAATAAAAACTATCCACAAATAAAAAAATGTCTCTCAAATCGCTGCCAATGGGCAGTGTGCCTAGAAAGCTGGCTGCATTCCACGTTGTATGGGAATGCTTATTCGTTAATATTAACCAGCGCTCAGCAAATTCACCAGTGGCATCTATTATCGCATAGAAAACAACCGTGACCAAGAAACAAATATTTGTGACAAAGCCACAAATAAATGCCCTCGCAGGATTCGAACTTGGAACCCACAGCTTCGTAAGCAAGGTCCTTCACATCACACATTATCAGCCTATTACAGTCCACTGCTGGACGTAGGCCTCCCCTATATTACCATAATTATGGACGCATTAGGAGGTAATGCCAATAATCGCCATAGCAAGCCGGTTGGCGATCGTAGTTATGTGTCCACTATGATAACGCTGCTGTCCATCATCAATCTTCTTTAAAAGAATGGTCACTGACACTTCAATCCCTTAGTCGATTCTTACGACACCCACGGACGAACCCAAGAGTCTTATCTGGGTCAAAATTATTTTCGTTGTCTTATTTTGTGTCCCTAAAAAATGTGACGCAGTGGTGTTTTTTGTATGAGATGATGTTTTGTTTTCAATGTCTGAAGTACAGATTAAAATCTAGCCTAAAAAAGAAATACAAGTACATCGGATTTTATTAATATACTTAGTCGAAACAGTAACTAAAAGCGTGACAGAGTGGTATGAAACAAGACAACGAAAATAATTTTGACCCATCTATCAGTAGGCTTAAGTATGATGGTACCGCGTCTCATCGTTTGTCGTCGTTGCCGTCACGTTCTAACAAGTATGTAATTGCGACAGTGACGTGTAGCACGATAAAAAGATAAAACGGGACCATCATAAGCCATGTGGCCTACCTTAAAGAATCGATATTATCAAACAGGTGAGATTCTTATCCCCTTATTCATAAACGTCAGCTAACTTAACAAGCCGCTAATAATTGTTTGTCCCTTTTGCTCTTATGGACACATTGTTAAGACCGAAAGGGACAAATCATTATTAGCGGCTTGTTAAGTTAGCAGACGTTTATGAATAAGGGGGTTAGAAAGTAATTTAAGCAGACGCTAATGTTTACCGCCGTGTACTCGTACTGATAACCGCAATTGGAAGTCGATTATGGGAGCCCTTATATTGTTCTAAAGCTATGGCCTTAGTCGGAGCGGTTTTATTTATAGGAGGTAGATTTTTAAGCCGTCTATGGAATTAATGGGTCATTGTCAGTACGAAAAACAAAAGTTGTTCACACGGTGGTCAAAAGTTAACAGCTTCTATAAATCTATGTTATGATTTGATTGCATAGGGGAATATACCGGGGAACCTAGTTGTACCGTCAATTGTTTTATCCCAAAATTAGTACAGGAATTCCTTGACTTTAGATATGTCCACCGAAGAGACGATAACCTAAATCTGACAATGACCGTAATAAGACTAATTTGTCATTACAAAAACCGGCCACGAGCATGTCGGAACATGCTCAGTGTACGGTTCCGTAATTATTCATAAATGGCTTGGCTGATTATGTCTGAAATAGTTTTATTTTAAAGTACCTAATCTTTAAAATAACTAGTTCATGATTTTTTTTCTTATTTTTGGACTCACGGATCAATAGTTAGAGAGGAAGGACACAATTCTTTTTTATTCTGGAGCGGTTACTTCCGAAAATATGGACTTGAGAAAAAAATATTTTGCTGCCCTTATTCTTTTTGAAAGTCCTGTTCAACGATTCCCCACACTACAGGATTACGGCCAAATAAAAAAACATCCCCACTTTACTACACGAAAAATGTTTGTGGTGTGAAAAGTTTTACGAAGATATGGTGTATGGGTCTAAATTATATTCGTTGTCTTGTTTCATACCACTCAGTCACGCTTTTAGTTGCTGTTTCGACTCAATATGAAAAAAAAACAGTGTTTCTTTTTCACGCTAGACTTAACAATTTAAGAAATTGTAAACCGAACATCATCTCATACAAAAATCACAACTGTGTCACGTTTTTTAGGGACTTAAAATAAGAAAACGAAAAGAATTTTCACCCGTATGCGAAGTTCTCATCTAGTATTGCGCCAGTGCAAAAAAGGTACGTTTCATGGCCAGACGACAATACAAAAAAAAAACTCTAAATCGCTGTAAGTATGACGTAGCCTTACTTCTCAATGGGCGGATTATTCTGCACCGCTGCGTGCGGGAATGAAGGCAATCTGGAAGTCTGGATCACCCCTAATGGCGATCTTCGAGGTTATGTTACCGATTTTGTAAAAGCCTGTTCCAATAAAGGAAAGATTGATTTTTAGATTGAGCCTACTTTACATTATCAGCTTCCTTGCGGTTGACGGTTTTTGAGATATTTTCCTTAGAGAGGGAAATAGGTGAAATATCGTTAACCGACTTCAAAAAAGGAGGAGGTTCTCGATATTACTGATTTTTTAACAGATTTTAAGCTAACATGTTCATTTACTTTATTAGTATGATTTAAAACGGGGTATTTAACATGTAAATCTGACTTATTGAGCACCAGATATTTAGGCATTGTTGCAAATACCATCTTCACGGAATTACCTCTACTGGGTGCTTAGACAAGTTGCCAATCGCTAACGCTTAATCGTCAATCGTAAACGAAAGGCAGCTAACTGTCTTTGTCTCACTAACATGAAAGAGTGTCAGAAAGGGAAAACTACGATACGCTACTAAGCGTTAGCGATCGGCAACTTGGCTAAGCATCCTGATAATGTGTTTTTTTTTTGTATGAACGTATGTTATATGACAACTCCGAGAATTTTTTTTATTCGAACGTGTAAAACCCCGAGATAGGCCCGTTGGCTCCAAGTCGGCGTCTGATGATGGGATCTTGGAGAAATCGGTAGAAGTTAGTTTTAAATGTTTTATTTGATGACAAATACAAATAGTTTGTTTGAATGTATAATAATGATAAGGTAACAGTCATTCAGTAGGTACAGATCGTCACAATCAGCCATTATACTCGTAATGGCGTATAATATAAATTATTGATTACCTTGTCTAACTTTTTTATGATTGTATACAAGACTCTATTACTTTTATAATTTACCCTCTACTTATTTAAGTGACGATTTGTCTTAATGGATAACTCATCTTAAGATCGTATATTATATTCTCAGTATTACTTGAAAGTTCTAGACTTAGCCGTACTTAGTGCTTAGACTTAACTCGCCATTCAAGTGAAGTGTCTTTACTTGATAAATGATCGTAGCCGTATTATTTGCTTTGGCACAAGTAGGCCTTTGAATTTAAACTATATACGTTCTGACACCTTTGTTTTGGACATTCAACCAAATAGATGTAGTTTGTTCTGAACGTGAAGGCACTCATCACTCTCATCAGATTTACTATAATAGTATCAAATAATTTGGTAATACAACAAATTATAATAATATAAAAACGCCGATCAAGTTTAACTTTCTAAATATATTGTACTTAACTGTCGTTACAAGACTGACTTTTCCATACAAACCTAAGTATTGCCCAGTCCTCCCTTGATATTGACATTTTGGCAATTTTTTTTATAATACAATTTACTTTTGCCACGTTTTGCTTTTTATGAGATTATTATTAGAACAAAATAGTCAAATTTTAAATGCGATCTTAGATTTGACAACAAAAATATCTCGTGTACAATTAGGTACTCAGTTAATTACAAATAGAAGTCGAACAATAATCCAAGTTATTTTTCCCTTTTTTGTGCTTTAATAGGCCTGTTTATCAAAAGATTATAAAAATAATAGTCAAAATAAACTACAGGTCGATTATAATTTTCCGTTCAAATTTGAACGAACTGTTGTTCGATACAAAACTCCGTAATATTAATAGGCGGAAATGTATGGAACCTCAGATATTTTTTTTCTCGAATCGGGTTCACTTTATTACAGCACTAGAGACACGGCACATACGAAACGACTTCACAAAGACTGCTAGGTTGAGCGGCGCTGTTGCCGTCAAGAGAGTCGGCTTCATTTCTTAACTCCATTCTTCTTAACAGATTTCGGTCCCATACCAAAATTTCATCAATATGATCTCAGAATTAACCCTATAAAATGTGTACGGTGAATAAAAGATCACCCCTTTTAAATAAACGTTACCTAAAGAAGGTAATCTTTTATTACTTTTCATTATCATCTAATGATAGCTAATGCCAGTGAATGCCCACTGCTGAGCATAGGTCTATCTTCGCCCACGCTATTTGTCCCGGCCCTGTGCCAATCTTACCCAGAAACGACCCGCGGATTTCTTAATAATATTTAAAAGTAATTTCTTATTTTCTAAAATTAGAAATTATTACTTAAAATCTTAGGTAGACTAGGTAAAACAATAGATTTGTATAGTACTTCTTAAAATCATAAATTGCCCTAGCTTGTTTCCTGTCCTACTAAAGATTCGCCCCGGCTTCGCACGGGTACTATTACTGATATTAAAGCCTTCCTCTTGAATCACTAAGTGTTAAAAAAACGCATCAAAATCCGTTACAGTTTTAAAGATCTAAGCATACATTGGGATTTAGGTACATAGAAAGCTATTTTCTTTTAAACTTTGTAGTGATTTATCAAAAAAGGTACTTTTCCGCTCAAAAAAATACCCAATTACTATATATTCCCAATAATGTGAGTGACCAGGTCAGCTTAAAAAAAAATTAGGGACTGTCATCATTTTCATTTTCATTGCTCTCTATTTAGTTGAAACAGTAATATGATAAAATTAAAAAAGCCCGAGTGTGTCCAAATGACATTGTCAAATGAGATCGTGACATAACAATAAGGTTAGCAGTGACTACAGAAAACCTCCAACAGATGCCGTATTGAGGCACTACCCCCTTCGTACCCCGACAACAACTCGTAGTCACACGTCTCTTTATAATATAATCAATACAACCAAAAAGGGACGCGTAGCTGCGAGTTGCTGTTAAACACAAGATATGCTAGCTAGATATGATAGCTGTTGACGACGCCTGATTGGCTTAAACCGTTGAAAAACAGGACATTAAGGTTCTGTTCATGTTAGAGCGAACAAAATAAATTAAATAATATTTATTCAGTTTAGGCACGTTAGGCTTTTCGCCCTTGCATACTAGTCAGAACGTGACAGTATCAAAGACAAAAGATAAATACGAGACCATCATAAGCCTACAAGTGTATAACAGTCATATTTTTATCGCATCTATGTCGTACTAAGAGTTAAACTTATACTTGGACTTGCATATCTGCTAGAACACGACGCCAACGTTACGACGACAAATGATAAACGGGTCATTTGCAGAAAAAGTGTACCTTTTAATTTTTTTTGCGATCATGGACTGTAATACATCATTTTACTCGGCATCGTGCGTACTTTTCAGTTATGAAACAAAAAAAATAGTCACTAATGTCACGAAAATAAGTATGTAAATTGAGATTACTCAGTTTAGTTACTCCCATACTAAATGTATGATACGAAATGTAACGAAACTGATAAAAAAAATGTCAAATTTGTTACAGAATTTTTCATACCTTTAGTATGGGAATAACTAAACGGAGAAATCTCAATTTACATACTTATTTTCGTGACATTAAAAGGTACACTTTTTCTGCAAATGACCCAAACACGAGAACATCAGAAGGCTGACCGCAGCGTGACATTTAGCAATACTTAAGGCTAAGCCAAGTCAAACAATATGACGTGATGCACCAGTGTAAGGCATGTCATATTAGAGGACACACCACTTGCGTGGCACGCAAGGGGTATGCCATCTACTCCGACATTTCTGACGCTACAAAGCGCACTACAGTCGGACTACTAAATGTCGGAGTAGATGGCATACCACTTGCGTGGCACGCAAGGGGTATGCCATCTACTCCGACATTTCTGACGCTACAAAGCGCACTACAGTCGGACTACTAAATGTCGGAGTAGATGGCATACCACTTGCGTGGCACGCAAGGGGTATGCCATCTACTCCGACATTTCTGACGCTACAAAGCGCACTACAGTCGGACTACTAAATGTCGGAGTAGATGGCATACCACTTGCGTGGCACGCAAGGGGTATGCCATCTACTCCGACATTTCTGACGCTACAAAGCGCACTACAGTCGGACTACTAAATGTCGGAGTAGATGGCATACCACTTGCGTGGCACGCAAGGGGTATGCCATCTACTCCGACATTTCTGACGCTACAAAGCTCACTACAGTCGGACTACTAAATGTCGGAGTAGATGGCATACCACTTGCGTGGCACGCAAGGGGTATGCCATCTACTCCGATATTTCTGACGCTACAAAGCGCACTCCACGCACACGCTCACATACACATGCTGCACATAAATCCGGTGAGGCTCAGTCTTTATTCGCTGAGCGAAATATTGAGCCCACGTCATATTATTCTATCGACGTCAAAGATATCATTACGGCTTGGTATGGTACCTAACCAACAATAATTTGAGACTTTTTTGCCTTGACATAAAGGTCGTGTAATAGTAGATTGTGTCACACGCGATCAAAATGGTACCTATATTTCCGGCGTGGGCGTATATTGAATCCTGAATGGAGCGACGGATTCCACAATTGAATCCCGACCGTAGGGAGGGATTCTAAAGTGGAATCCTGAGCGTAATGAAGGATTCAAGCGTTAACGCCCAAGACGAAATAATTTTGATACCGTGACACATACTGATTTTCACACCACCTATGAGAAAAATAAAAGATATATCAGATATTTAATATTTATGCAAATAATCGATTCTGAAGAAATTTTTATCAATTATGAACGTGCTGTTTATTTTCATATTTAATTGTATTTTTTTAGGCTGGCAATAGAAAGTCCTTGAACAGAAAAGTGTCACTTTGATCCCTCCCAGCAGGGAAGAAAAGGCCCGTATTCGAGTAGGTGGTGTTAAAACAATATTTTTGCCATCTTAACCGTAATGATATCTTTGACGTTGACAGTAGAGTGAGTAGAGGCACTTTGTACACCATCTAGTAAGAGGTGATCTGTAGAAGTTACAAATTTAGCGACCGTGTGGACAATATTTCCAGCTGACCTAATCTCGTTAGTCGTGACATTGCTATTGTTATAATGTCACCGGCCAAAGTCAAGGTTCTCTGGCCTTCACAGTAATGAGAATAAAAGAGATAATACTTGAAAATCTATTGTACCTACGACATTTTTCCTCATGCTAAACTTTGTCCATGGTATTATTATGGTTTCTGGCCATTTTCCACAACTCGACATGCCGTGCCTATTTTTCGTGATCCCAACGCTGGACCAATACTTGTTAGAGAACTTCACATACACTCTTGAATTTCTTCGCAGATGTATGTTTCCTCACAATTTTTTACTTCACCGTAAAGCAGTTGTGGATATATTATGAAATGATGTTTCGTAGATAAGTTTTTACAAACCCTTTTTTGGCAAAGTATATTTACACAGAATTACATTTGGATAGAAGAAACAAGTTCATTCATTTGTATGGCGGCCGAGCGTGTCAGATTTTGTACTGAAGTTGTTACTTTCCTATGATTTTAAATACCTATGTCTCAGGCCCTTATTAATGTTTTTGTTAACTTCAACTTACAAAATTTGACGCCCGAAAGCTGCAAGCTGCGATTAAAAACGGACAACTCAGTAGATTTTACTGAGTTCATTTGACACGCTAACGTTTGCTTGATCTATGGTATATAATATATGACATCTGTGTATATTTACATAGCCAATTATGTGAAAGTGTAGTGGATTAGGTATGTTTTAATCCGTAACCATGACAACGAGATTCACCCAAACTGACGCAAAAGGTCAAGGGGCTCAAACATCCCTTCGACTAAAACTGCCCAATATGAATCTTCAAAATCGAATATTATTTCGATCATCTCTCTCTGTTACTCTAACGAAGGCGTCATCATAGTGACAGAGATATGCAATTTACAGTTTTCGGTGTTTGTGGTAGGGCCCTGAACCGCCTAAAGGGTGACACGACTGTCTCGTACGATATATTGGCGTCATTGGTTTTTATTTAACAGCGGTAGTGGCTACCGTGCATTATAATCGGGTATCTGTCCGTATTCTAATATATACCTCAAATATATCCTCCTAAGGGTCAGCAGTGCAAGAGAAATATCAAAAAAAAAATAGTCATCCAAAGGGGGTTCCTGATTCGAATCCCGGCGAGGGCATTATTTGTGTTGTGTGTACCTATTTTATTTATGACAATGATTTGTTCCTTGGTCGTGGCTGTATATTATGTATTTAAGTAGTCTATGTGTATACCTACCTATTACCTATATATCATCACTTGGTTCCCACATCATAAGCCTTAATTAAGCGTGGGACTAGATTAATTTGTGTAAAATGTTCCAAGATATTTATTTATCTACATATAAAAACTTTACTCCTTTTGGGATAAATCAAGTCTTATACCACGTTCTACAATACAGCAGTAACGGTGATCAATCACTCTAGATTATAGTATCCTTCCAATTCTATAACAGATCAAACGCCTCTATAGAATACAGCATTCTGACCTGTCACCGTAACAAAATACGGCATAATTTCGCTTGGATGATACCTTTACTTCCTCCCTTTCAAACTTAGTATAGATTGTGTCAAGCGAGGCATTGTGTCGGTAAAAAAAACCTTTGATAATGGCTGTATTTTCAGGCTGTGGGTCAATTCACAGGTCTGAAATCTAGGTGGGCTCGTAGGCGTAAGCTAAGTGGTTTAAAATACCCAGCGACTTTGCTATCAAGACTAATAAAGACCCAAATAGAGGATGTGGAACGTGGGATGTTCTTATTTTTAGCACAATAAGACGCCATTTTCTTTTTTTGTCATAAAAATATCCTATCCTTTTCATTTAACCTTTTTGACGCCATGCCAAATACACTCACACGCCACGTCAACAAAATATCAAAATTCAAATTGAATTTTGAGCACATGCGTGTAGGTCTATATTGCTCTGTGGATCAAGACTTATTATTTGTAAGAACCACAATTTAATATTTCAAAAGGATAAGATAGATATTATTGAACATATGAAAATTCCATTATAAGAAATATCTGCACACTCAAAAGTTATAAGGTTCTTAAACCAATACTATTGTAATTTTTTTTCCACACTGAGAATGAGCATAAATTATATTTTGTGTTTAATCACACAAAATTTACGCTTATTCACATTTAGATCAATTATTTAAGTTATAAGCGTACTCGTATTTTGTCAAATTGAAATGCATGTTGCCTATAATTGGGTGAATACTCTAGCAATTGTATTTTATATCAATGTTAATCCATGAATGTTCTGGTATTGCATCTATTGGCGAACCTTAAATAAATAAATATTGGTCTTTGGCGTTGATCCTGCGGTGCCAAAATCGCGATCGCGTCGGTCGTTGGCATCCAAAAGATTAAAGTTGGCCCTTGTGGTATTATTGTACCGATGATGCTAGCGGCATTTTCGTATCGCAATGCTGATACGCTGCACGAGGAAGTCACCAAATTTTGGACTTGCATTTCACCCCCTTAATGGTTGAATTTTTCAAACCCGTGTTTAAAACAAGCCACAGCAATCTCAAAATGGCTTGTTTATTACTAAGAGTTTTTTGTGTTAACATAGTTAATAACATTTTACAGATAAGTACTAAAACTTAATCTATAAAAACATGTAAAACATTTTCAGATAGCAGTAATCGTAATTACAAGTCATCTGAATAAATTAATGTCTTTTCTTTGTAAAGTATAGTAAAAACTTTGGTTTAATGAATAGTCGCAATAGGTACCGTTAATTACAGTCTTAAAAATCAAATACTAAGTGAAAACTTTACCCGCTTATAATACCTAGAACTTAATGTCCACAAACTAAGTACATAAAATCTCATAAACAGTAAAGCAACAGGTGCCATCAATGTATTTATCTACTTCCCTATCATAATTAATAATTATCCTATTATGTATATTATATTCAGAAGCTATAATGTAATGACCTATAATATTGAGAAACCGGTGTCTGTGGCTGTATCATAACGTTAACATTAAAGTACAGTGCATCATAATATTAACATTAAAGTATCGGTGTCAGTACATTAATGTTAACATCATAAAGTCAACTTCTTTTTGTTTTTTTTTCCAATACATATTTAATACAAATTGAGTAATTTCAATTCATTTGAATTGTTATATTTAGAGGTATTTTACTTAGTAGATATCAATGTAAATAAAGGTTAATTATCATTCTAAACTTATGATAAGGATGTAGATAAAGTTATGTATGTGACTGTAGATAACTTTACATAATTCTCCTCGCCTATTATTATGTGCCAGCCAATGAAATTTTGCGAAGTTTTTATTTTGATCAAGATGAATATTCAAGTAACTTTTTCAAGTGGAGTAAGATCAGTGTTAAATAACGGATTTTTCAATTTGATAGCTGAATCTGTTTAATACATTTTAGTCGTTTACTCGTTTAATGAGTGTCATTTGAATTAGTGATCAAAATATATTAATTATTATAGTTAAAATGACTATAATTTCTGAAATTTTAATAATTGATAATATACCTGTGTGATTTTTCTGTCAACCATACTTTGCCACCAATACCGCACGTTCATAACAATCACTAAATTTATAATACCATTGTAACCTGAGCCCGAATCAATCTTCGTTTTCCGCTAAGCCGGTCGCCTTAGATCAATGTCGTGGCCGCGGCATACGAGTTCAAAATGCTGGAGGGTCGGAAATAACATAGCTACTGAAAAAATTACCCCGGACTCGCTGTTCAACTCTCCCCGTGAACCTTTTTCACCCCAGTTCACGGCATAAACTGAACAACAAGACTGAAGTTCACCAAACGTCCGACGTAAGATCCGAACTCAATTGACAGTATCCGTAGTATCCGTACCATGACTTGGTGGCCGTGTGGTGACGGCAGTAAGAATACATTTAGTTACCACCCCAAGTCCTCCTGCGGGTGTCGTAAGAGTCGACTAAGGGATTGAAGTGTCACTGACCATTATTTGATAAAAGATTGATTATGGGCAGCAGCATCATCATAGTGGACACGTTACTGCGGTCGCCAATCCGCTTGCCCAGCGTGGCGATTATGAGCATTTACCTCCTATGTCTATTTGTCTTTGCAAGTATCGGTATCGTTAGGTCTTACTGGATACGTGAAGTAGGCATCGCGCTTGCTTCAATATTTCAGTAAGTGTGCGATCGAATGCATTAAGGTACCCGGGAAAGACCGGACTATTTTTCGGTGAGTTGAAAGGATGTCACAAAAAAAAAACATAAATTTATTCTCATTGACTTTTACCTGCAGATGTGTGATGTACGTGATAAAAAAGAAATCAAGCTTTCAATATAAATTTACTTGATGCCGATCAGCCAAATAGCTTAGGAGTAACCGAAACTCAAACATGCTCTATTTTTTTTCAAGACACCCAACCGAAAAGCCCTCATGGCTTAAGATCGGACTAGTATCTAATTTCAACTCTAAAGTAAAGAGAAGAGGGTGCATAGATTCCTGTTAAAGATCGTATCTCCAAATATTCTCGAAAAAAATCACTTTTTTTAAACGTTCGTAGCTCACGACTGATGCAGCTGAGCAGTTGCTGCATACTAGCGAAAGGGGCGGGGTGAAATGGCGTCATGCATATTATAGCCAGTGAGGAAAACAGACTACTATTTTAGTAGTTATTGCGGTCATCCGATCTTACATTAGATCCGATCTTAGCCAGGTGTACCTTACGTATCGAGTAAACCTAACATATCCTTTACTTTCCAACTCATGGTACGGATACTGTTCTAAAACTCACCGTGCTTCTAGCGAGCGACAATTTTATTGAAAGAAATAACTTTGGCGATATTAATGAAGCCCAACAAGCGATATTCGACATCGGAAATATAGCTTTTGGTGTTATTTTGATTAATTACTTGCTTTCCTTCTGTATAATAATTATAGTATTTTATAATTAAGTACCGCTCATTATATACTCTTAAGTGTACTCGTTAGTCCGTACCTACTTTAATTATTTGCGAACGAGCTTTCGAGATACTGTTTTTTTGCACTTGTATCGTAATGCACTATTTTATTTTATCAGGTATTTGAGTACATTGTCTTTCAGATAAGAGATAATTACGCAATTGTCAGTACAGGTAGTGTTTTTTTTACGCGCTAGTGCGAGAAGTGGTTCATTTTATGTCAGGTCGAAATCTTCGGAGTTCCATATACTTATGTACCTACTGAAAAAACGTCGTACAATACACGTGCGAAATAAATGAAGTTCGAAACGAGTGGATACAAATTAAAGCACGACCGAAGGGAGTGATTTAAATCGACACGAGTTTGTGTGTAAATTTACTATTTCAGTACAGATGAAGCTTTTTTTACGCACTAGTGCGTAAAGTGAGAGACAAGCATTTCTTGTCAGGTCAAAACTTCGGACGTCCATCTGTACAGAAATACGTCGTACGATACAAATGTGCGAAAACGAAATTCGAACTTCCTTGTATTTCACACTTGTATCATAATGTAGGTACCTACTATTATTTAGTGTGAGTAAGGTCGATGCGGGTAAGACCGCCTATCAGCAAAGTCCGTCTACCAACTGATTTTCACCCCTAACTCAACAATACAAGATGCATATGACGGACTTTCCTTACAAATAAAATATCCAAACTGACATTTTTTCATTCCAAAATCATTCCTTTCGTTTCTTACTAAATTGCGGCATAGCGACTGGTTACCGTAAAAAAACTTTTCCGTCTCCTATTGAGTTCAGTCTGCTTTCAAATTTAGTACGGTCAAATCGTACATAATTTTACCCTAAACTCGCAAATCAAGTAGTATCGCTGCATTTTTGGTATGTTGTTTAGACACCATAGAACAGTATAAAACCATATTTTGCAAGCAAAAAAAAGTTGTGCTAGCTGGGTAGTACGTGAAAAACTGCGAAATTTACGGCCATTTTTTAGTTTCTGATTTTTATTTAAAAACCTTACGTTTTTTGATATCATATGTAAATAAACGTTTAAAGACTAATAAATTTCCAACAAGTTGAGCTAACATGCATTACCGTAAGTCTTATAGTTTCAGAGATTCGAGACTTTAAAAAGTGCCCCTTTTTGTAAACTAGATAAAATTTTGTGTTTTGCTTCGTTTTCGACTTAATATCACCTCACCTAATTATGCTACGAAAAACATGCAATAATGACCTTATAGCGCACTTAATTTTCTTTAATTTAAGGGTAAAATTAGGTCAGTGAACTTTGCAGTTGAAAGTATAAACCCGAAATTCCAAAGGCAGGAGGCCCGCTATCTAAGTTTTTCATACAAATCGCAAGTCGAGTTGCAAAGCTGCAATTTTGGTATATTATAAAGGCCTTATAGATATATACGAAAATGCATATTAAAAGAAAAACAAATAAATAATTTGGGCATAGGACGTAAAAAACGGAAAAAAAATCGCACTTTTTTTAGTTTTTGACGTTTAACTAAAAATCTATTATCTTTTTGGTATCAAAATACGAATATGATTGCTATAAAACTAAGAAAGAACATTAAATTTGACAGGATTTGAGCTACGTTGCATCACCGTAAGTTATATATATTTTGAGATACGACATTTCATAAAGTGCCCTTTTATCAAAACATAAACAAATTTTAGGTTACGTTAAAGCTATTCACTAAATATTGGCAAAACGTTCGCGCTAAGAAAAAAAAGTGATTGTAGATAATAACTACATTAAATTTGGAACACATTGAGCCGATAACAATTACTGTAAGTCTTATAGTTTGGGGGTATACGAGGCTTCAAACATGCATTTATTTTCTTAACTTAATGAAGGGCACATTTTGAAATGTCGTATCTCTAAATCTATATAATTTAGGGTAATGCAAGGTAGCTCAAATCCTTTCAAATTTAATATTCTTTCTAAGTTTTCTAGCAATCAGAATCAAAAAGATAATCGTTTTTTAATTAAACGTCAAAAAGTAAAAGAAGTCCAATATTTTTTCAGTTTTTTTCGTCCTATGCCGAAATTCCTGTTTTGTTTTTCTTGTAATAAGCATTTTTGTACGTCCTTATAGGGCCTATATAATATACTAAAATTGCAGCTTTGCAACACGACTTACGATTTGTATGAAAAACTTACATAGCGGGCCTACTGCCTTTTGAATTACGCGTTTTTAGTTTCAATTACAAAGTTTACTGACCTGATTTTACCCTTAAATGAAAGAATATTAATTGCGCTATAAGGCAATTATTTCATGTTTTTCGTAGCATAATTAGGTAAGGCGATATTAAACCAAAAACGTTAGCAAAACTCAACATTTTATCTAGTTTACAAAACAGGGTACTATTTGAAGTCTCGAATCTCTGAAACTATAAGACCTATGGTAATGCATGTTATCTCATCTTGTTACAAATTCATTCATCTTTAAACGTAACCTGATACATATTGTCAAAAAACGTAAGGCTTTTTTTATAAAAATCAAAAACTAAAAATAGACAGTTAATTTCACAGTTTTTCACGTATAACGCAGCTAGCACAACTTTTTTTTGCTTGCAAAATGTGGTTTTATATTGCCCTATGGTGTCTAAATAACATACCAAAAATGCAGCTTTACTACATGTTTTGCGAGTTTAATATACGATTTGACCGTACTAATTACAGGGAGGCAGAAAATAAAATTCTACAAACTATTTATTTCCGCAATGTCTTATTATCAGGCGTTTTCTGGGTTTAGGGCTCAAAGATTTTGATCAGAATGGAACAGTCCAGTTGCATATTCTTGAAATAAAACTAGCGTTTATAAAACAGACGGCGTTCGCACGTATACCATTTGTCATTAGAACCTAAAACATTTAAAGAAACTAAAATACTTGTATTGTTTCAAAATCACACACTTTCAGAATACAATCTTGGTTTTATTACGAACTTAAACCTTTAAACTTTCAGTTCACATATATTTTTATTTAAAATTATCGTTATTTAAAAAAAAATGATTTGCGTAGGTACGTGTTTCACGATGTGTCAAAGACGTCAATGCTCTGGAAAGTCGGCCATATTAGTTTACACTCTTTTTGGATTCTACTAACGATTGGTATAGTGGCTTCTTTATCGCTTTAATAAGATTATAAATAAATAAATAATAATTTTTTTTTTTTGGACAATATTACACAAATCGACCTAGTCCTACGGTAAGCTCAATTAAGGTTTGTGATGTAGGTACCAGGCGACGATATAAATATAATAGATAGATACATATAGATACTTAAATACATAGACACTAGACAGCCATGACCAAGGAACAAATATTTGTGATAAATAAATACACAAATAAATTCCCTCGTCGGGATTCGAACCCGGAACCTCCAGCTTCGTAGGCAGGGTCACTACCAACTAGGCTATGGAGGCTGACATCAACAAAAAAATCCATTCTACAAAATAAATGGCACTACAAAATTGCCTACCCGCTACCACGGGTGTAACGTTATGCACGAAATGTCAGGATAATACGAAACAAAAGTTTTTTGTACACTTTCTTTTGTAATTTAAGTACCTAAACGTGAATATGAATGGCTTTTTACAGCCTTCTAAAACATAATTCCAAAATAAAACATAAGCTTAACCGTTAAGGCACTTTGGTATAAAGTAATTAGACCTTAAAAAGGGATTATCATAGATGAGATTTTAGAAGCCGGGTGTATTTTTAAAGCTTGTTAATCCGAGTTGAAGGCCATGTATTTTTACCATCCTTGTGCGGCCCAATGTGCAAAATATGGTACAGCCCAACCATTTGAAACCATGTACTGTGTACAGTCACGTCCAATAATAAATGTATACATTTCGAAATGTATGTCAAGGGCATAAGGATCAATATCGTGTACATAATATTAGAGCCGACCGTACGATTAAACTGTGCTATACTATTGTATGACAATGTATCCCGTGACTGTAATTTGTTACTGTACCCTTAAAAAAAATGAAATTATCCTATCGGGAACCTAGTCAAAGTAGCGCTATTAATCGGCTAGTAAGAAATCTCTTACTAGTTGTTATTTTGACATGATTTTAGAGTGGTCAATTAGTCGAGTGTACAAAGCAATCAGTAGAAACGTCACAAAATTAATAAAAGAGCTAAACGTCCTGGAGACACCGTTATACTTATGTGGCAATAAAGACGTGTTCAGATATTTTTGAATACTCAGGAGCACTGACTACTGCTAGCAGAAATATAATTCGTAATACCTACCTTACCGACTACTGTTACAAATATAGCTGCACCAAATGAAAAATACAATTTGTGGGTCAGTGTCAGGGCTTGGCCAATCGACTAATTGGCCTCACATACCTAATATGTATTTCAAACACTTTCAAATCGGCTATCAGTAAACATTATGCTTTAGGCACTGGTCTCACCGCGAGCTACTAAAGTATGAACTATCGGCTATAAACACGAACAAAAGATACGCCCTCCCGTGTAAATAAAAAAGACACGGCGATACTCGCGGCGGTGATAGCTGAGTATCGCCGTGTCTCATTTATTTACACGGGAGGGCAAAGTCAAAGTCAAAGTCAAACTATTCTTTATTCAAGTAAGCTTATTAATAAGCATTTTCGAATCGTCTGACATTATCAAGAGAGAAAAAATAAACTACTATCCGGATATAGGGCGTATCCTTTGTTCGTGTTTATAGCCGATAGTTCATAGCTTAGTAGCTCGCCGTGAGACCAGTGCCTTATGCTCTACAGGGATAACGGAATGACGTATAGGGCACGGCCCTTTTTGCACCGAAACGCAATGATTACAATGGGACCAACAGATTTCCCAAGGGCACTCGTATGATTACCCAGGTTTCTGCTTATAAAGGTTACACATATTGTGTTATGAAGCCATTGGAATTTTCATTTCACGATCAGCTATGCTATTCTCTTATTCACACATTCGACGCTGCGTTCGTCAACGAGCTCGACGAGACAGCCTTCCGTTCGACGTAGAGCGCAGCGCTGCGAAAAACGGTATTCCCTAACGTAGAACAGCTCGTCGTCGAACTGTAGGCGGTAACTCTCGACGCAGTGTAGTTCCAGCTCACGCCGCATTCGTTGCCGGGCGCTAGTGTCGTTTAAAGTGCATTAGTGAATACCATTTTTAGGCTCGACGCTGCCACAGCGCTGTTAGCAAGGCGGTTTCCTTAGTGAATAACACTGCTGGCCCCTATCGTGACAGGTGCGACAATTGTAAACTTTGTAAAAAAAAAGAACATAGTAAAATTTCACTTTTACTGACATTACAGGCCTCTGTACGCTACGGTAACGGCACACACAAAGTAGCTAAGCTTTTTTACCTGTTCTGTCAGCCTCCTTTAGGAGTTAGCTGGGCATCAGGACTGGTCGTTGGGAGGTCTCCAGATTGGGCCTCCCGAGCGCTGGATATAATTTAAAAACGCGGGGGCACTCGGTTGCACTGGTGACCCGAGGCAGTGTTTTGTTAATGTGTAGGTGCTAATTTAAATTCTACGTTATTTGTCGATGCAAACTAAAGTGCTTAGTGTACGGTACGTCTTCTCTGCATCTACCGAGCTTCAGTGACAAAAGGGTCAAACTGAAAATCATGTGATGAGTCTTTCCGGTCGACATTTTAAAAGTTAAGGGTTATGGGAGTTAATTTTCTTATTAAACCTGTATTGTCCTTTAAAGGCACTCCTTTCCTATTGAATCGTATGATAAAAATCACGACTACACTCCTACCAGTTGCTGACTATTGGCCACAGGAAAGAGGGGCTCTACAGTTCAGATGAACACGCACTTTTTAGGGTTCCGTAGCCAAAATGGCAAAAACGGAACCCTTATAGATTCGTCATGTCCGTCTGTCCGTCTGTCCGTCTGTCACAGCCGATTTACTCGGAAACTATAAATGCTACAGTAACGAAATTTGGTAAGGATATGTGTTGTATAAACCGCTACAGGAATGTGATACTAAATTGTAAAAAAAATCATTGGGGTGGGGGCCCTCCATACATGTAACTGAGGGATAGAATTTTTTTTTTAGTTGTACATAAGCGTGTGGGGTATTAATAGAAAGGTCTTTGAAAATGATATGAAGTTTTATATATCACATTTTTATTTAAGCAAATCGTTTTCGAGATATCAGGTCTCAAAGTCTGAAAAATGTGTCCCCCCCTCTATTTTTTAAACTACGCGATATAAAATTCTGAAAAAAATATATGTTATGCACTTGATTTAACTGTATTAAATATATGTTATGCACTTGATTTAACTGTATTTTTTAAATAATAAATGGATAATGGTACGGAACCCTTTGCGCGCGAGTCCGACTCGCACTTGGCCGGTTTTTTTTTCTATGGTCGATACTTAACAGCCTGTGGACAGGTAGTAATGATTTTTATCATACAACGCAACGAAAATGAGCACGTCTTAATGAAGATGCGGCTTTCATAAGAAAATCAAGCTTTATAGGCCTTCACTAACTTAGATTGTCCACCGGAAAGACTCCGAACATGAGTTTGCGTTTGACCCAAAAATCAGCGTTTCGGAGTGTCCCCCACGGTGCACTATGTAACAGAGCTGGATTAAACAGGCGCGGGGCTCGTAGCACATTTTATAACTGGGCCCCTGGTTTACTTTGATTTTTATACATAATTGCGAATAGAATAGAAGCGCCGTGTAATAAATAACTAGACATAAGAATAACCCTATTACAGGGTGAACGATATGAAGTGTTACCAAGTAGATTTTATTAAGTCTGGATGCTTAGCCAAGTTGCCAATCGCTAACGCTTAGTAGAGTATCGTACTTTTGCCTCTCTGTCACTCTTTCATATTAGTGCGACAATGACAGTTAGCTGCCTTTCGCTTACGATTGACGCTTAAGCGTCAGCGATTGACAACTTGTCTAAGCACTCTGGTGTCAAAGTAATAGCGGCCGATAATAATCGGAAATATGTTTTGGACACCACATTGAAATCTTAGGCACGCAAACATTTGGGTTGTAGACCGCAAACATAAGAACGAAACCGAGTTTCGTCTTATAAAGATCGTAAGAACCAAAAATGGCTGAAACCCGAATTTTACGTGTCATTTCTCCAGTGCATTAAGTTTCGGACTTTTTATCTGGTCTATTTTGAAGAGAAAGGTGAGAGCAATTAAACATGCTAGTATAAATGCAATGAAGAAAGCGATCGTATTTCACCAGCACATACCACTACCCAGTGGTCACAAACGTGCTGCGAGCAAATATTTTTTTTACTATTTGAAGACCACAGTCAAGGCAAAAGGTAGTATATTGACTAAAAGTAAATTTAATCACTAAATGTAATATTTTTCCTCTTGTTTTATCTTAATTATAGTAATAAAAAATCGCAGTCCTTTGAAATTGGTAACACTTCATATCGTTCACCCCTACGAGATCGTGTATACGTATCGAAACGCGGGACTCCCTTGTGCCACGGGCCCCTTGCGCGCGGGGCCCGAAGCGTATTCTGCTTCTGCTGTTAGGTTAATCCGCCTCTGCTGTATTACAACAAGATGAGTGAGGACGACTTTGATATATTTTTTAATTTAATTTTAAGTTATAATTTGTACTAACAAATTAATTTCATTTTAAATAAAGCAGGCTTTTTTAAAGTATACCCAGTATTTTTTTTTTAGTTTTTTTGCAAAATTGACAAGATCGACATATTATTTGAATATTTATACATATTCATTTGTGTCAGTGCAACAACAAATAAATTGAGGTTTATTGGCCCTTTATGAAAGCAAATATGTTTATCAAATACAATACGACAGAGGCAAGAAATTGAATTGCTATGCAATTTTACCAGTTTTCCCTGGCGTACAACATATTGCCGTGGTAATTTTCCTATTTACATAATTTCCTTTTTTATTTCACCCTATTTTACCAAGGAATAGTACATTGTTGTAGAGGCTGGAAAGTAGGCAATAGATGAACGAGTTAGGACATCTAGATTTAGAGTACGAGTTCATCTATTGCACTTTTCGCCGAGGCTAAACATTGTGCTTCTTACGACTACTGTGAGGAAATAAAACACATTCTTGTAATTAAAAAAAATACACTTTAATTTGTTGTGGCTGAACGCCATGATCCTGTGCCACAAAAATAAAAAAAAAGTTACAAGCAGTCTGAGAATTTTTTTCTGAAATAATTTTCAAAACGTCATGTCTACCTATGAAATCCGTGTTTAGATACGACTTTTTACTTTACGTTCAATATTGTTGTACTGTTCGTGACGTTCATAGATGTACAGCTGTCATACTAAATTTGACAGCTACCTATACAACTATAAGCAACTTTCCGTATTGTGTTTAGTCAAACAATCACCACATTTACGAAGAGTGTCTTGAAAAATATATTATTTTAAGAGGGTAGTCGACTTAAAGCATACTAAGAAAAAAAAATTTTTTTCATTACAACTGAATAACTAATCAGTGCTTTTTTTACACATATTTTCAAGATTGTTTATTTTTTAAACGATTTTTATTGTCAGGTCGAAACTTCAGAGGGCCATCTGTTAAAAATAATTGTACCATCGAGTCGATATCAATGTTTGACTTGATGATAATTACGCTTAACTTATAAAATAACAACGAAATAGTGTTCAGTTCAAGCTAGATTCATCAATGAATTAAAAGAAATAATAATAACATGAAATAAAAATAATATTATAGAGAACCTAGAAAAATATTACATTGCAAAAAAAGGTAATTTGAGAAAATCTACTGATTTTATTTATAAAGTTCCAGTTTTCTCAAAGCCACTAAATATCATATAATAGGTAATCATAAGCAATTTAATAAATAAACAATGAATTTATTTTCATCGGTAGAGTAAATTGCTAGTAACTGGCCACTCTCCAGTAACTGGCCATCTTATATTAAAATTAACTCTATGTGCTTATAGTTAAAATAAATAAAATAAAAAATAAATATCTTGGGACATCTTACACAAATCGACCTAGTCCCACGGTAAGCTCAATTAAGGCTTGTGATGTGGGTACCAAGCGACGATATATATAATAGATAGATACATATAGATACTTAAATACATAGACAGCCATGACCAAGGAACAAACATTTGTGATAAATAAATACACAAAGAATGCCCTCGCCGGGATTCGAACCCGGAACCTCCAGCTTCGTAGGCAGGGTCACTACCAACTAGGCTACGGAGGCTGACGAAGGCGAAGGCGGAGGAGTTAGAATTAATTTTAAAATGATGTGTCATGTCAATGTCAATCACTCTTCCTCTTCCTAAATTAATTCTAATTATAAGTAAATAGAGTTCATTTTTATATAAGGTGGCCAGTTACTAGCAATTTACCTAGTTAAATACTACAGGTGACATTATTTAAAACTTAAAATAAGCGAAACCCGTTTTAAGAGATCGTATTTTTTTATAGTTAATTATTAAATCATTATCATCATCATCATATCTGCCGAAAGACGTCCACTGCTGAACATAGGCCTCCATCAAAGATTGCCACATTGACCGGTCCTGCGCCACCCGCATCCAGCGGACTCCTGCGACCTTCACCAGGTATTCAATCAATCATCAAAAAATTAAACAACGACTCCACCATTCTCTGTTCACCTTATGTCACCAAACTTCGTAACTCTAATAATGGGGCGTTTTCACAAACCGTTGTTGAAATTTAATTCGGACAAGTTTGGGCTTGTTCTACTCAGGATCGCAAGCTCTTTCGATTCCGATAGGAGAAAAAAAATGTCCCAAAATGTTTTTCCATTACGATACCGTTTTTTCATAGATGTTCAAAGGCGATAGCTTAATGGAAGGAATGAAAACTGTATGAAAATTATGGGACATATTTTTTCCCCTATTAGAATCGAAAGAGCTCGTGATCCTAAATAGAACAAGCCCAAAGTTGTCCGAATTAAATAACAAGGTTATTTCAACAACGGTTTGTGAAAACGCCCAATGACCTATTATTATCAGGAGGCCAAGCCAGGATGCCATTCTACAATCGTATAGTTCGGGAAATATTATTTGACCGACGCTTATCTTACTTAAGACCTTTTGTCTTGCATCATTAACAATAGAAAAACAAAACAAAAGGTCGTAAGTAAGATAACAGTCGGTCAAATAATATTTCCCGAACTATATACGATATGTGGTGCGCCAGCACCACATCTCAAATGCCTCCAGCCTCTCTCTATCACAAAGGGATAGAGAGAGGCTGGAGGCATTTGAGATGTGGTGCTGGCGCAGAATGGAGGGAATAAAGTGGACAGATAGAGTAACAAATGAAGAAGTGCTGAGGCGAGTTCAAGAAGAGAGGACATTATTGGCAACAATAGACAATAGACGAGGCAAGATGGTTGGCCATCTCATTCGACATGATGACTTTTTGAAGAACATTATAGAAGGAAAAGTGGATGGAAAGAGAGGAAGGGGAAGACCAAGAATAAGATACATTGACCAAATAAAGGAGAAGGCGGGCGTCATGTCGTATGAGGAGGTGAAGAGGACTGCTGAGGACAGAGGAGTGTGGAGACAGCTGCATATGGCTACACCGACAAGAGCTCAGAGCTCTTAAATTGAAAGAAGAAAGAAGAGAAGATATATACGATAAGTAAGTCCCGCGGGTGTCGTAAGAGCCGACTAAGGGATTGAAGTATTACTGACCATTCTTTGACAGAAAATTGATGATGGGCAGCAGCGTCATCATCGTGGACACATTACTGCGATCGCGAATCTGCTTGCCTAGCGTGGCGATTATGGGCATTTACCTCCTAACGCCGCGGCAACGACATCGGTCTAAGGCGACGGGTGGAAAACGTATGGTGCTCCCTCTCGTACCCATATCGGCATCCCACCCCGACTCATGGATTCGCTCGCCGCTGGTCGCCTTAGACCATGAATGTCATGGTCGGGCGGTTATGCGTCTATATACGCATAGTTAATAGGAGAGGCCTACGTCCAGCAGTGGAATGAGATAGGCTGATGATGTAATACGATAAGTATACCATAATAATGTATTGAAATAGTCAAGTATCTTTTCCTTGGAAACTGTCATTCTCATACATTTATTACTTATCAATTATCGTATACGATTGCAGAAAAGCTTCTTGGCTAATAGGCCTGCTGTTCGGAAAGTGTTGTTATATTACCACACACATTAGCCGATTTACAATGTAGGTAATCTTCTTCTTCTACCTAGCGTTATCCCGGCTGTTGCCAGGGTCCGCTTTCCTGCTACATTTCCTCCCCTTCGCGCGATCCTGGGCATCTTCTACTGTAAGCCCATCCACACTCATGTCAGCCTTCACGACATCTAGCCATCGCTTCTTTGGTCTGCCGCGGAGTCGGGGGCCGTCAAGGGTTAGGTTAAGGCATATGTTTCCTACGTAGTCAGGTGGCCCACGACAACCGATTAACAGTGTAATGTTTTTTTATAATATTCAAGACATCAGCGGTATTCGTATAGAGACGCATATTGAATAAACATATCAGACACGTATAAGATTAAACATGATCTATGCGTTTCCAATGTGAAACTTGTTTACCAACAACCTCTTATTTATTTTTTCGCGGAAAGTTTTCTTTTCGTGACGACCTACCTACCATTAGTACCTGTTTCGTGAGTACCTACTTTGGGTTTCCTAATTTAATGCGTAACAAACATAGCTCAATTTATTTTACAAAGCCTTACATTATAATGTATAAATCTTGCACAAGTCGACCTAATCCCACGGTAAGCTCAAATAAGGCTTGTGGTATTGGTATAAAGTATCGATATACAGGGTTATTTTCACCAGTACAATAAATCAACATACGTAATAGTAGTCCAAGTTACAGAATACTAACATTTTTTGTTACTACCCCTTTAGAACAAAAAAACTAAAATACCGATGTTTGAACTTATCCGCAAACCTAATAAGAAAATTGGACGCATTACGCATTATCAATGTACATAACTAGCAAAACACACGAACTGGCAACTGTTTGTTTACAACGTCATCGCACATGGCATGGCGGCTTAGAAAAGCGACAATGATAATTAACTTATGATTATGACTTGGCAAAAAAATTTTACTTGATCCCAAATCTTCCTTCATACTTGCACTAAGGACAGAAACTTTCTTCATTGAGGCGTATTTAAACACTTGAAATCAACTTTATGCACAATGATTGGAATAATAATATTATAATACGTACGTGTTGCACGACTTGTTAGCATAGCTCTTTCATTGTAAAAATGTGTAGCTCTTAGTTAAATAAGAATACTAGAATAGTTTTTGTAGATTAGTTGAACTTTGAACTTGCTCCGAAAACAATGCCATCCAAAAACCTGTTTAAAATCCTAGTGGGAATTGTCGTAGGATATAAGCTATAAATATTGTTGTTGATCTTGCATGTATAATGTTATTGGTTTATGTCTGTTTTATTCCCCAATAAAGAAAATAAAATAAAATAAAATAAAATAAAAAAAACATACCTGATTAATGGAGTCCATTTCTCATACTAATTAATTAATTCACATACTTAAGCAAGTGTTCAAAATGTTGGCCGTGGTTATCTAAACACACTCTTGCCCGTTTTTGAATGTTTCCTTCGATATTTCCCAATACAAGTCTGTAGTTCTCACTTTTAAGGTCATCAAATGCACTTATTATTAGATTTTTTAAGTCTTTTAAATTTTGGGCCTACCCTCACCCCACAAAAACAGTCACATGGGGTCAAATCTGTTGACCTGGCTGGCCATAGCTATAACACTGGCATTTTCCAGGCGGGGCACACTTTCTTCAGCGTATAGCCGCTGGGCTGCCACTGCATTTTCCCCAATGAGAAAATAACTACGAACCATTTCGTACGAGCAATTTCCGACTGAAGGTAGTACGATGCGGCGCGTGCGCACATACCTACGTCAACCGTGACACTGACCGTCCCTGACCTAGTCACCGAGATTGAGGTAACTGCTATGTTGCCAACTCGTGCGCAGGTCGCTCACCCCTTTCCGCCGCCCTCTGCGTCCCGCACCCCGTTGACGTCTTATCATTAGTAGGCCCATTATTTTGCATTTGCATGAAGGATAAATTAATAATAAATGAAAAAAAAATGTCAATTTTATTTGATAAATGTAATCTATTATCGATACCAAATATGTGGGAAAATTTATTGTACCGGTGAAAAAGTAGCCCTGTATAAATAAAACACAGGCCAAAAGCATGTCGGGCCACGCTCAGTGTAGGGTCCCGTAATTATTCAAAAACGGCTGGGCCGATTATGTTCGAAATAGTTTTATTTTAAAGAAGCACTTCATGATTTTTCATATATTTTTGGACCCATGGATCAAAAGTAAGAGGGGGGGGACACATTTTTTTATTCTAGTGCGGTTATCTCCGAATATATTGGCTTTAGAAAAGACTTTCTTTTGGGAGACTTTTTTTACAGACTTATTCAACGATACCCGTACTATAGGTTATATACAGTAAAATAAAAAATTATCCCTACTAATGTAGGGACTTGGAGAGGTACCCGAAAAATTGTTTTTTCTGTATTTTATTACGTTACCGCTAATATACCTATATCATCATCGTCATCATCATCATCATCATATCAGCCGAAAGACGTCCACTGCTGAACATAGGATTTCTGATTAAAATTGAGCCAGACATAGCAATTTTTGCTGTGTACAGACCTCCATCTTTTAAAAATATTAATAATTTTAATGATTCGTTAAGCGAGACTTTACTAAACTTAGCATCATATAAAAACATAATCTTGATAGGTGATATTAACATTAACATCGCACACGATAACACCGATTATACGAGTCAGAGCTACCTAAACCTATGCGCCTTTCATGGACTATTACCCGCACACTCACTTCCCACGCACCAAAGTGGCTCCTGTTTGGACCACATCATGCTCAAATCAAGTCTCCCAGCACATGCACTTGTAACCAATTCCTCAGTAACAGATCACAGCGCCGCCCTATTGACCTTGTTTCGCAAATTTCCGTATACTGCACGCACGAAAACAATAACTAAATTAAGTGTAAACAAACTTGAAGAAGATTTATGTAATATTGATTTTGACCGAGTTTATAATTTTGCTGACGCCGATGAGAGTATGTCGTACCTGATTAAAAATGTGCAACAGGCAATATTTGACAACACTATAAAAACACGTGTTAGTAACAAATTTTATAACATCAAGCCGTGGATTACGCCCGGTCTTATTAGATGTATGAGACATAGAGATAAATTACACTTTAAGGCTAAATCAAATCCAGGAAATATTATAATACAATCGTCATACAAGAGATACCGTAATTTTTGTAATAACTTGCTTAAAAAAATTAAAAACTGCTACGAAAAAGAGCAACTACAAAAGGCAGGAACAAACGGAAAATTAGTGTGGAAGTACATTAAACAGGCGACATACACAGCAAAACAAAGAGAATCTTCTTCCGGTTTGTTGCGATCTATGTCTACACAATCAGCAGATGCAGATAGTGCAAATAATTTCTTCGTAAACATAGGCAAAAACCTGGCTGAAACAGTCAAAATAAATTCCCCTGTACCCGACCACAGCACGTTTACGACTAACAATACATTAAAATCATTTGTGCTGTTAAACACTAATGAAGCAGAAATAGAGAGAGTTATTATGGGCCTTAAGAACGGTTCCGCAGTTGGTTGGGATGGTATATCAAATAACATTCTAAAACAATTTAGACGCATCCTGGTTCCACCTCTCACGCACATTTTTCAAAAGTGTCTATCTCAAGGAATTTTCCCTAAATGTCTGAAAAAAGCTGTCATAGTTCCTATTCACAAGTCAGGTAAAAAAGACCAAATATCAAATTACAGACCCATTTCACTTCTACCATCGATATCGAAAATATTAGAAAAAATTATGAATAACAGACTTGTTCAATATCTTGATAAACAGAGTATTTTATCAAAGGCCCAGTTTGGTTTTAGGTCCAAACTGTCAACTGCAGACGCTGTACATGAATTGACTGACTACGTAGTTCAGGAACTGGACAAGGGTAACCATACAATAGGAATATTTCTGGACCTGGCTAGAGCTTTTGACACCGTCTCCAGACCTATCCTATTGCGCAAGCTCGAAGCGATAGGTATTAGAGGTTCCCAGCTTAAATTGTTTGCAAACTACCTAGACGATCGTACGCAGTGCATAAAAATTGACAATGTTGTTAGTTCGGACCTGAAAAACACCTCTTTTGGGGTCCCACAAGGTAGTATTTTAGGACCCACTCTATTTTTAATCTACATTAACGACCTTTGCAATCTAAAAATGGATAGCGGCAAAATAATTACGTATGCCGATGACACTGTCCTACTTTTTTCCGCAAAATCAGCAATAGAAGTCTACGAATATGCACAACGAGGTTTTAATATTGTAAACAAGTGGCTTCAACATCACCTACTAACACTAAACTCTGATAAAACAAATTATGTAAAGTTCTCTATGCGAAACTCAAATATGGCGGCAGAATATCAAACTACGCTCTATGCACACTATTGCAAGGACCCCTCCAAAAATAGGTGTAATTGTCCAAATATTACTAATACTAACATAATAAAGTACTTAGGAATTATACTGGATGAATGTCTCTCCTTTAAGAATCATGTGGAAGCGTTATGCAGCGTTATTAATTGTTTTCAAAAGGCTGCATGCGATTGCGGATGCATATTTAATAAAGCAGGTTTATCTGGCACTATGTCAATCTGTATTGACTTACTGCATAACATCATGGGGTGGTTCGGCTAAAACTACACTACTAAAATTAGAAAGAGCACAAAGAGCAATACTCAAGGTCTCTACCTTCCGTCCTTATCTTTACTCAACTACTCTCCTTTATAAGTCATGTGAGGTGTTAACAGTTCGACAGCTATTTATAATGGGCACAGTTTTAAAACAGCACACCGCAATCCCTTACGACCTTAACCGTACTAATAAAAGGCGTAAACATATGGTTTGCCCAAAATATATTCATAAGAAACACGCATTTTCTTCAAGGTTCTTTGTTTTTCTTGGTCCATTTCTTTACAACAGGCTGAATGAAAAGCTTAATTTATATCCGCTCAACCATGTCACGTGTAGAAAAGCAATCCGGGATGCCTTACTAGATATGTCATACGAGGATACAGAGGAGTTATTAACCGTTTGTTGTTAAAATAAGTTTTGTTTCTATTTACGATAATGTACTATAGTTTATTTACCAAAGCTATACAAATAGTTTCTAAATAATTGTACTTGATAATTAAGACTTAAGATGCACCTTATATTTTCATGTTTCTTTTTTTTTTGTAGATTATTTAATGTAATACTGATTGTTTGCCTGAAACACAGGGTTTACCCTAGATCAGGCACTTGTAATTTTTGTTCTTTTAATAAGTTTAGTCGATAAGTTATATCATTGTATTTATAATGAGTTATAATAAATTTTTATTTATTATTATTTATTATTATTTATTTATAGGCCTCCCCCAAAGATTGCCACAATGACCGGTCCTGCGCCACCCGCATCCAGCGGACTCCTGCGACCTTCACCAGGTCATCAGTCCACCTTGTGGGGGGCCTACCCACGCTACGCCTTCCGGTACGTGGCCGCCACTCAAGAACCTTCCCGCCCCAACAGCCATCGGTTCTACGCGCAATGTGTCCCGCCCGCTGCCACTTCAGTTTAGCGATTCGGAGAGCTATTTCGGTTGCTTTGGTTCTGCTGCGGATGGTCTCATTTTAATCCGATCACGCAGAGAGACTCCTAGCATAGCCCTCTCCATTGCCCTTTGGGTGACTTTGAGCCTTCTTATGAGGCCCATTGTAAGCGGCCACGTTTCAGTACCGTATGTCATCACTGGCAACACACACTGATTAAAGACTTTCGTCTTCAAACACTGCGGAATATTGGACGAAAATATGTATATACCTATATACCCGCACCAAATTGTAAATTTCTAGTACTGAACTATGCTGCCGACAGACGGACAAATTAACAGACGGATAGCGAAACTTTAAAGTAAAAGTAAAGTAAAGTAAAGTAAAATTCATTTATTGCATGAAAACAGGTTATACAGTTGTTAAGTAATTACATAGATTCTCCATTTTCTACCCGCGTGGGGTATGCAATAATTAACTAGCATGCAGGAAGTAATATTATGTATATCTTAATCATTCATATTCGTAAAATATTCACTTAAACTATAAAAACATTTGTCCGTTAGCCATCCATACAGTTTCTTTTTAAATGCTGTCAGTGGTAACTTCTTAATACAATTTGGAAGGTGGTTAAAGACTTTGACACTCATGGGCGCAACACTGTTTTTAAATGAAGCAGTTTTATGTTTTGAGCATACTTTATCAAAACCATATTTTTCTTGCAGTCTTAGCCTGGGTTGTTTATTTTCAAAAAGATGACTGTTAGTTTTAACAAATATAGAAATTTCATAAATATACAAACATGGATACGTTAACAATTTAAGTTTTCTAAAAAGTGGGAGACAGGAATCCCTTTGCTTTAATCCATTTACTGATCTGAGACACCGCTTCTGGCGCCTAAACACTTTTTCCCTTGTTGAACAGTTTCCCCATATCACAAGACCATATCGAAGGTTGGACATTACATATGAGTGATAAGCTAGCAGTGCCGTCTTCTCTGACGATATTTCTCTCAGTCTTCGAAGTGGATATATAAATTTACTAAGCTTATTGATAATATTTTCAGAGTGTGAGTTCCAGTTCGTGTGGCAGTCAAGTTGTAGTCCTAAGAATTTTATTGTCTTTACATTTTCAATTTAATCTCCTAGTTCACTACGGAACCCTAAAAAAACCCCTAAGATCAATGTGGGTAAGACCGTCTATCAGGAAAGTCCGTCTACCAACTAATTGAACAGTATAAGACGCATATGACGGACTTTCCTTCAAAATAAAATATGCCGGACTTAACCGCATTGCTGACCTTATATATATATTATGCGTGTTGATGAAATAATGTATAGGTATTTAAATAAAGTAAACGTGTGATACTTATACCATTTATTATCAAGACAAACGAATTTTACAACATTGCAAATTCTCCAGACCCGACTAACGCCATAAATCTCCGTATGTCTCAAATGCGAAAACAAGGCATGAAAAAGAAAGTATTTTCTCCTAAACGCGTTACGTATAGTAAAGAAGTTACACAGTCGCATGTCAATTTCCTTTGAGATGGAAGTTGCTTTCTTTTGTTTTGTGCGTACAGTCCCCGTCAGATGAATCTAAGCAGACACGGTATTTAAAAATATCTGGACAACCACTCTAAAGCTCCAATGGAAGACCAGCGCTGGGCTGTGATTACATTACAGCCCAGCAATAAGCTGAATTGGAGTCCATTTTGTGGCACAATAGCTTATTTCTTATATTCATGTTTATTTTGTGTTTACTGTGTATAATCATTATGTGTCACGAGTAAATGTTTTTTTCTTTCTTTTTTTCTTCTTTCTAAAGCTATGATAGACTACAGGGTGTAATCGTTAAGTGTGGCCAGGCCATAATTCCGTAAATATAACAGATATCAGAAAACTTCCAACTGATATCGAAAGTAAGTTACCCAACGAGTAAAATTACATTAATAACTTTTTCTAAATAGATCAAGTAATATTAAAAATGCTAACTTAAAACGCTCCCATACATTTAGTATGACGACTTACAGCCTTAAAGAAAGTCGGGTGTCGTAAGAGATAAAACTGTTAGAGATTCGTTATTTGTACGAATACATTGTAATAATGTAATAAAATAATAACACTACCGCACCGTTTATGAAATAATTCATCTAACAATTATTCTTAAATAAAAAAATATTCGTATTAAACTAGTCATTGAATGAACGGTTACGTACTAAATGTATTGGAGGGTTTGAAGTTAATATTTGAGATATTTCTGATTTTATTTCAAAAAGGTATTAGTGTAATTTTACTTGTTGGGTAATGCACTTTCGATATCAGTTATTTTTTTTCTGATATCTCTCATATTTACGAAATTATGGCCTGTAAACACTTATCGATTACACCCTGTATATGCTCCGGACCGTTCTCGGCCACGGCGACTGCTTCAACTCCTATGTCGACGCTCATGTGCTCTCGTGTGGCTGACGTAGCCGATCTTGTTAATAAAGACCCGTGTACACAACGGGCACGAGAGAACACCATTCACATAGTTATAGCTGATTACCGCTAGTGGTCGGGCTTTCAGCTTATCCCTCTTGTCGTCCAGTTCTGTACGACGTCGGGATTCAAATGAGTCAGTTTTTTTTATACCAGGTCGGTGGCAAACAAGCATACCGCCCGCCTGATGGAAAGCAGTCACCGTAGCCTATGGGCGCCTGCAACCCCAGGATGCATCGGCTGCTTTCCGAGGAAGCTTCCGTTATGCAGCCAGTAAATGTTGGAACAACATACCACCACCTCTGAGAAACCTGCAAAGTGTTCATAACTTTAAAGTGAAACTTAAAAAGTTTATGCTCAAACACCAAACTGGCGACAGGCAACTTGTGTCCACTTTGTATGTTTCCTATACAAAGTGGACACAAGTTGCCTGTGATTTATTCTTACCATTGGGTCCTGTTTCTTCCGCATAGCTGTGTTTTATATATTGTAATGTCATTCCTTTGTTTTTGTGATTTGTTTAGATGTCTTGTTTAATAATGTATGTCAATTAACGTTACGTTACGTAATACGTTTTATGTAGGTTTTAGAGGAAACCTGTAGTTTTTCTATTTCATTCAAGTATGTATAATTATTATGTAATCGTCGGAACGTAGTAGTGTAAGTCACAGAACTAAAATGACAAAGAACGATTGACAACGATTAAAAGCATAACCAAAAACCAAACGCCAGTGTGTGCGTAAATTTGTCTATGTGTGGTCAGGAATAGGGTTGCCTGTTACAACAGACCAATTATCTATCGATGTCAGACTGTTTTATCGACAACATGTACCTATCATAGATATTCATTATCTTAGTTATTTTGCTATAAGGTTTAACCTTTAGTATGCGTTAGCGTCAAGCAATTCAAACAAGTTTTAACTTTGACGGTTATTTAACCATTAAACTTTATAAGAGCAACTATTCTTGCTTACACGGTGTTTTTTATTTCCGTTAAATTGGACAGGTTACATGGGAAAAACAGAAGTTACTGGAGAGGAGTTATTACTGGAGAGGTCGGGAAATAAGGGCTAAGCGTGCTGCATATAAATGGGTAAAGAGACTAAAAAGCCGCAAGCAAATACTCATGACACTTCTATGACGTCATACGTAAAGTTAAAGAGAGAAAAGTATAGTTTGACAGTACGGTACTCTTTTCTATGACTGTCAAAATATAAGGAAAAAGTTTTGTGTTTCAGTTGATTACATATTAATGAGACACATGTTCAGATTAATATGACAGGTAATATGAACACATATTTTTGATTGGTGAATCTGTTCAGATGCATATGTACTTTTCTATGCTCATTTATTTTTGAAGCCTTGGATTTGCTCATATATTTATGAACTCGACTGTACCTACTGATACATAAATACGTATTCGGCCTGAGAACCCTCGTATCCCGGCTTCTGCAGTAATGTACTATTCTTATTAATTCAATAACAGTAAGAATTAAGCCACTCGTTTCTAAGAGAAATTAATTATATTTAAACTAAATAACTTCACTTAAATTTAACGGAAAAAACACACTAGTAGGTATAACACAAAAAAAAAACACAAAACATAATAAGGTCCTTGAAGTTATTTAAATACACATTTGTGTTCAAAATCTAGTATCATGACAGCATTGTAAGAAATAGACTGATTGGGTACGTTTATCGAACAAATATCGATATTGGTAGTTCAACATTTAGTCGAGCTCTAGCGTAGCGTAACAATTTATATTTTTACACAAAATATCCTTTAATATTAACTATTGTGATAAATTATTAGCTCACAGTGATAGAAAAACTAACAATTAATGCTACAATTTGATAATTCACACAATTAATGCTACTAAATAGACAAAATATCGTTTGAAAACAATCAACCGGCACATCATATTTACCTGTGAAACGAGTGTTTGTCGTTATTTCTGTAGTGGGCAACAAGGCAATCATTTACACAACACGACACCATATTGATTTCATGATCTGTATAAATTCCTTCTTATAAGATTTAATTATAAAATTACTTTTAAAATATCAATCTCCGTCGACCAGGCTGATACGGCTGATATGTCACTTCGAAAGTGGTTATGCTTTTGGGATTGTTGTCTATCTTTTTCGCACTCGTATAATACTCATATAACTGGTGGCTTCCCTTTCACACGCTTCCTTTCTCTAATAAGCGCTAGCGCGGATTCTAACTTTATGGTGTAAGTAGTTATGTAACCAGCAGTGATATTCACTAAGGAAACCGCCTTGCTGTCAGCGCTGTGTCAGTGCTGCGGCAGCGTCGAGCCTAAAAATGGTATTCACTAATGTACTTTAAACGACACTAGTGCTCGGCGACGAATGCGGCGTGAGCTGGAACTACATTGCGTCGAAAGTTTGACGTTTAATGTATGAACTTCGTATTCTCTAACGAAAAACAGCGACGAACTCGCCCACAACCTCCCTCACAGCCTCGATTCCTAATGTCAAATCAAACAGCTAGGACTTTAGACAAGGCTGTCTCGACATCGAGCTCGTTGACGAACGCAGCGTCGAATGTGTCAATAAGAGAATAGCATAGCTGTCATCGGTGTTGCTGGCACAAAAATAATGATGATGCACTAAAGTGCACGGCCATGACAGGTATAGCCTGATAGGTTGCAGATGTGTGTGTGTTTTGTATGTATATATTTATTGATGCTTTTTCTTTTTCTTTTTTCATTATTACATTTTTGTTTGTGAATAATGGCTCCGTTTCTTTTCTGTTATTTAGTCACTTGTATTATTATTATTTTTGTTACTTTATCTAATTTCTTAATGTACTTGTGTAGTGTTACCTGTCGTGATGTTTTTCACCGAATGGTCTCATCGGAAAATCAGCGCTGGTTTACGCCGGCACCATGCTGAGATGAGACCATTTCGTGGCACCTTCTTGTTTGTCATACCCATGTTTTTGTTGTATATTGTTGTCCCTGTTTTTATCTGTGTATCCTTGTTTTATTTCATTGTAATTACGTGTGCCATGAATGAATAAATATTATTATTATTATTAAATATTATTATGTCACATGCGCGTTGCGGACCCAATAAGAACTTGTACACTCCTCTTTTGAAGAACCCCATACTGTAGTTCATCGGGAAAACCTCGGCAGGGAGCTCATTCCACAGACGGACCGTCCGCAGGAGGAAGTTCCTCTGAAACCGCACGGTGCGCGACCATTTAGGTTGCAAGGTGTGAGGATGAGCTTCCTGACCAAAGATCTCCACCCAGCACGATTGGTGGCCTGCTCCTCCCGTGACGGCTCAATGATAGTAAGGAGTCAAGGAGTGAGATTCCCTGCCGGCGTCTATATTAAATTTCCGAGTTCATATAACCCGTCAGCCTTCTGGGCGACCTCGCTCCATCGCAGGCCGCGTCTCTGCCCTTGGCTAGTCTGTGGCCATGAGTAAGCCCATTTCAAATAAAAAAACTGGCCGAGAGCATGTCGGGCCATGCTCAGTGTAAAGTTCTGTAGTTATTCCAAAACGGCTGAACCGATTATGTTCGAAATAGTTATATTATAATGATATTTATTTGCCCGACGTTTAGCACCCGATTTATCTGTGTCCAAGTTAATGTCATTTGCTATGAACCATTGTTCAAGGCGACCCTTATATAACACCCACTCTTGTTCCTCATGGTTGAAAACACTTAAAATTCTCACGGACATTGTAGCCATGTTTAGGTATAACAACGAGAAGCACAATTACACACTGCCACACGCGTAAAGAACGTTAAAAGATCGTCGCCACTGTTATTTTTGAGGGAAAAGGGGTGCCCAGAAATGAGACACAGCCGATATCTGAAGTGCTATATTCCGATTGACGCGACGGTAGCCGGCTGCAGCCCGCTGACATAAAAACACATCTACCCGATATCTTCAACCTAACATATAAAGTATTATATAAGTACACACTATTCATGACTTTTTTTTCATATTTTTGGACCTACGGATCAAAAGTTAGAGAGGGCGGGGACACATTTTTTTTTCTTCTAGAGCGATTATCTCCGATTATATTGAGTTTAGAAAAAAACTTTCTTTTAAGACCCTTATTCTTTTTAAGAGACCTATTTTTAATGATACCCCGCAGTATAGGATTACAGCAAATAAAAAAAATCATCCTGACTTCACCAATTGGGGAGGTACCAAAAAAAAATTGTTCCTAGTTTTTATTGTACCACTTTGTTGGCATGATTAATATGTAATATATGTATACCTGTACCAAATTGCAGATTTCTAGTATTAAAGGCCCTGAGCTATGCTGCGGATAGACAGACAGACGGACAGACTCACATGGCGAAACTATAAGGGTTACGTTTTTGCCTTTTTGGCTACGGAACCCTAAAAAAGGCAGATTTTTTATATATTCTATTGCATACGTGTACGAAGCCATATTATTCGTAGGGTGACGTCGTTATTGCTTGAATATCGTTCAAAAAGTTGAAAGTGTACTTGTTAGGATTGTTTTTTGATACCTACTCAAGACGAAGTTATTCCCAATAAATATCAGAATATGTTAAATTGAATAAAGGCATTGGCATTTCAACTTTAATCTGAAAAAGAAGTGGAACTACTAGGGAATGATAATATGTTTCATTAATAAATTTCTAATTCATAAATTGTTCATTATGAATGTCGATATTAATTTAATAAGCACTAGTGAATAGCGTATTTTTGCTCCGTTATCCGGGCTTTGATTATTAGTTTATATTTCTTATATTACTTGTCTGCCATTAAACATAATATTATTAAGTAGGTATTTCACTAACCCAATAAATAAAGAAAAAGGGCAACAGTTGATAGAGTGGTAGCGGTGTTCAACCACAAATCAAGTACAAACGAAACATCTTGAAATAGACATTAAAACAAATTGAATTTCTGAAATATGAGTGGGCCATAGACTTTGTTTATAGACTCTTTATTAAGAACCCCTTACAAACTCAGCATAGATTTTTTAAAGTAATCATCGTACATTGGCACCTCTGCAGTTCATAGACTGCCACAGTTTATTTATTGGGCCATATGCTTGGTTTCTATTATTACTTTGTATAAACAAAGCGTTTTTTTGAAGTCGCAATTATTCTAGAATACTATTATTTTACGACACTTTTATAATCTAAATATGACAGTGGCCACGCAATAATTATTTAAATAAACTTGTTATAAAATCTACCGTTAAAATAATATACATTTTATAGTAGATAAGGTACCTCATCATCATCATCATCATCATCGGCCTATGATAGTCCTCTGCTGGACGTAGGCCTCTCCTATTAACTATGCGTATAGACGAATTAGGAGGTAAATGCCCATAATCGCCACGCTGGGCAAGCGGATTGGCGATCGCAGTAATGTGTCCACTATGATGACGCTGCTGCCCATCATCAATCTTTAGTCAAATATGGTCAGTGACACTTGAAACCCTTAGTCGACTCTTACGACACCCGCAGGAGGAGTTCGGGTGGTGACAAATGTATTATTTCTGCCGTCACCACACGGCCAACATTAATAAGGTACCTAGCTATTGATAATTTTAGTAACCTATAAACCCTTAAAACTTCAAAAATAGGAGTTTACAAATTGTATTATAAATTCGTTCGTTAGATACGATTTCGATATCTAGATATAATAACAGATAAATTTGCTTCATTGATAAGTCCACACGTGAGTAATACTTTACACAGTTTAGCAATAAAAATATCGGGCATAATATTTTTTTTTCTGAATTTACAAAACTCAATACCTAATTAATATATTATGTTTACAGTTGAAAATTAAAGTCAAAAGTTTTTAAATAAATCCCTAAAAAACACACTATTTTTTCCGGAAAATTTCAACTGTGACACTGTTATATAAGATTGCCCATCAATGGCAAGTTGCCTCATGCGCCACCTAGTCGGCAAGTGATCTGCGGCTCGAGTATTGTATTTAATTAAGACAAACCTCCTTTTGACTGTTCGCTTGGCTAAGCCTCTTAGAGCTATCAAATTGTTTTCATGTAGATTTATGCTCGATTACTCAATTAGTGGTCTTAGGTGACCTTTATGATAATTTTAGAAATAGCGTAAGATTTAGGGCCTAAGTACTAATAAGTAGTTAGGTACCCACAAGATAAAAAATAAACTATATTGAGTGTAACTCATTCTGATTTGAAAAAAATACAGTAGCCGTTGTAATAGGGTGGGTCGTTTTTTGCATTTTTGTATATGGATAAGCGCGATAGGGCTCAAAAGTTTCGTAATTTTTTGTAGATACTAGGAAAAGTACTATAAAAAATATTGCAGTATACTTTTAGCCCTCTATCGGCTGTTGAAGTAAATTTTGTTTACATATTTTTATTTATTTTGGTATTTAATTGAAAAAAAAATCTTATGTTATTATTTTTCGACAAATATATCATGTTAGCTGCAAATAACGCTCATCTTAATTCTTTATTACACAAGATATGATTTTACTTACTTCAACAACCGGTAGAGGGCTAAAAGTATATTGCAATATTTTTTATAGTATTTTTTCCTAGAATCTACAAAAAAATACAAACTTTTGAGCCTTATCGCGTTTATGATATCCAAAAATGGTAAAAAACGACTCACCCTAATACAGGGTGTTTTTTTTTCGACCGTTCAAATTCTACGTAGTGAATGTGTAGGTCATATACGTACTGACCAACTTTTACTATGGGGACAAAGTCGAAATCGCGAAAAAAAAATCAGCTGTTTCATACATTTCGGCCGGCGTAATGCCGCCAATTTGTATGAAACAGCTGATTTTTTTTTATTACATACGGGTAATAAATTCTATCGCGCTCGCACTTACAGGGTGGAAAGGGACGATGTTCCTTCCCGCTACCGACCGAGTCTACCAACCATTACGATCAACTTTCAGTATGGGACCAACATCGAAATATCTTGAAAAAAATTTAACCCCTCATACAAAGTGAGTGATTGGTTAGAGTTCAATAGTATGGAAAAGTCAATTTTCCATGTACGCTTTCGATGTTGGTCCCATACTGAAAGTTGATCGTAATGGTTGGTAGACTCGGACGGTAGCGGGAAGGAACGTCGTCCCTTTCCACCCTGTATATTGGAGCGAGCGTGATAGCTTCCTTTACGTATCGAGTAAAACTTAACGTTACCGATACTTGCAAAGTCATAGTATAGTACATATACATTGTTTGCTCAAGTGGTAATATCGCCGCCCCCGGCGAATACTAAGATAACTGCCATTACCATGGTTTTAGTGTTATGTCATATTTGAAATCTATGGGTGCTAATGCATCTGTTGAATTTTTTTCGTAATTTTTATTCTGTTATTTATGGAGATAAAAAAAAATGCAATGTTATTCTTTGATTTTATTGATCTCTTAAATTACCAGAATAAACGTCTATGAGGATAATATCAAAAATGATTATTAGACCTTACGCTATAAACGCTCGTATCATGATATTCGCGTGAAAATCATTCTACAACAAAAAGACATCAGGCAGTTATCATTTTATTCTCGTATTAAAAATCTTCTGTCTGTTCGGATATCGTCCTTAAGTAACGATTATCTATTTGTGCGAAACATTAAAACGTGTTATCTTCCTTTTCATTTACATACGTTTTACAATCAAAAATTGAAATGGCAGATACAGTACCGCGGGAAATTCCTAAAACGTACCTAGTAATGTTTGTGTACTAAATGAGAAACGAATCAGTGCGTTCAGCGCGACGGCTCACCCTACGCGAACCACTCACGCTGTCAGTCTATCAGCCGGAGGGCCGCAGGCCCGACGGCTAGCCTTACGCGAACCACTCACGCTGTCAGTCTATCAGCCGGAGGACCGCAGGCCCGACAGCTCGCCCTACGGGAACCACTCACGCTGACAGTCTATGAGCCGGAGGGCCGCAGGCCCTACAGCTCGCCCTACGCGAACCACTCACGTTGTCAGTCCATGAGCTGGAGGGCCGCAGGCCCTACAGCTCGCCCTACGCGAACCACTCACGCTGTCAGTCTATCAGCCGGAGGACCGAAGGCCCGACAGCTCGCCCTACGGGAACCACTCACGCTGACACTATGAGCCGGAGGGCCGCAGGCCCTACAGCTCGCCCTACGCGAACCACTCACGTTGTCAGTCCATGAGCTGGAGGGCCGCAGGCCCTACAGCTCGCCCTACGCGAACCACTCACGCTGTCAGTCTATCAGCCGAGCCGGAGGACCGCAGGCCCGACAGCTCGCCCTACGGGAACCACTCACGCTGACAGTCTATGAGCCGGAGGGCCGCAGGCCCTACAGCTCGCCCTACGCGAACCACTCACGTTGTCAGTCCATGTGCTGGAGGGCCGCAGGACCTACAGCTCGCCCTACGCGAACTACTCACGCTGTCAGTCTATCAGCCGGAGGACCGAAGGCCCGACAGCTCGCCCTACAGGAACCACTCACGCTGACAGTCTATGAGCCGGAGGGCCGCAGGCCCTACAGCTCGCCCTACGCGAACCACTCACGTTGTCAGTTCATGAGCTGGAGGGCCGCAGGCCTTACAGCTCGCCCTACGCGAACCACTCACGCTGTCAGTCTATCAGCCAGAGGACCAAAGGCCCGACAGCCTCGCCCTACGGGAACCACTCACGCCTGCAGTCTATGAGCCGGAGGGCCGCAGGCCCTACAGCTCGCCCTACGCAAACCACTCCGTCTAAGTCACTGCCAGTCTAAGTCGGTGGGCTGCAATTTTGTATGCTTCCGTAACTTTGGGGACAATACTATGATATGTAGCTATTAACGTTTGGGTTCATTTTATAAACATGCCTTCTGTTGGACCGACCAAACAAGCGAATCAGAGGGTTGTAGGCCAGAGCTTAGCGCTATCATGCTACTAATGGAATAATGTAACATGAAAACGAAGCTGAGGGCCGCAGGCCCTATAAACCCAGTGCTTCCAGGCTACGCGACGGAAGAGTGTTTCTCTAAAACAAATCGGAGGGCCGCTGGCCCAACAGCTGGCCTTTGCGAAGGACGAAGGCACGAAGCGATTGCACGAGGCGCTACAGCTCGCGAGGCTGAAGGCCGAGCTGCCAGAGACCAGCACTACCATGCTACACAATGAAATAGCGTAACATGAAAACGAAACGGGTGGCCATAGGCCACCTGCGAAGGACGAAGGCCGAGCCTTGCACAGGGCCGAAGGCCCGGAGCATCCAAAGATATAAATATTAGTTAGCGATATACTTTCTCAAATGCATCGGTCATCGATGACGTCTTCCTAGGACTGACAAAAACAGATGCTCTAAATATAACATTTTCGGTAAGCCTTCAAGCATAATCGTATTCCAAGGCAGGTTTATTTGAATTTTAATGTCGTTTCTCTTACTCTTCTGACAGATATTCCATTAGTTCGAATAAAATTCGGGAATGCGATCGAACGGAAATGGTATTCCAATTCATATTATAGAACCCATATCAGTGCAGTTCCAGATCAAAAGTCACGGCACAGTGGAACGAAGAATGTTACCTGTGGTATTATGCTGGGCGTCAACAGTTCATAAGATGCAGGGAAGTGCAGTCGATCATGCCGTGGTTTATTTAGATTCGAAATGTTTCGCTGCTGGACAAGTATAACTAAGAAGCTCTGAGTAGAGTTCATTCTTTAGACAGTCTACAGATTGAAGAATTAGATTGCACAAATTAACTGAAAAGAGACCTTACAACAATGAAGCGTTAATTGAAATATAGGTATATCATACTTTTGCTGACGACACTATTGTTAAGCTAAATTCAACCCTTTTGTGGTTCGTTAGGTAAGGCTTACAAAACCGTGGATTTTATGAATGTCATGGATTTTTTTTTCTTTTTTACTATAAAAGCTTGTCTTTAAAAACATTTTTTTACCTCTAATTTATTCTTTTATGATAAATTGATAATGGTAGTGAACCCTTGGCGCGCGAGTCCGACTCGCACTTGGGCGTTAATTTCTGATATATAACTTATTTATAAGTGGATTTACTGCAAAATGTTGCAACTTTGAGGATTTAGTATGGGGAGACGGTATCGCTATAACTTTCCTAACAAAACATTCTGCCAATTTCCGAGGGGGACGAGGTAGCACACATGTAAACGATCTAACTACAAATGCATTTCTTCTTCTCGTTACTATTCACGCACACTTAAACAATACCACAACACTAAGTTAAATTATCACACTAATACAGTAAAATTTCTATGCGGACACAATTTCAAACTATCGATGTAGGTGTAATCGAACCGATTAATATGGCTTTCAAGTGTCTGAAGATTATCGTATCGATATATTTTTCTAAACGTCATAGATTGACGTGCACCTTGGTACTATATATTGTTGTTTTGAGTATTTAAATAAAAGTAAACAGACAATTAGTAACAGTTATTAATTAATCAACCAATTTTAATACAAAACCGCCTGAATATCTTGCCATTAACCTACTTCAATTGATTATGTTTTCGTTTATCGCGATCTTTGACTACGAAGGCTGTAACTGTAAGGAAAGTCTCGGTCAATCACGTGCATTTCGAAATCCGTAAATCAATTATAATATTTAATAAATAATATTAATTAGCGGTTGTGAAAGAAAACAATGTATGTCCATACGAGTGTACATACGAGTATTATTTATTTTGTTGTAGTAAGAAAGTTTTAGTTAGCTCGGGTAAAACTCACTGAGGCTAATTGTGAATACTCGTAAGGATACAATTTGAATACAAGTACGTAGGTACAAGGTGCGTAGGTGCATATACATACAAGTTTTTGCAATAAGGCCGGTGATATTGATATTCCTTAGTGATATTTTAGTAAGTACCTAAATACAATTTATAATATAGGTCCAACTAGCGTTAAGTAGCACTTGTAAAAATGAAGTTATTGAATTAGATAAGACTGTGTTTTTATTTACTTACTGTGAGAACACTAATATACGTAAACACAAGTGTCCGTATCTCGACATTTTATACCTACTCTCGACATTGTGTCATAAAGAGTAACGTTCACATCACTATGTGTTTTCGCGCGTAATACGTATTCCAAATAAGCGCAATAAATATTCAACCTTATTGGCTTACATATAAGCTTAACATTAGACCAAGGCAGAGTCTTCTGTCTTACTTGATTCACTAAGTCTGATATTTCCTACAAAATTTAAAGATGGGTAGACCTTATTAACCTTAAATACGAGAATACAATAAATGTCAAACTTTCTCCATCAGTCAAAAATGAAAATACGAATTGTGTGCGATATTTTTGAAACCGATTTTGCTATCGATTCGCTGGTTCTTGATTTTCTTGAACAATTTTATGTAATAAAATGTTGTAATATAAACAAATAAAGGCAAGATATGAAATGGTATCGCATATTTTGTATACATGATGTATTTGAACGAGTTTTGAATCCATACATAGCACATAAAGGCATTTTGACGGAGCTTGTTACGGGTACATAACGATTACCAGACTGCGAAGAATCGATTAATGAAATAGTTTTTATAAACAGGTTTGGTCAATGTACAAATTCTTGGCCAAAGTCTTTGGCAGAGGGGAAACGATATGAAGCCGACTCCATTACTAAATCCTCAAAGTGTTGCAACAAAGGACTTCACGTCTTATGGCTATATCACATAATGTTAGATTATTATGATCGGGTGATCATAATAATAAAATTTTAGTAATGGTAAGTAATTAATTATAATAATCATTCTGCCAATTTACTTATTAGGTTTAAGTTTAACTATTTCAATTTTATTGTTCAATAAAATTAATGCTGATTACCATATTACAGTTTCATTTTTAATCTAGATTAAAAGCCTTTTTTAAAAAAGATTAACACTAAATTTACCGGAATAATGTGATATTGTAGTATTATACTCACTAGCTTGCACCCTGGTCACCCTCTGAATAAAATTGTAACATGATGGTGCAATATTTGGTGTTGGCGTAGCCGCAACGTGAATAAAATGATAATCGATATTATTATATCCTTGATGATGGTAAATTTTGACTAACTTTTTGTTTTTGAAATAACTTTTTTTCGGTATGTTTAAGAAGAGGTTACCCTATTTTTTCAGAATGCTACAAAAATTAGCTATCGTTAGAACTTTACATAATTTGCATACGTTTAGTATTAATGAAGTTAACGACAAAAACATGTTTTTATTTTCTCCTGAAAAATTAGGTTTTTGCAGTTATCATTTTATTCGCCGGGGGCGGCGATATGGTAATAAGGTTTTTGGACGAAAGTTATAATTATAGATTAAGATGTGATTATGACAAAGAAAAAGTTATATTACACTTCCGACGTGGGATCCCATGGCATGCATCAGGTATAAAGTTTAGGTTACCTACAAGATGAGAGAGACAAGAAGAGGAATTGCCTGCTTTGAATTCCTATCCTATCTCGCTTATGCTCGGCCATCTATAACTTATATTTTAAAGACAAAAACGGGTCTTAATCGCGTAAACTTACGTTTAATTATATCCTGACGTTTCGGGCATGACGTTACACCCGTGGTCGCAGGCAGACTCTGCACCACGGGTCTGCCTGCGACCACGGGTGTAACGTCATGCCCAAAACGTCAGGATATAATTAAACGTAAGTTTACTCGATTAAGACCCGTTTGTCCTTAAAATATGAGTGATAATCGTAAAAGTTTAAATCAATACATCTATAACTTAGCCGAAAATCCCATACTTCACGGTATCTAATTTATAGTAACGTAATTTCATTAAGTACCTATATTATACACCTATAATATTCTTTTATACACGGTGTTTCTCGAGGTCATACTGAGTACCTATCTTTTAGTAAGGAGACCAACCCCGAAACAAAAAAAAATACTTTTACATACATATTGATTATGTGATCTCGATATTTTGTTTGGGGAAGAGATTTTTATTCGCGATTTCGCCGTTTATCTTATACTAAAAGTTGCTCAGCATGACATATGTAATCAGCGTGTACAGTCGACTTTAAAGATATGATTACAGTTTAGGTGCCAAAAATATATTTATACGACCTTAATTTCAAGGCAATAAAGTCGGGTTAATATATTTTTGGCACCTAAACCGTAATGATATCTTTGACGTCGACTGTCAGGAAACACCGTGTATATGTCACACCGTGTCACAGTGGCACTGTAAATGAAATGGTATAAAAACTCTTATTACTTTGTTATTTGTTTTAAACTGGCCTAGCGTTCTGATTGGTAGGTACACCTCTTACAATCTACCCAAAAATGTGCCGTCCTGAATATTTCGAAACCTTTTTTCGTGTCAACGACCTAAAGTAAATAAGTGTTATACCTGTAAAGAGTCTTGCATTCTCCGTCTAGTATTTAATCTGTGGTTAAAGCCCAACCGTCAATATTTGAGGAAACCTTTTTATAGGCTTCACGTGAGGATCCTTTTCGAAGGACACGTGGTCGTTGGCGTGACAAGGATAAATAAGGCACGTGGGTTTGAGAAGGTACTTGATAATATTTAATGATGCGTCAAGTTTAGTTATGTAATATATTATAGAAGAAAAAGGATACGATACTTTTATTGCTACAAGGATATTATACAGGGTGGTCCAAACCTTGACGTCAAAATTTTTTTTTTAGGTTCCCTACGTCATGGGCTATCAGAATATACCCCATGTATGTTAGCCGATTTTTTGTAGTTTTCGAGTTATGAATTTCTGAAAATTTTTTTTTTAGAAATTCTGGAATGAAGAAAAATATTGATAAAAAAAAACTATTGGGTTTTTTTAATATTTTCTTTCTGTGAAAATATTACTACAAATAAAGCATTTACTGACAAAAAAAATTGCGTCCTCACTTTGATACAAGTAGGATAAAAAATACAAAATTCAAAATTTTACGTTAAAAATGCATCAAAATAGCATTAATGTACTTAAATAAAAAAAAATAAAACGTATCCCAAGGATTTTTGGTAATGTAAAGACTGCCCTAGACCTTAAACCTTCGTAAAAGCAAAAAAAGTTTTACTTAATAATGAGGATTTTTCGGAGTAGTCGGTCAAATAAACTTAAAAAAAACTTCTAAATTTTTAATTTAAAAATAAAATGAAATTTCGTCTGTTTTGTTGTTCTTATCAATAAACAAAGACAGAAAATACCACGAAAACTCAATTTGTGTAGTTATTCAAGTCAGTTTTTACTACTTTAAAATTTTAATTTTTTTTATAGTAGTAGTAGTTTATTTGACACACTACTCCGAAAAATCCTCATTATTAAGTATCACTTTTTTTTGGCTTTTACGAAGGTTTAAGGTCTACGGCAGTCATTACATTACCAAAAATCCTTGGGATATGTTTTATTTTTTTTATTTAAGTACATTAATGCTATTTTGATGCATTTTTAACGTAAAATTTTGAATTTTGTATTTTTTATCCTACTTGTATCAAAGTGAGGACGCAAATTTTTTTGTCAGTAAATGCTTTATTTGTAGTAATACTTTCACAAAAATTAAAAAAATCCAATAGTTTTTTTTTATCAATATTTTTCTTCATTCCAGAATTTCTCAAAAAAAAAAATTCAAAAATTCATAACTCGAAAACTACAAAAAATCGGCTAGCATACATGGGGTATATTCTGATAGCTTATGACGTGAGGAATCTAAAAAAAAATTTTTGACGTCAAGGTTTGGACCACCCTGTATACGGTACGATTTGGGTAGAAAGCCTTCATTTCTACGCCAATATAACATTGTAATTTTTTTACAAGTGAGGAGAGAAAAAACAAGTTACCACACACATAATATATCATCATCATCATCATCATCATCATCAGCCTATGATAGTCCATTGCTAGACGTAGGTATCTCCTATCAACTATGCGTATAAACACATTAGGAGGTAAATATCCATAATCGCCACGCTGGGCAAGCGGATTGGCGATCGCAGTAATGTGTCCACTATGATGATGCTGCTGCCCATCATCAATCTTTTAATAACAAATAATGACAAATATAAATGATTACTGCCGCCACCACGCGGACACATCTTTTGCTATACACGTGATACAATTATATAAGCAATACCTTTCTCTCCTCCCTCTTTTGCCACTAGAATTAACTCAGTTAATTGCTAGAAACGGATCCCCTTATTCATAAACTCCTATCTTAGCAATCCAGTAAGTATTGTTTGTCCCTTTCGCTCTTATAGACATATTGATAAGATCAAAAGGGACAAAAAATACTTAGCGGCTTGTTAAGTTACGACACGTTTATGAATCATCAAGGAGCGGACAAACGCCCGTCATTCTGAAAACATAACCCTGTTCCGTTCAGTAGAGACTTCTTTATCTTATGATATTAAGATATCTTATTTTATAAGATATTTTTTTAATAACAATAACACAAGGGGGATCCCAACTGTTTCTTACTTGTACACATCATGATTTTAACCAATAAACAATTTCGAATTTTTGATATGAAATTATTATTAGTCACAATGTCAGAAAATCATAATCGTGGTGTGTACAAGTAAAGAGTTGGGATTGACATAGAGTTTAAAAAAAAATCTTATGCAATAAAATATGTTAACATCATAAGATAAGGAAGTCTCTACTGTACGGAACAGGGTTATGTTTTCAAAATGACGGGCGTTTGTCCGATCCTTGTTTATGAATTAGGGGGTGAAGCTTTAAAAAAATCAATAGAAAAGTATCGGTATCTACATTTCGATAACCTATCAAAGTCAAACAATGAATGTTTTCATTTATAGGTATTATCTAGCCAGTCTGGGAATCTTAGGATTTTATAATGTAACACAACCCTTGTTATACAATATAAGGCAGACCTCTAAGAAGCCCATATTATATTGTTCACACAGAGATTAAATAACAGATTCTTCAAAATATTATACATTGGAGAATTTGCGGAGGGAAAATTCAATAACCCAAATAAAGTAATTTCACGAAAAAGTACACGTGCACTTTTTGCACGTATCTCGTACGACGGTTTTTAGTACAAATGGCCCTCCGAAGTTCTGGACCTGACGTAAAATGACCCACTTCTCGCACTAGAGCCTAAAAAAGGCACCATATGTACTAAAAAATACTATTTTGCTGTGACCATAATGCCCGCTTTCCATTGCGAGCGGAGCGGAGTCATTAATGGGTCCTTTTAACTTGTGAAAGTTAAATAGACCCCGCTGGTGTGACTTGCAGCCGTCAACTGAATAGTAGGTAGTCCTTAGAGAGCGATGAACGTGAAACGGAGCCATTAATGAGTCCACTCCGCTCTCAATGGAAAAGAGGCATAACTTCATGCTGAAGAAGTTAAATAAAATAATAAATCTTAATATTAACTTTTTGAAACAATTGAAAAAAAAACATCTATATGGGCTTGTAACACTTCTTACCTAAATGGCATTACGTCTGTTAATGAGCCTAACTAATTTAACTGGAAACAAATATAAATATAAATAATATAAATAAATAAATATCTTGGGACACCTTACACAAATCGACCTAACTAGTTCAATTAAGGCTTGTGATAGTTGTGATGTGGGTACCAGGCGACGATATATACAGGGCGTCCCACGGCGATGCCACATGGAGGGAAAGTACCTTAAATATCATAGATAGCGTATTTTGCTGAAAGAAGACTTTATTTTATTTTTAAGACTTCGTAAAATTGCATTCAATTTTTTTTTTTTTTAATTGTATGAAAAAAAATATCGCTTTGTCAGAGGAAACATACCTTAATTATCGTAAATGAGCATCTTACAGAAAGAAGACATTATTTCGATTAAAAAAGCAAATTCCAACTAGTCTCCACATTTTTTGTTTTTTTTGAAAAAAAATTGTATGAAACAAAATATCGCCTTGTCAGAGGAAACATACCTTAATTATTGTAAATGACCAATTGACCATCTTACAGAAAGAAGACATTATTTCGATTTAAAAAACAAATTCCAACTTGTTTTAATTTTTTTATAATTGTATGAAAAAAAATTACTCGACGTCGGAGAAAAAATAGCTTAATTATTGTAAATGAACATCTTCCTGGAAGAAGACATTATTTCGATTTAAAAACAAGGTTAAGTTAAGGTCAAGGTTCGCGTGATATTGAGTTATCCGTCCATTTATCGTGCACATGCTTAATGCAAATTGGAGACTTATGGTTTATTAGAATTATAACTAACGTGGGACTCAAACATACTAAAATATTATCGAACCGGATTACTCACGTATTTAAGTCGAGGTACGCGTCGGGCTTTGGCCGAGGGTGCTCCGAACGGACGAGGACCCTCTTAATGGGTCGAAACATGTCGAGCAATCATGGACTAAATACGTGAGTCCGGTTCGATAATATTTTTTTAAGTGCAGATGGTGTCTTTTTTGGGCTCTAGTGTCAGAAGTGGCTCATTTTACGTCAGGTCCAAAACTTCGGAGGGCCATCTGTACTAAAAAACGTCGTACGAGACACGTGCAAAAAGGAAATTCGTAACTCGTGTCGATTGAAAACACTCCCTTCGGTCGTGTTTTAAAACATTTCCACTCGTTTCGGATTTGCTGTTTTTCGCACTTGTGTCGTAATGTACTGTTATATGGTTTTCTCGGGTCCATATTGGCACTTATACAATTTATTCTTCGAATATTTTTACTAATACCGTTTTTTACTCATAATCATCATTACTTTGAATTTTTTTTCTCATACCTTTTTTCTTACAAAAAATTATACTTCTACCTACAATGTTCATAACGATTTTTATTTCGAAATTTCATCCTCCTAAAGTCGTCAAGTAGATTAATCTATACCCATAAAGTTATTTGAAATAAATTGTTTATTTATAAACATTTTCCCATTAGGTTCACTCTGTTGTGGTATTATTATTTTATGAATAACATAAACTATGTACTCATAATGGGCTTTGTGCAGAAACTGTTGTGGCATACCATACTCAACTTTAGCATATTTCTTTGTGGCAGATTTCGAGTTGTTCGAATATTATTCGAGCATAATTTCGATGCTCCTATTTATGATGAGGCATAATCTGGATGTGCATAAAAAGTATCGGCATAGTTTGTTTTAGCATAACAGAGAAGGAATAATTACAACCTCTCAATATAATCGAGGTAGTAGTAATATTCTGTACGTTACTTACTGTGTTACTGAGCTGAGTACTTTCTAGGTTGCTAAAAAAAAAAATAACCTCGAAGACTAAGGCGGGAGCTTTGCGGGAGTCTTCTAACCTAACCTATCCGAGTCGGATCTGCCCCGGAAGGTTTTGTTCGCTCGCTTCGCTCGCTCACTGCAGAAATTTTCACCCTCACAGCAAATTCTGCCTGACGAAAAAGGCAAGTTTCGAACATGTGGCTACATGCCCAAAAAAAAATGCAAATCTAATTTCTATCTTATAACACTCGGCGTAATTAATGATATGCCAAAATAGTTTCGGACAAAATAATATTCGTAATATTGTTATTTAAGCCAAGTGATGTTTCTGTCTCATTAAGTTGATGCCAAAATAGATTATACCAAGTCTGTTATGTCCTAAGCGTTTCGGACAAAAAAAGTTTAGAGGGAACCCGTTTAGTACGGTACCTACTCTGCCACAACCTGATTTGTGCAGGTAGCTAGTTTACAGTAATAGTACGATTTATATTTAATTAAACAAATATAATTCATACATAAAACCAGTACAGATAAAAATAAATACCTATAACATTAGAATATATAGCATAAAATAAGTATAGTGAAAAATTATATAAACATAAAAGTTAGTACTAAAAATATGTATGAAAAATAATATTATGAACATAAATAATTCTATGTGATGATAATTATGAACAAAGATTATTCTAAATACCGATCATTATGAAGTTAAATTGTATAAGAAAATTTTTCGGAGTTCCAATAATCTAAGTTGCAATTTTATAAATACTTTGGCGCACCCGGTTTTCTCGTTGCTGCCATTGTCAAAACAGGGTGAAATTAAAATCGGTAAGCATCAGCTATCAAATAAAAAATGAATCATCCAAATCGGTATCTCAGTCGAAAGTTCTAAAGTAACAAACAAAAAAACATACAGTCAAATTGAAAACCTCCTTTTTTTGAAGTCGGTGGAAAAGTTCGTAAATGGCTAGCCTGAAGAGAGATACCTAAAGATTCTAAAGAATGATGTAACAATTTAAGCACCCTATTTCCGAAATAGCAGGTAATATATCGTTTCGGGCCCTAAATCACGGTGAGGGCAGCCACGGACAATAAATGACCTAAGGATAGCCATTCTTCTATTTAGAGCTTCAATACAAATTGGAAGCCCTTTCGAGGCAGTAAGGAAGAAATCACTTTTTAACATTAATGCTGTCTGGTTTTTCATGATATAGAAGGCGTTGTGGTTTTGAGTAAAAGAATATACTTAAATGATTTTCTTTCCATACCTGCGACCATAAACAACATGGACGTCTAACGCCAGCTCAAAAATGCCCCCAAAACAATTGTTCAATTGTGCCATGATGGCCACGACCCACGACATAGTTTTTTTCTTGACACCGCGTATATTTCGGCGCAACATCATTGACAAATGTTTAGAATATAGCCAATCAAAACTTTGATGGACCAATGACAACTATTTTTAAATGGCGGTTTGTTTTTATAGATAATGTTGACATTGAAATTCATTGCGTGATGATGCCGTGATGCATTGAAGCGGGGGTGACACTTGTCAACTAAAATTCAGGACCGTTTTTGAAAGGCAATTTAGTATGGCGTGCGGCTTCCATGTTTTATTTGTTCGTAGTTCCATACTGAATAAAATAAATTATATTAGACTAATTTGCAAAGGTGACCTTGTGTCACGTCAAAAATATGTATACATTTCAGAACGTATACCCACGGCACAAGGATCTAATTCGTTAATATATTTTTAGACCCGACCGTACACATTGTATAAGGCAAAGCGTCGAACTGCGCCAATTGTATTAGATTGTCCATGACATTATTTATGTATAGGAAGGAAATACACACAGGAATAAAGTTCGCAGTAACACCAAGTTTTCCTAATTTGCTTTTCGGTCGTCGATAATTGGTAAGTTCTCGTTTCCCTAGGGTCCGTTTCGTTTCGTTAATCATAATCATATCGACCGAATGGTCCCACGGCTATTGTGTAATTCCTGTAGGCTTATGATTATATTTTTTCTCACAATGTAATAGATGTGCCACCATAGAAAAATATAACTGCGTAAGACTCTGTCACGGAATAAGAATAACATACCGGTAAGTAAAATGTGTGCTGCAGGCACCGAACAACTGGCCTGCTACCGCGAACATCGAAATTCGCAAATATCGAGGATTTTTCTCTGTCACTTTAATGACGTTTTCGTTGGAGTGACAGAGATAAATCTCCGAAAATTACGAACTTCGGTGTTCGCGGTAGCAGGCCTGACTCCACGCGAGCACTTGTGAAACTATAATATTATACAATTCAAATCGCTGTCATTGCATATACAAGACAGCTATTGCATTCAGCCAATATCAAAATTCTGTATTCAAAAATACAAACTCCTCTTGTTTACCGATCCAACGTGCTCCCAATTATACATAAACAATTATATTAATTCCATTTCTATCTTTTGCCATCGTCACGTTCTAACAAATATGCCATTGCGAAAGTCACGCATAACAAGGTAAACGATTAAGGCGAAAACTATCCTGGGATTTCTCCATCAAACCATCCCAACCCTCTTCAGGTCATCAATACAGCAAGTAGCTGGGTGGCCTATGCTACTCTAAGCGCAGTATCCATTCCGGAAATCGTCTGCTTTAAGGGTCCAAACTAAGTGGACGCAACGTAAGTTATAGGTCCAACAGATTGTCGTTCAAAGTTGTTGTGATTTTGAATAATTTTAAATGTAGGTTTCATGCTGACAAGCCAGTTTCATTCAAGCGTTCATTGGCTACAGTTAGCTGCTTACTTCCGGGCAGGCCGTATGCTGAATCCCCACTAACATGATATGAAAATAATCTTCAACTATATCAGTAGGTATTAGTAGGCTTATGTATGACGGTTCGGCGTTTATCACTTATCAAGACTTTTGTCATTTTCATTTAATTCCATTTATCATTTTATTTTATTGTTAGGTCATGAAAATATTTTTACATAATAAGGTCCTATAGCTAGTTTGTCAATTCATGACACCCTGTTAGGGCACACAATATTTCCATATATTTATCACACGGGTTACTCACGTAATTTAAGTCGATAATTGCTCGACATGTTTCGATCCATTTAGAGGATCCTCATCATGGAGTATCCGCGACCAAAGCCCGACGTGTACTGCGGGCTTGCGCTCTGCTAGAGCGGGTGCTGACCGCAGGCAGCACTTGCGGGGGCGGCGAAGGAGGAAAACTACCCTCATTGTCACTTTTGTCGAAAAGCGGGTTGCACACAACACTCACTACATCACTAGGTAATAAGGGCACGTCTACACTGTCTACCGATGCAATACCTAAAACCTTTTTCCAACCAGGTGACACTGACCAACCACAATCACGATTAAAATTCGGGTGGCGACTTATTTCCCATATTCCGTTTATAGATTTATTTTTATTCCCGTGTGATAAATATTTGAATATGTTGGAGTCTCACGTTAGTTATAATTCTAAAACACACAATATTTGTTAATTCTAAGTTCTTGATCTATCAAAACATTCATATTGCAATTAATGCATAAAACAATAACATCATAAACTTAAATTAAGTATTTCAATTTATATACATTCATAAAATTGTTTAAAATCAATATCACAATAAATAAATTAATAAATTCACCGACGACAAACCATAAAAAACGAAGCCATTGTAATTCGTAAGCCTACCAGTTACCAGTATTTGAATGCACATAATAAGACCTTGCATAACCTGTCGAAATGAAATACTGACGTAACGGGATAAAACAAAAACTTCCCCGGATGCTCCTGACATTCCAATTTTCCTTTGACGTCTGCCGTTGCGTATGAGTTTTACATGTTGTGTAGTTATGACATTCTGTTTGTGCTGTAAGGTGTTTATAAATTAAAAAAAAAACCTTAGGGCATCTTACACAAATCGACCTAGTCCCATAGTAACCTCAATAAAGGCTTGTGATTTGTGAGTACCAAACGACGATATAATGTAAGAGATAAATACATAATAGTTCGATTTTTTAATACATAGACAGCCTTGACCAATACACAAATATTTGTGATAAATAAATACACAAATATTGCTCTCGCCGGGATCTAACCCGGAACCTCCAGCTTCATAGGCAGGGTCACTAGTTACCAACTAAATTACGGAGGCTGACCTGAAAGTTTGCAAGGTGCTCCAGATACTTTAACTGAATATTAGTTTTAAAGTTCGTAGTAGGCCTAGTATTGTTGTCTAATATTACTAGATTTTTTTATACTCATGTAACTTGCCATTGAGAACATTTACGTTTCACATTTCTTTCAGTTTAAAGATTAGGTATTACGCTATGCTCCTGCGACTAAATATAACATGGACGTCTAACTCCAGCTCCAAAATGCCCCCAAAAACAATTGTTCAGTTGTGCCAAAATGGACAGGACATTAGCGCTTTTCTTAACACCGCGCATAGTTATTATTTCGGCGCAACATCTTAAGGTGCATTCAGACCAAACGAGCATTCTCTATTCTATCCCCCACTCTACGAAATCAACGAATCACGTTTTGTGTAACGATCGAATTTCATAGAGTAGGGGGTTAGAATAGCGAATGCTCCTTTGGTCTCAATGCACCTTTTGACCAACGTTTATAGAATATAGCCAATCAAAATTATTTTTAAATGGCGGTTTAAATTTTTACAGATTGATATTCATTACCGTGATGCATTAAAGAAGAGGTGACACTTGTCAACTAAAATTCGGGACCGTTTTTGAAATGCAATTTAGTATGGCGTGCGGCAACTGTATCAACCCATCAAGTACTCATCGAAAGTGTAAGTAAAGTTGCTGCCGCATTGTCGTGGAGTTGGTATAATATAATATGCGACCTTATGCCTACTGGATATGCAAAATACAATGCAAAATATCGACCGCTTGACCTTATTTTTGGCAACTGCGTCATCAGACCGACTGAAGCTATTTTGGTTGGATAATTCTGATTCCATTCACGTCTAGTAAAAATAGAGGTCTCGTTCGATTCCGTTTAACCCTCATCTTGACATTTGTTTCATTCCTTGAAAATAGAATCCATGTTTCAAATGCCACATATGCCTTTGCCTGCTTGTACAGATTCTTAGGAGTATATCATATCAGGGTTATTTGAGGAAGGAACGTACCTACATCTATTTTTGAGGAACAACCTGTATATCGAAGTTACATAATAGATTACCAGAGATCGGACAAATGTTCGACATTGTTCGCAATAATATGGACATGAATCCAAAGTAGATTAAATGAATAATTTATTTTAATTTGATTTCGATGTTTTAAGATGACTATTAAGGTTTTCAAAGTTACCGGTGTCAAAAAGGTATTTTTTGTAATGATTAAATCATTAATTATTCAATCAACTTTGAAGTCATGTCCATATTATTGCGAACAATGACACACAATTGTCCGATCTCTGTTGATAAGTTGATAACACACACACATCTTCGGCCTATATCCATCCACTCCAACAACGGCATCTCTTATTGCCTATGCGTAATAATAGGTTTGTGGCCTAGTGACAACCCTAGCCTAAAACTGAATAATCAAGACCAAGGGCGGGTAGTTCACAAAACCCGTGCACCTTGAAGGTATTGATACATTTTTCACCAGTCTGCCTGCGACCACGTGGGTAATGTCATGCCTCAAACGTTTGATGTTGTCAAATTGATTATAGCCAGCAGCGTCATCATAGTGGACACATTACTGCGATCGCCAATCCGTTTGCCGAGCGTGGCGTTTATGGGCACTTACCCCCTAATCTGTTCATTTGAACGCATAGTTAAAAGGAGAGGCGCGCGCCTACGTCCAGCAGTGGACTATCATAGGCTGATGATGTAGGTTACATGAGGGGAATATTATGTTTGTGTGGATAAAGACCGCTTCTATTTCCCCTTGAAATTAAAATATTACTTTCTCTTAAAGATGTTCTTATATAACCCGTTATTTTCTTGGCTGTTATGTTTTTCCATTGCAAGATCCTTGGATTTTGTAATTAGGTATTTCATCTTGAAAGTTTTCTTCAAGAAGAATTTAATAATGTTAGGGTTTTTTCCTTGTGTTCGTTTTTAGAGATCTTCTACATTGTATAAAGATTTATTTAATTGCATACCAGTCTTGTAAGGGACTTAGCTTTGTTGCATTTAAGTAGTGCTTACAAACGAAAAATGTAGTGCAATCAAATTATTTTTCTACTCCCGTACTTTTATTTGTTATTACAGATGTCAAGAAAAGTCTATATTGTTTATTCCCTATAAACGCATTCGGGTATACACGCAGTGCATTTTTAGCATTTTAAGACACCTCGTGTATACAAGACTTAATGAAATACATGGCTGCCAGTGTCATACTTCCTGGCGGTGTCATGGTGTCGTACAGTATTCAAACTAATATCAATAAAATGTACATGAAATGTACGAAATTGTACGCAAATTAAAAAAAAATTACTACACGCACGATACGAGAAAACGGTGTTAATCCGTCACCGCTAGGAAGCATACTTCCTGGCGGGGGCTATTTATTTTGTTATGTTGCGGCCGAGTTTTCAATGAGCATGTCAATCAGAAAATATGTACGTAAAATGTACGTTTCGGGTTCGTGGTCTACGGGCGACCCACGACGGTAACCGAAGAAAATATTTAATTTTGTCATTTATTGTACTTTTAAAGGTGATATTGAGGTACGAAAAACATTCTTGAGATATGCGACATGTTAAACAACATACGTTAATTTTATGTGCGATAAATGATTAAATTTCGATTCAAAGAGAGAAATCAAAAAAAATCTCGCTAAGCAGTTTTAACATCCTAATCGGTTTTTGGCGTCCAACCTATGGGCATATACAGGGTGTTACACGAGCCACTGAACGGGGTGATTTAGTAGGCTATACTGAACAAGTTTTACTATGAGGACAATCACGAAATCTAAAAAAAAATTGTCTTTTTCATACATTTTGACCGATAGATCACGACATTTTGTATGAAAGAGCCATTTTTTGAGATTTCTGGGTTAGCTCCATAGTAAAAGTTGTAACTTACCAAATTTAAAGGTTTTCAGTGGCTCGTGTAACACGTTGTATAGGTACCTATTTAAAGTAAACTAATCCAAAGTCAATTTGGTATATTAGTTTGCTACTTACTCACATAGAAGCTGCACACCACTTAGTTACTTTAGTCAAACCTAACTAAAACTTAAGCTAAGAAACATGTCCAACAGGTCACTATCGAAGCTAAACCCTAAACTCCAGGCTTTCGAAAACTAGACTATAATCCTTAACTGCAACATCAGACATAGGTATTTAACGGTCGTTTACCCTTTCACGTATTAAATGCCATTGACATACATTAAATATGTGCGAGAAGAAGAAATAAGCTTAAAGATCGTACTCCGATAGGTAGTAGTCTACTAGTTATATATCTTTCTGTCTGAATCTATAAATGATAATTGGACAACCCACAAATATATTTCAATATTTAACGGCTTACTCACGTAATTTAAGTCCATAATTGCTCGACATGTTTCGATCCATTTAGAGGATCCTCATCATGGAGTACCCGCGACCACAGCCCGACGTGTACCTACTGCGGGCTTGCACTCTTTACGTAGTGAGTGTGGTGTGCAACCCGCTTTTCGACAAAAGTGACAATGAGCCCAACACCCAAGTAGTGCAGTCGTCTTTTTGTCTTGAACTTTATAGAGCAGTTATTATCACCATAATTATTTACTAGGTCATATTTGGCCGTGTGGTGGGTGACGGCAGTAAGAATAAATTTGTCACCACCCCAACTCCTCCTGCAGGTGTCGTAAGAGTCGACTAAGGGATTGAAGTGTCTTTGACCATTATTTGATAAAAGATGGGCAGCAGCGTCATCATAGCGGAAACATTACTGCAATCGCCAATCCGCTTGCCAAGGGCGGTTATGGGCATTGACCTCCTAATGCGTCTATACGCATAGTTAATAGGAGATGTCAACGTCCAGCAGTGGACTATCATAGGCTGATGATGATGATAATGATGATTTGGTTTGATTTCTTTTAATAATAAAATTGATATTAATTGTGTCCCCGTCTCAGACAGGGTAAGTATTTATGTAAATAATCAATCGCGAGAAATTGTATTATAGTTGTATAATGAATATAAATGTTTTGTTCATAAACTGGATATCAATGGTGTAAGATTTAAGTCGGCGAAATAAATTGCATCGGCTGAGGAAGGCAGAGTGGGAAATGAATTTCGTGCACTGCAAAAAATGTTTTCCTACTTTTCGACTCTCTTCTTAATGCATTAAAGTTTAAAACTAAATAGATTTATTGGCTAATTGTACACCGCTGCAGGGCTTAATAAATGCCTTGTAGAATACAGAAAAAAACAGTAAGTATGTATTAAAAGTTAAAAATAACTTTGAGCAAATTTCAGTGAACGACTGAATTATCGGTCGTTTGTTTTCGAGTTATTCAGAATAATGTTAATATAAGAATATAGCACAGTATCATAGAAATGGCTATATTTTATTAACTTTTCAAGATATACCTAGTTACCTACTGACAATACAAGATGTATTACGTAAACTGTTAAAGAAATAAATAAACAATGAATTGAAGATGGACTAAACAAGTTAAATTATGTTTGACAATAGTTAAATAAACTACAAAATGCATATTTTTGACCTGCATCATGTCCTTATGTAGGTACTTATTTTGTTAAAAAACCCGCCAAGTGAGATTCGGATTCACGCACAAAGCAGCAAATAAACTCAACCAAAGTAACGATTAAATCAACTAATCTCAAAAAATATTGAATTGTTAATTACAGTCATTAAAATTTCCTATACTGTGCCTCGTTACGAGTACATTGCCCTCATAGAAAAATGTACCGTTATTTTCATTCCAAGATTCGCGTGAAGATTTCCCCAAACGTTACTTTAAATACTTGAACCTAGCTTTCCTTATCTTATCCCAATCTTTTTTTATTTCTGCTTAAAGCCAGATTGATGAAGATCCAGAGTGAGTTTTCTGAAGATTTCATTCACAGTCTGTTAAATAAAAAGATAAGGTCTGTTTTTGAGCAGGTATTTAAAGTAATGCGATTTTGTCGCAAGGATTTCTTTCCCAGAGGGCCTATTTGAGAGATCCATTTAAGAAATAGATAAGCTTATAATGATACAATTATACGATAGTTGTCTTTTTTTTCTAAATTAAGATAATAAAATACGTCACTTAATACTTAATTTCGGTTGGATTTGTTTTGCAGTTGGACCCAAAAAAGCAATTCAAGTGATTCATGAAATACACTATGTAGATATGAAAACAAAACCTTTTTTTAAGTTCATTATTTCTTTTGGAGTTTCAAGTAGGTACATGTACGTATGTACTATGTATAACATCACACCTTCGATAAAAAATAACGTGATCTCTTTAACAGACTTTCGGTAAATTCATAAAAAAATACAGATTACACAAGTACGTTACCGTGATCTGAAGTTGGGTAACACCAAACGAGCGAATGTTCATTCTATCCCCACTCTACGAATTTCGTTCGTTACACAAAACGTAATTCGTCGAAATTCGTTGATTTCGTAGAGTGGGGGATAGAATGAGTATTCGCTCGGTTGGTGTAAACCCACCTTGACAAACAAACTTTTTAAAACGTACAAGGACCTCAATAAATATCGTGACTATCCCCACGTAACGTATCCATGCAGCGTGCAGCACGCGAGCATACGCTCACCACATGTGGACGTACCTTTACTAATCGATTAAAAAACCGTAATAAATCTTTCTAACGACCTATTAAGGTTACTCAGAGATTTAGGTTACAAGCAGGATATCGTGCCTAGCTTAAAATAATTTTGTTTTTCATTTTCAAGTAACCTGGGGAATTAACGGTTTGTCTCACATAGTATTATGAATCCGCGATTAGAATGGGATTCGAAAGTACTGTTGACACAATAGTACCTACTTATACACTATTCTAGGATTTACAATTATATTTATATATTCGTAACCTTTATATTATCTATATTAAAATCACTCAAATAATTTGTTTAATTAAGGTAATGTGGAATGACTCATTCATGAACTTTTTACGTTACGTTATCTGTCAAACGAACGCTACTTCCCACTAGGCTCCAAGGTCATTACTTTACTCACTAGTGAATAAACCCGCTCGTATTAAAGGATAAACGAGCGCTTTACGAGCTAGTGAGGGGAAAATAGAAAGTGCTATGAAAAGAGCTATGTTTGGGGTCTCTCTGAAGGACAAAATTCGAAACGAAGTGATCCGCTAGAGAACTAAGGTGACCGACATAGGTCTAAAAGTTAGTAGGTTGAAGTGGCAATGGGCTGGCCATGTATGTCGCAGAACCGCTGGAGCAAGCGTGTTCTGGTGTGGAGACCGCGTCTTGGTAAACGTAGCGTGGGACGCCCTCCGGCTTGATGGCGGGGTGATTTGCATAAGGGGGCTGGCAGAAACTGGATACATAAAGCAGCAGACCGAGCTCTGTGGCGTACCTTGGGGGAGGCCTATGTCAAGCAGTGGACTGCAATGGGCTGATGATGATGATCATGATGAGGGGAAAATATATTGACAACAATTCTTGCTCCTGCCCTTACGCACTCTGAACCTTTAAAATATATTTTTCAATTTGTAAATACAAGAGTCGGCCTTTCTAGAAGACTAGAGATGGAATACGAATATTCGAATTTCGAATATTCGATCAAAATTAAATAACACATACTATAACAATGTACACATTTCGACGTAGTCCCACGCTAACCTGAATTTAATATATTGATGATGGTACTAATCGACCATGCTTGTATAAAAGTTAGATATAAATGTTTTATTGAAATATTTGAGGTAAATATACAATATTATACTCTGTCAATCGATCTCTGTCAGTAGCATAAGACTGAAAATTCTAAAATATAGGCAACACCTTGGCCCCTATATAAAATTTACATTGGCCACTGTTTTTACTAACAGAGATTATTGAACAGAGTGTCATTATTCGTATATATCTCAAAACAAAAAGCGAATATTCGAATAACTGAAACTTTTAAAATAATTTGCAAACCCTATACAAGAGGCTTTTACGAGGCCTTCAAAAGTTAATTGACACAGAATAAATATTTTCCGAGTGAAATTCATAGGAATATTTTCTTAGGGTTTCTATTCGTTGGCCCTCATTTTTAAAAGCCCTCCGAGTTTAAGTAAACATTAAAAATGCTGTCTGAATTTGACCTGTTATATTTTCTTAGTAAACACTTTTTTGGCAAGTCCTTGTTTGATGATATTTATCTACAATATATAGGTACAATCGAGTGCATTAATATATAGGCACATTTGTAAGGGATCAGTATGGAGAAGTGTATATTTATTAATGCCCTTGACTGTACGTGTGAATTTATTTTGTACCTAGAAATTTGCACTGAAATTAACACTGTAGCTACCATGAATTGGCAATTTACATTGAATTTTTTTCATTAGATATTTATTGTAAAGTTTAAGTTGAAAGTGCAGTTGTTAATAATACATTACTTTTACATGCTCAAGGCGAAGTTATTCACAATAAATATGAGAATGTGTTGAATCAAAATTTTGGCCTTATTATGAAAATATAGTAGAGTATGGTCAAAGGCACCTAGCCTTGTAAGGGATTGCATTTACCCGAGAAAATTGACTGGTGGTTGGTAAAAGACCGAGTGGCCAAGCGGTGCAGGCATCAGCCGCAAAGCTGAGCACGTAGGTTCGATTTCCACCTCGGACGTTGGTGATCTTGGTCGTTTTTTCTTTTGTATACTTATGACATCCAATATAACTATTTATAAAAACTTTGGCGTTTCAACTTTAAAAATGTAATTAATTTGATAAGTGGAAATGAAGTAGAACTACTAAGGTACGATAATAAGTTTTATCAATATTTAAAAAAAAATGAATTGTTGGTATGGATTGATGTCAATAGAATATCTACATAATTATTTAATAAAGCGGTAGTGAAAAGTGCATTTTTGCTACCGCCATCCGGACTTTGGTCAAAACACATCTTAAAGCTCAGTTATCTCTTGCATTTACTTTGTGTTGCTGTAAGTTTGAGACGCAACTAAGGATAAAAGTCAGTGGCAAATTTGTACATAATAATAATAATAAATATGCTTTATTGTGCACCAAAACGAAAACTTAAACAGAAACACAGATAAACAGTAGATGCAAGTAGGTCACAACAGGCGGACTTATCGCTGAAGAGCGATCTCTTCCAGACAACCTTACGCTACATACCTATATCTCTTTCTTGTATATCTATTATTTAACTTTGATTCAAAACTTGCAAATTCAAAGTCACCTTGATACATAGTAAGCCTTCGGTGAAATCCTCATGATCAAAAAAAGCTTCCGCCATAAGGAAGAAAACGCTATTATTTAATATGGCCTCCACCAGTTATTTTTGTTGTTAAAAGTAATATAAATATACTTATGCTGTAGTTATCTTTTGTATCCCAACTGTCAGGGCGGGCGTTTCATTTCGAAGAACCTGTCACGATATGGCACCGCCAGCTGGCTTATTGTGACAAGGTATCAAACTGATACGAAAAGCTTCACTCGGTTTATACAGGGTGATTCAAATGGGAGCAGAATTGCTACGTATACAGTCAATTAAGTATAAATTGCCGCTGCTTTGCATTTGCATGTTTACGCGACAGTTATGTTTGAAACATCAATAATAATACAATACGACACTAGTGCGAAAAACATGAAATGAGAGTATCGACAAGAGCGAAATTCGTTTTTGCATTTACTCTAATATAGTATTTTAAGGGAGCGTTGAAAATATCGGGAAAAAATCTGTCTTTTTCGGGAACGTATGAAACTTAAGTTCTGGTCGAGATTTTTTCCGAAAGTTTTCGATGCTAGGGTTATGCTTCCGAAATTTTACTATAACATTTTTCTTAATTGAATGTTATTTCTTAATTGCTTTAAAGTTACAGAAAACCAAAAAAATCAATGAATAAAAAGCTAAACATATGAAATCGAACTATTTTAATTTTCTGAATATGTTTTTAATATAGGTACTTGTTTTTAATATAGACTCTGCCCACAATTCTAGAATTACCTACCCTGTATATAAATTTTAAGAACACTGCACATGCTGATATGCTGCATATTGGCAAAATGAATTATGTATTCCGTGGCGGGATGGTAAAATATGTGGCTAACCGGTGACATGGAAAATCTTCGTTTCATAGAATAGAATAGAAATTTATTTTGTACTAAATCATAAGAAAAATACAATCCATTGATTAGTATTATACAAATGTTCAATGTTTGCAATCAAAATAGTAGTACCTATAATATACGTACTATAAGGTGACATAGAAGTCGTGAAGCAAGAGTGAACAATAATTACTGATTAATTAATACTGTTCATAGTAAGCGTAGTAAAATGTTACATAATAATTGTATTGCAACCGGTCAGCCATTGATTGATCGCTGTGCTGTGCAGTGTGCTGTATCGGGCGTATCGGCCGGTCTTGTCATCAGTGTTGCTACTGCAAAAAGTTTAGCGATAATGCACGGCCATGACAGGGCCGGCCTGATATATATTACCTTTGTTTGCTGTGTTGTCTTTCATTTTGAATGTGATTATAATTGTTTATTTATTTGTATTGTGCTGTGTTACCTGTCGTGAAACTATTCACGCGATGGCCTCATCGGAAGACCAGCGCTGGCACTCGCTAGCAAAATGCTGAGATGAGGCCATTTCACGTTCAGCTTACACGTTCTTATTTGTATAATATTTATTTTTTCGTCTCTGTATTTTGTGTGTGCTACGAATAAAGTTATTTCTATTTCTAACAGACTAGGGATGGTCACACTGAGGTCACTGAGCAACTTTCACTATGAAGACAACCAAGAAATCTCGAATAAATTATTATTTATAGTAACTCATAAGTAGGAAATATCCTACTTATGAGTTATTTAATAATTATTTACTAATTTAAGGCTCGATTAAGTCATAATTAGGAGAACCTTCCATATAACTAGGCCCTATATTAAAATATAATTTCCACCTTAAGAAAATCGCATTTAATTGCTGTAAGCTTAATACTGTTAGTGCAAATCAGTAGATTATATAAGTAATATTTGATCAAATATTCAAATTCAGGGTAAAGTGTTCGAAAAGTCGGGATGAAGGTAAATTTAATTAATATACGCGAATTTATCCATTTTCATAGTTTTATTACAAAAAATCAAGTTAGGTGCAATTTTCGATTTTGGAAAATTTGGCAAACGGAGATTCGTAAAGTTCAGTACCTAGAATTGGTATTTCTAGCATGATCTAGTGCCTAAACTAGTTTGCCAGACTGTAGTAAATACCTTAACCCATCTGTCGACCCCGGATTAAGCCGTTTCATTTCACAGGTGACAATATCACTGCGACGACATTTTCTATTGTGACGACAAAAGCCTGAAAGCCGTAGGTAACTGATTTAATTCGCAATATAGATATAAATTATATCGAGTTAAGTCATCAATTTTATTGAGTGGTTTATGTACCGTCGAGTCTCGTGTCTTCGCCTAGGATACCTATCTTCGCCTAGTGTGAAAAGATGAAATTTGCGGTTTATTTTTAGCGCAGACTGTCACGTAGCAAAGTACATGTTTTTCAAAATTGCTATTTATTAATTTTCTGCAGTGTTATTCACTAAGGAAGCCGCCTTGCTATCAGCGCTGTGTCAGCGCTGCGGCAGCGTCGAGCCTAAAAATGGTATTCACAAATGTAGGTAATTTAAACGACACTAGTACTCGGCGACGAATGCGGCGTGAACTGGAACTACACTGCGTCGAGAGTTTGACGTTTTATCTACGACGAACTCGCATATAACCTCGCTCACAGCCTCGATTCCTAATGTCAAACAAAACACCTAGGATTTTAGACAATAAGGCTGTCTCGACGTCGAGCTCGTTGACGAACGCAGCGTCGAATATGTGAATAAGAGAATAGCATAGCTGTTCACTCTACTCGAAAATTAATGCGGAATCTTCAACTTTTTACACTAGGCGAAGATAGGTGTCGTAGACGAAGACACGAGACTTGACGGTAATATTGGATATTATACAGGGTGTTCTTCGAAATATGGTCAGTTTTATATTTTTTTAAATCCACTAACAACTAGTAACTATTTAAAACTAATCTAACTAATTTTATATTTTGATATTTTTATTAGACTTTTAAAGGTGATATTGAGGTACTAAAAAGCATTCTTGAGATATATGTCATGTTAAAATAAGTAGATTTAATTTTTACGATAAAATGTATTTTAAACACAATCTCGATTTAAAGAGGGAATAAAATTCACTAATTAGAAAATCTCGATAAGCCGTTTTAATGTCCTGAAACTAACTTTAAAAGATAAATAAATGACAAAAAATTAAAAAATGTTGTCTGTGACCCCCGGGTCTCTGTAAAAACAGACCAAATATATGAGACCTCTATTTTCATGGCGTTAGAGTGCTTCAGCTATTGTTGAGTATAACACCATAGCCACTCTGCTATACAGTGTGTGTCTATGATACTGGCTTTTATCGAAACCGAGGAATGCGATGCAGATTTCTAGCCATATCGTGAACATTATTCGATTCAAAATGCTGATTTTAAAAGTAATTAACTTTCTAAGAATAGTTAATTGAGAAGCAATGTACTTCAAAATGAATCGTTAATTTGAACTTGACAATGACAGATCGCAGCCAGTCACAACGTTTGACAACTAAACAGTACACGCGTTACATTGATTGTTTCGAGCATAAAGTTAGAATCCGCGCTAGCGCTTAATAGAGAAAGGAAGCGTGTGAAAGGGAAGCCACCAGTCATATGACTTTTACACGAGTGCAAAAGAGACAGAAAACAATCCCAAAAGCGTAACCACTTTCGAAGTGACATATCAGCCGTATCAGCCTTCTCGACGGAGACTGTTATTTAAAAGTGATTTTATATTGAATTCTAATAAGAAGTCAATTTAGACAAATAATTAAACCGACGTGGTATCGTGTAGTGTAAAGGATTGCCCTGTTACCCACCGAAGAAATGACGGCAAACACTTGTTTCATAGGTAAATCTGATTTGCCGGTTGATTGTTTTCAAACGATATTTTGTCGATTTAGTAGCATAAATCGTGTAAGTGATCACTTTCTAGCATTAATTGTTAGTTGTCCTATCACTGTGCCCTAATAATTTATCACAACAGTTCATATTAAAGGATATTTTGTGTAAAAATATAAATGGTCACGCTACGCTAGAGCTTGACTAAACGTTGAACTACCAATATCGATATTCGTTCGATAAACATACCTAATCAGTCTATTACATTACAATGCCGTCATATTCCCAGATTTTAAGTACGAATGTGTATTTAACGAACTTGAAGGACCTTACTATGTTTTGTGAGATTTTTTTGATACTATACGATTTTTATTATTTCTGTTAAATTTAAGGGATATGCCAGATGCTAAGTTCACACACGTTTGCAATTTGTAATTCGACACCCTCAATTCACATTGTACATACTATAAAACTCATAGCAAAAAACGAAGATAAAAAATACCATGTTGTCGATAAAACAGTCCAACATCGATAGATAATTGCTTTGTTGTAATAGGCAACCCTATTCCTGACCACACACATAGACAAATTTACGCACACACTTGCGTTTCGTTTTTGGTTATGCTTTTAATTGTTGTCGATCATTCTTTGTCATGTTAGTTCTGTGGTTTCGAGGAAATAAAATTAATTGTAAGCTCAGTTTAATTATTTGTCAAATGTTAATACTTGAAACGATTGCTAGTAATGCGTATTATTACACATTTTCGTAAAAGCCCGGGTCATGGAAACACACTGTATATATCTGATGATACTATTTTGTATTTGAAAACCTTACTGTACACAGTTTACAATAAATAAATTACTTACTTACAGTACAGTCGCCATCAGATATTTTGTAGCGACCGAAGCGCTATTATCGTTATGACCAGAGCCCGGATTATCGATAGCAAAACAAAAAACTGTCGCAATGAAACTAGGGTGAGAAAAATTTATTTATCGATATCGAGTAAGTTTACATTTCAAGCACGTCCGTTTCAAACCGTTTTAATATATAAATAATAATTATTTACAGAGACACGTCACTGTCGTACGCAATGAAATTACAATAATGACATTCAATGTCTTATGGTGTTTTAATTTTCTAAAGTGTTTATTATTTTCAATGCGGTTGATTACCTCTTTGTCACCCGACTACCTACAGCCAAGCCAAAAGGGAAGGGTTATTACTTTATAAGAAATATAAGTAACGTTGATAAATGTAAGTTATGAAACAAACCTTTAACTTACTATTTGTACCTAAACATATTGCTATGATATTTTTAGACAAAACAATCGATATCGATAAAAAAATGTTTCTCATTCTAGTTGGATTGCGACAGTTTTTTTGTTTTGCTATGACAATAAAGGCGTGTTCAGATATTTTAGAGCGCTCCAGACGATACGATATATCTGATGGTGACTATACCTAAAATTTACAAAATACGATCGCAGCAAAAACCATAAAATGGAGCATTTTCTATTAAAGCAATTTATTATCCTGATTTTTTTATTTATTGATCATTATTTCCCGAAAAACCATCCCTCCGGACCCTCATCATAAGGACCCTTAAAGTCACGGAAAAGAATCTCTTCAGGTAACGAAAATGACGTAAGGAGTTTTAGATAAGGTACCGTAAGCGGGATACTTGATGTTTGTTATGTAGTGATTTAGGCACTGGGGCCTATTTCTCGAAAGCTTGTAAAACAAGCGTAAGTCCTTATCTAATTAGTAGTGTTAAAAAGATAATTCCACTTGTCTTACAAGCTACAAGCGTTCGAGAAACGGGCCCCAGAATCTCTTCAGGTAACGAAAATGACGTAAGGAGATAGATAAGGTACTGTAAGCGGGAGATTTGATGTTTGTTATGTAGTGATTTAGGCACTGGGGCCTATTTCTCGAAAGCTTGTAAAACAAGCTAAGGCCTTATCTAATTAGTAGTGTTAAAAAGAGACTTCCATTTGTCTTACAAGCTTCAAACGTTAGAGAAACGGGCCCTAGGGGTATTTCACCGCAAGTTACTAAGCTATGAACAAGAGACACGGCGATACTCGCCCGGCTACTAGCTATCACGTACCGCCGGGCGAGTACCTATCGCCGTGTCTCTTTTTTTTACAAGGGAGTGCGTATCTTTTGTTCGTGTTTATAGCCCATAGTTCATAGCTTAGTAGCTAGTGGTGAGACCAGTGCTTTAACACAACATCACTTGTTTATTTAATAATCATTTATTTACATATACTTTTACCAACCATCTTGGCAATAAAAATAGGCGACAAATTTAAATTGTCTTTGACCTGGCTCCAATTTCACCACGGCTACAATTGTAAGTCACACATGTAGGGCTACAATTGTCAAGCGACAGGTGACATATTACAATTTTAAGAAATATTTTCTATAGAAATGCTTACAAATATGACAGGCATTTTGGTACAATTGTATGTATTACAATTATGTTGTGAAACAAGAATTATTATTTTTAGGCGACATATTTGTAGAATTGTCGGTGAATCTTGATATGTGATTAAAGATGTGTCGGATTTGCGTGACAATTGTAAGTAATTTTTCGTTGTTGATACACGTGTACGTACCTAGTTCAAAATGGCTTTCGATGCAAGTAGTAGTGACGCTGGTAGTCATAGCAACAGTGATCTTGATGAATTCGCATAAATAAGAAGATATAAGGAAATAATTAATTTTGGCTTAAATAGTCGTTCTCAAAAAAAAAATAGTAATAAAAGTCACGACGAATATTGGCTTTCTTCATTCATTGTATTTTAAGAATAATGAAATACTCATATAATTAAAATAATATTAGATTTATATAATTTTTTAGATATCATATTATTTTTCAATACAGTTGCTCAAAAATCGCTCTTGTTTTGGCTGTTTTGCGTGCGCAAAGTTCGTTTTTGCGTACTTGTGCCTTAACTTTTCCATTTTTTTTAATTTATAGTCGTTCCAATTCGTGCAACTTACCAAAGAGTTTTTATGTTACTTTACTTTACCAAGACGAATTAAAACTAAAAACCTACTGCGAATGCAATACGATTAAAATATTGATATATATTTTTTTATATTGAACATTGAAAAACATTTGTGAGAACGGAACGGTCTCGAATCGCCTGTCATACCTACTAGAGGCGTTTTTTTTTAATGCAAGCATGTTTATTAAGTACCTAAAAGCAACAATTTATTTTTGTTTTTAAACAATTTAAATATTTATATACACAGATAATCGAACATGGTGTTACGAAAGTTATTAAAAGTGAAGATTTATACATTTAACTTTTTTTTTACTTATAAATTATGTATTTTCAAATAAAAACTATTACCCCTTAAATTATGAATGCAAGTTTTGGAGCTAGAAAAACACCTTTTGTCTGTCAAAATGTTCATTGTCAAAGTTACTACTCATAACTAAGTATTTTGTTTAAATTGTTTATCATCTTTTAATTTTTTGCAACTGTTTTGAAAAACGTCGTTCGATGCACGCGCGGAAATATTATTCTTCACTCGTCCCAAGTCTTGCCACTCGCCTTTTACTCGTGGATATCTCGGAACTCGTGAAATAATGACATACCTTCCGTACTAGCATCGAAATGTACTAATACAAGTTTAACACTAGCTCCAATTTTATTTTGTATCCGAACGATATTTTTCATCGCTTTTTGGCCACCTACTAGGCAGTATGGCTTAGTGCTTTTGCCTGTAGATGTAAAATTAAAAAAAATGGGGGGTCTACTACGAAGGTTTCGTCATTCGACTACGAATCGATACATTTAATATCTATCTCTTTTTTCAGCAACGGAATGAAAGTGACGGATGTAATGAAGTTAATGTTCTAAGTTCGTAATTCACCCCACAGTATGAAAATATGACCTGCGACTAAACAACGATACGGAAATATAAAAAGTTAGTTTTCCTCACTCTCGCATTGCATATTGCTCACTAGTTTCAAGTAGCAAAACCGCCATGCTCGAGCTGCTGAGGTGAAAATAAAATTGATTGATGTTTGAGTATAAACACTTTTATGTATTAATACATTAGATACATTTTTCCCTCTGTTTATTCGTGACAATTGTGTTCTACAATTGTATTCTACAATTGTCGCACCTGTCATCATGGTGAAACCGATAATTCTACATATGTCAAATTTTGATACAATTGTCACACTTGTCAGCGTGGTGAAATTGGGGCCTGTTCGCGAACAATGATGTTCGTAAATTTCGGGAATTTGTCTCCGTCACTCCAACGACGGCGTCATTAGAGTGACAAAGAAAAATCCCCGAAAATGGATTTAGTAGTTTCGCAGTAGCCGCTAAGCAAATTCGTCGCGCGTAAAATTATTGATTTTTGCGCCTTTTTCTACCACAGGCTCTGTAGTGTACAAATGCACCTAAATAGTTAGTACTGTGTACCGGTTTGGGGGTAAGATCGCCGGTGTAATTACTGGCACAGAGGCAATCCATCTAAGTACTCAGGGTAGGCAGCGCACAGGCGATTTTTTGGTCACTATATCCATGGGCCTCAGTTCCTGCTTTCCATCAGGTGGGCTGAGAGCTCAGTTGTCTACCTTTGCCACATAAAACAAAATCATCTGGGCTTCTTTTAAAACCGAGCTATGGGATACAAATTCTTAATCAAAATTATTTAACTTTCTAAGATTTTTTTGTGAAAATCAATATAAATACCCACAAGAGACAAATGTTAAATTTGTTTTATAGAATTCAGAAATATATCAGTAATGTCATGTAACAAAAGTCCTACTACAGAACTATAACCACTAATTGGAGTTCGAGGCCAAAGAAACTACGAAAATATTGCCACAACAATTAAACGTTCTTACAATAGTAAATCCTTATTTTCTAAAAACAGATGTTGTGATATCTTATTTATTGGTCATTTTAATTCTTTGATTTATAGATCAAGGCATCAATCCCACTTATATCAGCTTAATAAAAGCCATATACAACAATATAGCTGGAGAGCCAGTGAACTCTGAGAGTAACGGTCTTCCTGTAAGGTTAGAAATTTGTATACTAACGGTTTATGGAATTCTGAGAGCAATAGCCATGACCTGGCAGGCGTCAGCCCTGCACGTCATCAGGCCCTTTATTTTTTGAACTGTTAAGTAAATTGGATTTCAAAACTTGTTCCTGTAAGTTTAAAAAATTTATAGGATAAAGTTAATTTATTGTACATCTTAAAAAAAAATTTACAGGCGATTACAATAAGCAGAAGTATATGACAGGTCAATTTGAAAATGCACAGTTGATGAGGTAAAATAAACTTCACCCTGTATACTCCAAATTTTTACATGTCTTCAAATAAACGTCTCAGAGTAAGTATGTATAATGCCAGGCGGTTTTAAACAGCATAAGACCTTGCCAGGCGAGGGGACAGTTAAGTAAATTGGGTTTCAAAACTTGTTTCTGTAAGTTTGAAAATTCAATAGGATAAAGTTAATTTAGTGTACATCTTAAAAACAAAATGACAGGCGATTACAATAAGCAGAGGTATATGACAGATCAATTAGAAAATGCACAGTTGATGAGGTAAAATAAACTTCATCCTGTATACTCGAAATTTTTACATGTCTTCAAATAAACGTCTCAGAGTAAGTATGTATAATAATGCCAGGCGGTTTTGAACAGCATAAGACCTTGCCAGGCGAGGGGAAAGTTGCACCTCTCAATCGCACGCCCTTAGCAACTACTCTACTACTACTAGCGACTAACTAGCGATTACTCGCCTGTATTTTTTTTAAAGATGTAAGTACAATAAATAAACTTTATCTATTAAATTTTCAAACTTACAGAAACAAGTTAAGAAACCCAATTTACTTAACCGTCCCCTCGCCTGGCAAGGTCTAATGCTGTTCAAAATCGCCTGGCATTGTACATACTTACTCTGAGACGTTTATTTGAAGACATATAAAAATTTCGAGTATACAGAATGAAGTTTATTTTACCTCATCAACTGTGCATTTTATGATTGATCTGTCATATACCTCTGCTTATTGTAATTGCCTGTCATTTTTTTTAAAGATGTACAATAAATTAACTTTATCCTATTGAATTTTCAAACTTACAGAAACAAGTTAAGAAACCCAATTTACTTAACTGTCCCCTCGCCTGGCAAGGTCTTATGCTGTTCAAAACCGCCTGGCATTGTACATACTTACTCTGAGACGTTTATTTGAAGACATATAAAAATTTCGAGTATACAGGATGAAGTTTATTTTACCTCATCAACTGTGCGTTTTCTATTCGATCTGTCATATACTTCTGCTTATTGTAATCGCCTGTCAATTTATTTTTAAGATGTACAATAAATAAACTTTATCCTATTAAATTTTCAAACTTACAGAAACAAGTTTTGAAACCCAATTTACTTAACTGTTTCCTCGCCTGGCAAGGTCTTATGCTGTTCAAAACCGCCTGGCATTGCACATACTTACTCCGAGACGTTTATTTGAAGACATATAAAAATTTCGAGTATACAGGATGAAGTTTATTTTACCTCATCAACTGTGCATTTTCTAATTGACCTGTCATATACTTCTGCTTATTGTAATCGCCTGTCAATTTTTTTTTAAGATGTACAATAAATTAACTTTATCCCATAAATTTTTCAAACTTACAGAAACAAGTTTTGAAATCCAATTTACTTAACAGTTCAAAAAATAAAGGGCCTGATGACGTGCAGGGCTGACGCCTGCCAGGTCATGGCTTTTGATCTTAGAATTCCATAAACTGTTAGTATACAAATTTCTAACCTTACAGGAAGACCGTTACTCTCAGGGTTCACTGGCTCTTGGACTAATAGTACAGCCGACGTTAAGCTTCAGTCATCCGGTTCGTCGTTCAAGATACAGAGAGGTGTCAAGCAGGGAGACCCGTTATCTCCAAAACTATTCACCAGCACCCTGGAAGAAATTTTCAAGGGCCTAGCAAATTTGTGGGAGGCTAGGGGATGACAAAAAGGTTGTCGAAACCTGAAAACTTTGTTTGACAATGACATGAGAGACTTTGATCGATTTGACAGTAACGCGTCGGTCGTAGTTTCTTTGGCCTCGAACTCCAATTAGTGGTATACAGACACGTACTCACGGACCATTCACCCCTTTAAATCCGTTATTCGATACTGTATCAAAATACTTACTAAATAACAGTTGCGAGGGAAGTTATATCGCTGTTAATTAAAACCGTCTTAACGGGATACAAGCAAGCTTAACTAAAATATACTACATACCTAAAAGGGGTAAATTCCCATATTTATCAGTACGCGGTAAATATCCCAACGCTATCGGAAACAGTAGTACCAGTTACTATGAGCTGTCGCCTCATTTTCTACATTTTGTAACTCTTAACAAGTTAATCATAAACATTGCAAATAAGAAGTGCGGGTAGTTCCAATAACCTGCGCGCTCGAAGGTGTTGATACATTTCCTCGCCAGTCTGCTTGCGACCACGGGTGTAACGTCATGCCCGAAATGTCAGGATATAAACAAAACGTAAGTTTACGCGATTAAGACAATCGTGAAAGTTGAAATCAATATATTGCAAATAAGACTATAAAATATTGGATGAAAAGAAGAAAAATAGACCAAGATCACCAACGTCCCAGGTGGGAATCGAAAGATGAGTACGTGGGTTCGATTCCCACCTGAGACGTTGGATCTTGGTCTATTTTTCTTTAGACATTATGACATCCAATATTTATTACTACTTGAAAAAAGTTTCACGAAAACTTCTGTAGGTACATAAATAAGACGTGCAATCGTATACCATAAGCGATAAGTCATAAATGTATGAATGACAGATTCGAACGAAGTCACGTGACCATTTCTGTACATTATTATGGTCACGTGACTTATCGCTTATCGTATACGATTGCGGAATGGCGTCTTGGCTAGGCATTTACCTCCTAATGCGTCTATACGCATAGTTAATAGGAGAGGTCTACGTCCTGCAGTGGACTATCATAGGCTGATGATGATGATGATCTTGGCTAGGCTTGATGGTGTTCAATAACTCGAGGTCTGCGCTAACTGAAGCATGTCTCCGACATATTATAAGTAGGTGATTTTTTCTATGGTAAGCACATCTGTTACAACATTGTGGGATAGGTATACAATTTTAGATCTTATACTCCAGTCATAAGTAAAAAAATGTGTAGGTATATATATATTTATGCCCTTGACTGTACCTACCAGTGTGTTATTGTTTCACGTGAAAAAAAACTGATCTTCAGCGTCCGAGTATCATAAGTAATGTGAAATCGGTATTTGAAAAGATGTGATACATTTAAGTATTTTCTAGTTTTTTAGGGTCGATTTGACGAAACTAGCGAAACTAGCGAAGAATAGCGCTAACTCTCAGATACTAATGTCAAATTACTTTAGAGTTTTAACATTACTGTCCGAGAGTAAACGTTATTCTTTGAATAAAAGTTTGGTGAAATGGAGCCTTAGGCACTGGTCTCACCGCGAGCTACTACTACTATGGGCTAAAAAAAGAGACACGGCGATACTCACCCAGCTATCAGCTATCACCGCCGGGCGAGTATCGCCGCGTCTCTTTGTTTTACACGGAGTGCGTATCTTTTGTTCGTATTTATAGCCGATAGTTCATAGCTTAGTAGCTCACTGTGAGACCAGTGCCTTAATTTAGTAACAAATTACCAACTCATTCATCGTACGAGCCCTTATTGTAATGCCAATCTCGCGGACGTCACAATCGCTCCCGCATCGGGCTTTATAGCCACTCCAAATAGTGCCGCAAAAATACTGCATAAAATCATCTACATAAAAAGTGTAAAACATTTAAAAATATTTAGTTATTTCGAGATTATTCTAAAAAACCGGTTTCGATCCCTGCTTGTTGGGGACTTCACATACACCCTAGAATTTCTTCGCAGGCGTGTGCAGTTTTCCTCACGATGTTTTCCTTCACCGTAAAGCACTTGAAATCACCTGATAAGGATGTCAAAGGGCCTAAGATGAATTAACCCTTAATATGGCAATGTTCGTCACAATGAACATATTCTTTAACCCTCTTTTTTATTTTTTTAGACGATAATTTTCTGTAGAGCCGAAACAGAAAATTATGCGCAATAGCGAGGAGGCTAGAACGCACTTTGTTTTTAATTTGCCAATTTAAGGGGTGGTACTACACCAGATTAAAATAGAATCGTTTAGCTGAAAACGTTTTTACCTCCATTTTACGTATAAGTATTTTATTAATGACAACGCTTTCTCAAATATGTGCTAATGGGGGTGCCATCATGTCAAGTCACGTCAATAACTTTGCTTTCAATAAACTTATGTAAACAACAAACACAGTAAATACGTGTGCAGTAACTCAACAACATATTTTAAATGAAACGAATGTTAAGGTTGATTGATTGGATAACAGAAATAATCTAAATAATAGTTGTTTCTTAAAACTAAACTCTTATTTAACCCTTAGTTCACACGTATAGTTCAAACCTCCTAAAAAAATCTTAGAATCCGGTTTAAAAAATAAGAACAAAAAGTGGGTCGAAGACCATGTCAAATATTTTGAACAAATTTGTCACAAACAAGAGATGGCTAGAGTAGTTCCAGCCTAATTGGAAATCGACAGCTTTAAAAAGTTTGTTTAAAAAAAAGCGAAATAATGGGTCAAAGGCCATTTCCGGTATTTTGGACATTGTCAAAGTAAGGTTCAATAACATTCTTGAAGTCGAATACAAAACAAATATAGGTAGTCTTTTAGATAGTCAAATTTGGTCACCAATTTGGACAGTAAACGTTTGTCATTGAATTACTGTTTTTATTGGTATTGTGCCACTGTTCGACGCATACTTTACAACTTTATGCGTTCAATACAATCTGTTCGGGGATCAGAAGTCTGCTCGACTCCATTTACTCGGCAAACTTCGAACAAAACTTACGCATTTACACTTCGAAACATGGGAACAAAAAATGCCGAGTAACTTGGAGACATGCTGTTTTAGGTATTGAGCTACAAACTCAAATATTATGTTCCTTGACTTTGTGAATTCGCTTAGAAAAAATATTTTATTTATTTTGACAGCAACATACTCGTAAAAGTCGTAAATAAACAGCCAGCGGCAACCAACTCTTACATACACTCTTGGTCAATGAATATGGCTCAAACATGCTAATTTGGCATATTTTTCAACACTTTTATAGGATATTCAGAAGGTTTTAAATCGGCTTGCATTGGCATTATTTCTCTGAATTTATCATTGAATTAAAAAACTTTAAATTGTTGCTAAGAGATACTGGTTTGTAGAGACAAGAACGTTTAAAACAATCACCTATAATGTATGGTAATTCGAGCTTTTTAATCATGACTTATTCTTATACAGGGTGGAAAAAGATTTTGGGTCAGTGAGGGCAGCTACCAGATCCCGTGTTGCTACGCGAAAATGATTTTAGGAGACCTTCCCGCGATTTTAAATTGATGAAGAATGGCGTTTACAGATTTAAAAAAAAAAACATACAGAGTGCGTGAAAATGGTCATTTTTGACAAACCTTTTTTTTGATGCCAATCGATCCTGTTTCTGTTCAGGATCAAAAGCTTGTATGGGACCAAAAAAATATTTTCGGCTAGAAAAGCCGCAAACCGAGATTTAAAAATCCCATACAAATTGTATGAAAATTAAAAATTATTTTTATCACACTTAATTTTTTCATGCCAATCGATTCCATTCCTATCCAGTACCAATAGTTTCCTGGGGGTCAAATTACGGCAACGTATAAAAAAGCCAAGAATTAAAAAAAACTGTTTTCATACATTTACTATGGGACAAAAGTGAAACTTTAATTAGGTACATTATCTGTCACGCTAATTAATGTTTCTAATGTTTACATACAGTATTTTTGTCATTTAACATAGGAGGACAAATTAGCGTGACAGATAATGTAATTACAAAGATTCCCTTTTTTTCGATAGTAAATGTATGAAAACAGTTTTCTTGAAATTTTGTTTTTTTTTTACATTACCATAAGTTGACCCCTAGGAAACTATTGGACATGAATTAAATCGATTGGTATAAAATAATGAAGCGTGAAAAAAATATTTTTAAATTTTCATACAATTTGTATGGGAATTTTAAATCTCGATTTGCGGCTTTTCTAGCCGAAAATATTTTTTTGGTCCCATACAAGATTTTGATCCTGAACAGAAACAGGATCGATTGGCATCAAAAAAAAAGTTTGTCAAAAATGACCATTTTCTCGCACCCTGTATACTTTTTTCAAAAACTGAAAACGCCAATCTTCTTTAATTGGAAATCGCGGGAAGGTCTCCTAAGACCATTTTCGCGTAGCTAAACAGGATCTGGTAGCTGCCATCACTGACCCAAAATCTTTTTCCACCCTGTATAGGTACAATCGTGTACGGAGTCATCAGCCGATAAAGTTACATAGATGTTTCTCGGATTAGTTGAAAAATTCAGAGATATTTCAATACAATCGGAAACAATTCAGAATTTTTCTCTGTCATTCTAACGATACCTTCGTTGGTGTGATAGAGACAAAACCTCAAAATTTACGATTTTCGTTGTTCGCGGTAGCAGACCTGATCCACCTGACTGCATAAACCAATGTGCCAATGTGGAAAACTCTTTTGGACAGATGTCTCTATTACATTTAGTGCCTAAAGAATTATGGCTGTCTTTTTTACCATTACCTACCAGGGAACTAGAGGAGCTACTAAATACGAAACCAAGTCGATAAGATTTCGATGGCTCGGTCACCTGGAGAGGATGGATGAAGATCGTGCGGTCAAGAGAGCGTATATGGGCCTAGCTAACGGGAAACGTCCCGTAGGCCGTCCCAGATACCGCTGGATTCACGAAGCTACCAAAGACCTGACTGCACTCGGAGTACCCAACTGGCGTGAGGTAGCGCAGAACAGAGACGAGTGGCGTTCTTTTGTGTCGGAGGCCAAGATCCTCTTCGGGTCATTGAGCCACCGTAGTAAGTAAGTAAGTAAGTTTTTACCATTAAATATGCTGTTTCCCTTAAAACGCTATATCTCCAGGTCTCCATATTTTAGTAACGGAAACACATAAATCTGCCACATCTGCCGCCGCAGTTAAACGTTACGAATAAATCAAAGAACGATTTGCACGCAAGCGTCGATATATTGTCGGAAAACATGAAACTGTCTTACCAAAAAATAAACGTTTTTTTAAGGTTCCTTTTCAACATTTTCCTACCTTGATTTTATATTTTTTTCCAGCAGAGATTTAATTTTTTTTAGGGCACCGGTCTCAAAAACTACCATCCTACTTATAACACTGTCTTCTCGTATTTTTTTCTTATACAGAATTTTTATACTATAATCGTGTAGGATGGCGTTATGGCTTTAATCCAGGAATTTTTTTAGTCTTACCCGTTAAAGGGTTAAATATAATTGAACTGGTATTGTAATACACCATTATACACAGTGTTTTTAAAGCATAACATGTTTTTCTGACTGCCTAATAATTGCATGCCTTGAGATCCACTAAAATCACACGTGTTTTTTTATATTGTAATAGCGGATTTAGGGTATGGCCCGACGCCGTAGGCGGAGGGCTTTTAGTGACTCGAGTTAGTATTCCGCTTACCGACCGTGATGCATACAATGTTTTTCATCACACTTGCGAGCAAAAAACTAGTTTTAAGACAAAATATTATTAAATGACATACTAACATTTGTATTACTCCCTAGGGAAATTCATTTTTCTATCACTCCCGCTACGCATACAAGCAATGGCGCGCTTAGACAGCAAGTGTGATTAAATAGTACATTGTGCATCAAGGGTTGTAAATACGGAATTACTAACGAGAGTGCTAGAAGCCCGACGCCGTCAGGCGGAGGGCTTTTATGACTCAAGTTAGTATTCCGCTTACCGACCGTGAAGCATACAATGTTATTCATCACACGTGCCGACAAAAAAATGTTTTAAGACATAATATTATAAAATGCCGTGCCGTGTGGTGACGGCAGTAAGAATACATTTGTCACCACCCCAACTCCTCCTGCGGGTGTCGTAAGAGTCGACTAAGTGATTGAAGTGTCACTTACCATTATTTAATAAAAGATTGTTGATGGGCAGCAGCGTCATCATAGTGGACACATTACTGCGATCGCCAATCCGCTTGCCCAGCGTGGCGATTATGGGCATTTACCTCCTAATGTGTCTATACGCATAGTTGATAGGAGAGGCCTACGTCCAGCAGTGGACTATCATAGGCTGATGATGATGATGATTATAAAATGACGTACTTACATTTCTATTATTCCCTAGGGAATTTCACTTTTCTATTACTCCCGCTACGCATGCAAGCAATGGCGCGCTTAGACCGCAAGTGTGATGAAAACATATTTTTTGAACATTGATGATAGGCAGTAGCGGCATCATAGTGGACACACTTCGATTATGGGTTATGGGCATCTCCTAACGCGTACATACGCATATGTAATAGGAGAGGCCTATATCCATATTAAAAAGGCAAACGGGTCTTAATCACTTAAACTTACGTTTAATTATACGTCAGGATATAATTTAAACGCAAGTTTACGCCATTAAGGCACTGGTCTCACCGCGAGCTACTATGTAAGCTATGAACTATCGGCTATAAACACGAACAAAAGATACGCACTCCCGTGTAAATAAAAGAGACACGGTGATGCTCGCCCAGCTATCAGCTATCACCTCTAGACCCGTTTGTCTTTTAAATATAGGCCTATATCCAGCCCAGCAGTGAACTGAAATAGGCTGTATGTGATATAAAAAGTAACTTTAAATCAGAAAGCCGTGTCTACTTCATAATAAAATACAAGGCTTAAGTCGAGTGGAAATATAAAAAAATGACTGAGGCGTCTTTACTCTTATCCTACTTGATTTATGGATCAACGCAAAAAGGTATCATTAGTTACACGGTAAACCTCTTGATAACATGTCTCATTACTTTCTTGTAATAATACTTTTTTGGAACTATTTTATACGGATAGGTAACATCAACGCCATGGAGCTCAAAAATATCTGGACATTCTCTCTAACTCCACGCCAATTAGGGGATGCAAACCGTTATGTCAGCCTCAGTAGCCTAGTTGGTAGTGACCCTGCCTACGAAGCTGAAGGTTCCGGGTTCGAATCCCAACGAGGGTATTATTTGTGTATTTATTTATCACAAATATTTGTTCCTAGGTCAAGGCTGTATATGTATTTAAGTATGTATCTACAGGGTGTCCGGTGGCAGATTTCTGTTTTCAAATACAATTTTTTTTTTTTAATAAACTTTTATTTTGACATTTGGCGGGAATACATTACTGAATATTGCGGATTTTGTTTTCAACATGTCTCAATGGTCAGAACACCACCGTTCTTATGCAATTGAGCTAATGATTCGTTAGTTATGCACGCCGACAATTTTGTTTACATTTCAATATTCGTCGTGTAAGTAAACGGGCCGAGTGTAAATTTGATCGATCATGGGTGCAAAAGTTTCGAAAAACTTCTTCAGCACAAAACATCCCGAGATCAGGCCCAAACCGACACACAAGGACGCCATTAAACATCTTGAGTGTTCAACGGAGTTTGCAAGAAAATCGATTTTTTTTTGAAATTTCAAGGGGTCAGGCAGTTAATGTGAATAGTGACAACTATAGACAGATGATAGTGGATTACTTTTTGCCTAATTTGCAAGAACATCCATCTTATTCGTCACACACGTGGTTTCAGCAGGATGGTGCTACACCTCACACGGCCACAGTGTCAATGAATGTTCTTCGCGCGTATTTCCCTAGAAAATTAATAAGCCGCTTTGGAGACATCCCATGGCTGCCAAGATCGCCTGATTTCACCCCCACGGATTTTTTCCTATGGGGGTATCTCAAAAGCAGAGTTTATAATAATAACCCATGGTCTAAAGGTGATTTAAAAAAAAATATCATTAGTGAAGTCAGCAACATTTCGCAGGATATGCTGCGGCGAGTGATACAAAGTACGAGGCTCCGTTTCGAGGAGTGTGCACGTGTAGAAGGACGATATTTAGACGATATTATTTTTAAATACCTAAATTCGCATTTGTTATCTATGTTTTGAGATATTAATAAAGTTTCTAGCTAAAGCCGTTATTTTTTTATTTTAAGTTAAAATTTGAAATCTGCCGTCGGACTCCCTGTATCTATTAAATATATCGTCGCCTGATACCCACATCACAAGCCTTAATTGAGCTTACCGTGGGACTAGATCAATTTGTGTAAGATGTCCCAAGATATTTATTATTTATTTATAAACCGGTTTTATATAGTATGGAAAACCGGTTAATAACCGGTTATTCATCGTGAATTCATACAAATAAAAACCGGTTTTCACGCCTTAGATATTTGTGAGTACCCTGGCCATTCCGATGTGTCTGACGCTCTGACGGCAACTATAACATCAGATTTTGTTGTATTCAAACTCTAAAAATTTCGGAAAAAAAAATCTGACTTTTGAAACTCACCGTATATTCACCGAGCTTGCCCATCACCCTTATCCTGTATCGCCATCAATACAAAATTACACCACGCAGATCACGAGATTGCATTTGAATGAGACTCATTTACACACCGTGAAAACCTAATCGTTAAACACTACTATTTATCGCGATTTCTTGGTTGTCTCCGTAGTGAAAGTTTATCAGCATGGCCATCCCTTGTACCCTATTCATTCCCGCTCCCGACTCGTGGTCCAACTATTATGTCCAACTGGTTGTGCCACGGGTAAGTAAATTTATTGGTGGTTCAACTCTGTCAGATTACTTTTTTTTGCTGTCGTGTAATTATGAGTACTATGACCCATAGTACAACTGAGGGGCAATTGTCCAACTAGTATACGTAAATATAAATTATGTTCTAGTATTAGACTACCGATAAATTTAGTGTACCGTGGCACAACCAATTGGACCACGGGTAAGCCAGTTGGACATAGCGGCTGGACCACGGGTCTGGAGTGTTCATTCCTATTCCTCATCCTCCTTAACTCGGCTCCCCTCACTGCTGAGGATCGTGGTTATAATATAGTGGCTGAAGAAGGCATCTCCATCTACTGCGTTCTTGAGCTTGATGAAGGGCCAGAGATATCGGCATCTGTAGTTCCTCGGACACCTGGTCGGACCATCTTCTGGGACTACGTCTTCTTGGTCGCTTGCCATCCACAACCACATTGCCAGTTATTATTAGCTTTTCTAAGTTATCGGTGCCTCGGCGCACTATATGTCCAAAGTACTGCAATATTCTTTGGAGGCATATTGTTCACTCCTACTACGTGACCTAAAAATCAACCTGTGTATAACGAAACTTTTATTGAAGGAGAATCTGTAATCCCACTAACAAATTTCAGTTTACACCCCTGTCGCTTCGAAATGATTTTTAAATTGAAAAATCAAAACCGTGTAAAAGTTTATCCGCAAAAACTGGAATAGCGAACTAATTGCCAAACTAACGAACGGTCGGGGTCAGTTTCAAATGTCAAAAGGGCATAGGTATCAATGTTAGAAATAGAGGGAATTAAAAAAAACACTGCTTCCGATAAGACTCGAAGTCGGCAAAATGTATTCTTACTAGGGCGGGCAAACCGGTTTTTATTTGTATGAGATTATGATGAATAATTTAAAAAAAACTACTACGAACAAATAAAACATGGAAGCCGCAGGCCATACTGAATTGCTTTTCAAAAACGGTCCTGAATTTTAGTTGACAAGTGTCACCCCGTCTTCAATGCATCACGGTAATGAATTACAATATCAACCTATAAAAACTTAAACCGCCATTTAAAAATAGTCGTGATTGGTCCATCACAGTTTTGATTGGCTATATTCTATAAACATATGTCAACCAATTGTTCAATTGTGCCCATCTTGGCACAATTGAACAATTGGTTTTGGGGGCATTTTTGAACTGGGGTTAGATGTCCATGTTGTATATGGTCGCAGGAAAACGACTATTCAAATAGTATGGAAAACCGGTTATTAACCGGTTTTCCTCATACTTTTAAAACCGGTTTGCATTCCCTAATTCTTACTACCGCCACAATAAATCTGACTATCACCAATCATTTCACCGAATAGCCATAGATTGGATTGGACTAATTTAAATAAAAAGCCATGAATAGAATAATTTTCTTTGCAACTTTATTGGTTCACACAAGACAATATCGTAGTTTTGGTACGTTTTCGTTAGTTACATTACTTAAATAAACGGGATTTTATGCCTCTTTTTTTCCTTGCGTCATTTTCGCGTGGGATGATGATCGTGCGAGTCTCCTTTTACCTAAAATAGAATGAGATTATATTAAAAATGTATTCCCTTCTTCACTCCTAACTTAGCGAGCCGCTGAGTATTATTTGTCCCTCTGGGTCTTATCAATAATGCCCACTTTCTACTGAGAGCGGAGCGGACTCATTAATGGCTCCGTTTCACGTTCATCGCTCGCTAAGGACTAGTATTCAGTTGACGGCTGCGAGTCACAGCAGCAGTGAAAGTTAAACGGACCCATTAATGACTCTCCTCCGCTCGCAGTGGAAAGCGGGCATAAGGTCTATAAGACCGTAGACTGCATCATCACTTACCAACAGGTATGATCGTAATCAAACGTCTACCTATTATGAATAAAAAAATAAAAAAGGGACAAACAATACTTATCGGCACGCTACATTATGAGACGCTTAAAAATGAAGATAATATTCGAAGATACTTAAGATTTAGTTTTTCGCTAGTGTAATTTGTAAATCATTTTATGCAAATTGGTTATGTTCATAAACGTGTTTTTGCTTAATAGAGACTTAACACCTTCATCGTCCAGTGTATCTGTTGGAATACGTTGGGCACTTCCAAAGTTACTCGCTCAGTATGTTTATTCATTATCAAGATCGTGGAATCGTGTATGTATTGGAATTAATGATTTTTAAGCCCTTCTATAATTATATGTGAACTTGTGTAGTCTATGTCAAATACTTATTTATATCAGTTTAAGTGATCGAATAGTTCGGCTAACACTAGGTATATCAAGTATATTATGACGTAGATAACTATTTAGCTACTTTGGCTGCTGCCAAGTAATACTGACTGTACTACTATTATTTTACAAAAAATAGACTACTGATCGAAATTTATCGACAGTAGGAAATATTTTGCGTGTAACTCAGAAAAGCAATGTATACAAAATGATACACTAGACAAATGAAGTGTTAAAACTAAAAAGAAAACAAATGATTATAGGATATATAGAGAACTTTATAAAGGCTTCCTATGTCTTATATCTTCAATAGTTTTATCAAGATCATTTATAGCGTTGGTAGCTAGATTTTCCACCCTAGTGGCGAAACATTGCAGGTTTTCACAGGCACATCTAAACCCAAGGAATGTAAAAATCTTGTTTAGTACCTCGAATCGAAACAAGCATTTCAGGCCGGGCAAACAGGTGCACATGCACATATTGGCACATATCCTTGCCACTAGATCGTAGGCTCCCCGGCATACGGTGTAAACATTTTTCGCCACTGTCAACTCTGTCCTTCTTCTTTTCAACCCCATTATTGAGTGACTCTTGTTGCCATACAGGTAGGGGTGAGACAGCTGCAGTGTAGACCGAAAAGTCCGAGGAATTTATTTATGATCCTTATGCGATATAAACACGCATTTGAGAAGATCCTGCAAAAGCACATGTCTTTAACTTATTTTATTGTAACATAAGGTGGCCGTGTGGTTTAGTTCTGTTGTTTGATCCTGTTTTGTTGGGTTGCAGAAAACATTTTTATTTTAACGCGTCATTGTTGAGTTTTGATTTTCTTGCGAATGTCAAAATGACATGTGAGCACCGGAAAGTGACTGTGTGTTGCATGTGTTGTAATTTTATTGTAAATTTCATGCCAGAACATCGCCTGCCAGTCTTAAACATATCTAGACTAGACAATTGAGGTTTTTAAACTAAGGCAGTCTCACCGCGAGCTACTAAGCTATGAACTATCGGCTAGAAAAGAAACATGAACAAAAGATACGCAACCCTGTGTAAATAAAAGAGACACGTCGATACGCGTCCAGCTATCAGCTATCACCGCCGGTCGAGTATCGCCGTATCCCTTTTTTTTAGCACGGGAGTGTGTATCTTTTGTTCATGTTTATAGCACATAGTTCATAGCTTAGTAGTTCGCGGCGAGACCAGTGACTAGTACCTATTGCCTATTGTAGTATGTTCGGAAATTGAAAGCATAAACGTATGTGTCTTTTTACGAAATGCTTTTACTAAAGGTGTACCAGCAGGCCTAACCAAGATGCTATTCTGCAATCGTAAGCGATAAGCGATAAGTCGCATGACCAACATAATGTATGGAAATGGTCACGTGACTTTTCATACGGATCTGTCATTTTCATATAATTACTCACTTATCATAATTATACCATTGCAGATACATCTTGGCCGTGATCGTGTTGATCGTGGCCGTGTGGTGACGGCAGAAAGAATACATTTGTCACCACCCCAACTCCTCCTGCGGGTATTGTAAGAGTCGACTAAGGGATTGAAGTGTCACTGACCATACCTACTTGATTAAAGATTGATGATGGGCAGCAGCGTCATCATAGTGGACACATTACTGCGATCGCCAATCCGCTTGCCCAGAGAGGCGATTATGGTAATTTGCCTCCTAATGCGTTTATATATGCATAGTTAATAGGAGAGGTCTACGTCCAGCAGTAGACAATCATAGGCTGATGATGATGATGATGAGATACATCTTGGCTTTACTGTTCGTTCCATTTTCCCAGTATTACCCTCTAACATTTTTTATTTCCCCATTTGCCTCATGGTATAGGTACCTTTATCCCACAGATCAGTATAGATAGCTAACGGTGGCATGGAACATGTCGCAGCGTTATGGCCGATAGGCCTTTAAAGTGTGACAGATGCGCGCCCTATGAGCCAGTCGCAACTTACCCGCGACTGCAGGATGAGCTCGGACATATCCGCAAAATGCCGAATTGTGCCGTTATTTGTTGTAAAAATAGGAATGTAAATAAACATTTCAAGGACTATTGAGTCACGTACCACATGAAAGTATTGATTTTTTTAGTTATTAGGTGACAAAACCACGTATTTTTACAAATAATATATAACAACAAACCGCTGACATAAATGTCATAATGATTTTACTTGGGCGTACCAATTGGTTGAACTATTCAGTGACAAATTGTATGTGCGTTTTACATTGACGGCTTAGAATAGCAAGCAAGTTGCAATTTGGTAAGTGACCGTGCAATGTATTCAATTGCTAGCGATATTCACAACCGTCCTGTCATTTCTTGGTACGGCCGCTGCGAGCAGGCCGCGAACTAGAGGTACGACTGACCGTGCCGATGACAAATAGGGTCGATAAATTGTTGATGTATTTGATTATATTCAATTTTTTTTTCATATTTTGACCTTTGTATCAATATCTTATCTTCATAAAGGTAAAACAATATGTATAGATTATATCGCGTATTATATTATTTTGAGCCTTTTACAATAACCGTTGTCAAAGGTTGAAATTGTTTTATTTAAATATGTGACCATCGCGGAAACGGCTGATAACATTATATTTATTAAGGGTACAACCGTCTAAATAATTATTTGTTCATGTGATTCCCAGCCACAATTAAGATAATGTCGTTAATAAATTGCTTTGTTCATATTCAAATATATGTTTATAACTGACATTCTGTAGTTTATTATTTACAAACCAGATCCGACACGAAAGTAAGAAAAAAGTTTTCTATTTTATTATTAAACGACATAAAATGAAAACAAACAATATAAGGACTTAACTTAACTACCTATGAATAAAAAAAATGGCCTAAATCGCCGTCAGTGGGCAAGGTACCCAGAAGGCAGGCCGCATTCCCCCGTTGTATAGCTATACTTAAACGCTGTGCAAGGTACTGGCCAGCCCTCTGGTCGCCTGAGGTCTCTCTTAGGCGAGCCGCTAGATCTTTAAATCCTTGATCCCCCATGGCCCCAAGGTCTCCACACCAAACGCCGCAAATATGTAGCTGGTTCCTAAAGCAGCATATTTGCAGCGCTCGAGACTTTCGGCTAATGATGCCGCGGCGCCAGCAGCAACGCCGGTGACCGAAACATGGGACGGCGCCAGAGTGTCAACGCAGGTGGCGTCCCAAACTAGCGGCCGGCCCATGCTCCAGGAAACCAGCATCATTCCGTCAGGCCTCTTGCCGTCGTCCCTGGCCAGACCGTTGGGCTCTAGGACGGCCGGTAATTTCGCGCTAACAAGGGCGCGACGGATAACATAATGTTTATAAAGATTAGATACATCGTCCAATGCGATGTTTTAATCTGTATTTATTTCTTATTAAATGATAGATCGATTTTAATGTTTTTCTTAATATTCCGGCCTTATCAAATATCTATGGATAATAATTTATCGACGTAGCCTCCTCTCTAGTGCCGCATCATATGGTAGCGCTTTAGCCAATCACAGCGCGGCAAAGGCCCGACCTCGGAGACACCGAGACTCATTACAATTTCGCTTCGTTACAAATCTCTCTCTTTCATATATCTATGCTTTATCCTGCCTACTTTACTCAACCTAAAACCGTATCCAAAAGCAAGCACGACACCAATCAACAATAAAAGGCAATTCGATATACCTAAATAAACTATTGAATGAAAAACTATCATCATCATCATCATCTCAGCCGAAAGACGTCCACTGCTGAACATAGGCCTCCCCACAGATTGCCACAATGACCGGTCCTGCGCCACCCGCGTCCAGCGGACTCCTGCGACCTTCACCAGGTCATCAGTCCACCTTGTGGGGGGCCTACTCACGCTACGCCTTCCGGTACGTGGCCGCCACTCAAGAACCTTCCCGCCCCAACGGCCATCTACATTGCGCATAGAAAAACTATACGGCTAAATTATGTATTTCTCCTGTCCAAGTAATACGAACACATTGAAAAGACGTAAAAGTGAATACTTGATTGATCTACAGCCTTGACCTTGATCGATTATACTTAGAAAAGTAAACATGTTCAGCAAAAGTTTCTAGAAAAAAGTAATCATGCTCTGAAAGAAAGTTTTCCTGAAGGAAACATCTTAAGCAAGGTATACAATCTATAGGTCATACAATACTTCACAACTACAAAATGTTATCAATGGCTAGACGATGAATGTACTCCAAATGATCTGGACCTTACACGGCCACCATATAACGTGGTGATACACACCACACATACTAGTTTAGCTTAAACCATGGGAATAGCACATGCAGTCGCTATTTATTAGTTATTTCATTCCCTTGCTGGACTTAAGTCTCACCTATGGACCAATGCGCCTATAGTATAGACGCATGCGGAGGTAATGCCTAGTTGCCCACTGCATGGGTACTCGGATTGCCAATTGCTGTAGTGTGTCCACTATGAAGACGCTGCTGCCAATCATCGATCTACAATAAATTAGTGGTCAGTGACATTTCGATCCCTTACTCGACTCTCACGACACCAACGGGAAGAGTTGGCGTGGTGACTAATGTATTTTTATTGCCATAATCACGCAACGCATCCTAAAAACGCAATGGATTTTAACACCTTGACAATCAATAGTATAATTATAATATTTTCGGGAATTAAACACTTTATGTTCAAAATAAAGCTCTATAATCAAGGTTTTCACAAATAAGTCAGGATATTAGCACCACAGAACTAAAATGACAAAGAACGATTGACAACGATTAAAAGCATAACCAAAATCGAAACGCCAGTGTGTGCGGAAATTTGTCTATGTGTGGTCAGGAATAGGGTTGCCTGTTACAACAGACCAATTATCTATCGATGTCCGACTGTTTTATCGACAACATGTACCTATCATAGATATTCATTATCTTAGTTATTTTGCTATAAGGTTTAACCTTTAGTATGCGTTAGCGTCAAGCAATTCAAACAAGTTTTAACCCGGCTTCTGCAGTAATGTACTATTCTTATTAATTCAATAACAGTAAGAATTGAGCCACTCGTTTCTAAGATAAATTAATTATATATTTAAACTAAATAACTTCACTTATTTAAAGGAAAAAACACACATAACACAAAAAAAAAACACAAAACATAATAAGGTCCTTTAAGTTATTTAAATACACATCTGTGTTCAAAATCTAGTATCATGACAGCATTGTAAGAAATAGACTGATTGGGTACGTTTATCGAACAAATATCGATATTGGTAGTTCAACATTTAGTCGAGCTCTAGCGTAGCGTAACAATTTATATTTTTACACAAAATATCTTTATATTAACTATTGTGATAAATTATTAGCTCACAGTGATAGAACAACTAACAATTAATGCTACAATTTGATAATTCACACAATTAATGCTACAAAATAGACAAAATATCGTTTGAAAACAATCAACCGGCACATCATATTTACCTGTGAAACGAGTGTTTGTCGTTATTTCTGTAGTGGGCAACAAGGCAATCATTTACACAACACGACACCATATTGATTTCATGATCTGTATAAATTCCTTCTTATAAGTTTTAATTATAAAATCACTTTTAAAATATCAATCTCCGTCGACCAGGCTGATACGGCTGATATGTCACTTCGAAAGTGGTTATGCTTTTGGGATTGTTGTCTATCTTTTTCGCACTCGTGTAATACTCATATAACTGGTGGCTTCCCTTTCACACGCTTCCTTTCTCTATTAAGCGCTAGCGCGGATTCTAACTTTATGATTAGCACCATAGACATATAAAATTGATAGACCGAGTCTATTTTATCTGTGGGTGACGCCGGCAATGCCTGTCAACGATCTTTGTTTGTGTATACTAGTGCACCTAAACCGCAAATAGTAAAAGTGATTAAAATAAAGCTTTTCATGTATATTTCTGTTCGAGAAGTGCACGGAATGTGATAAAAGTGATGACTTGTGTGGTTCCAGGGTGTAAAAACCGCCAGGGTTACCTGAATGAACAAAATAAAGACATTACGTTTCACCGGCAATTTAGTTTTGACTTGAATTTTAAGATTTCGAACCTTATTAAGGTAAAAGTAACTGAAAATCTTATTCAATATTTGTTGTCGGATACATATGTGTAGTTTTGTGATTAAACCATTTGTATTTACATTCGTAATGTAATTATAAATAGTGGGATTCAAACATTTGTATCGCATAGTGTGGTACTTAAGAGACCGATCGTGATATCGATAAATGTATTGATAGTCAACTCAAAAATGAATCGATGTTTTTAATGTCCAACAGGTTTCCACTGGACACTGAACAAAGGCTATTATGGGTCAAAAATATCAAAAAGGCAGACGACTGGTACCCTAAAGAGTATTCAAAAATATGCTCCGCACAATTTTAAGCTGTTGTTTCAGGCAAGGGTACGCGCATAAGTGATTACATTCTGACGTACTACCCACCATATTTGGTAATCATCCAATGTCATGTCAACCAGCAAGTAAATTAAGTTTAGTTTAATAATGACGCTCATGTGATACTTGTGTAGACTGATTAATTTAATTATAAAGAAGCCATCATACCAAAATTGTTAGGTATGCTTTAAGGAATGATAAGTCCATAAAACATGTTATAATGAGAGTTTTCTGAAATCACCAGGGCGGGAGCAGGTCCAGAAACTTGTCTAAATTCTACGTTTATAGTTTCTGGTTTAAATATTTTGTATGAGTTAAAAAAAATACATAAAAAAATTTAAACTTTATTAAAAAAAAAAAACATTTACTTAGTCTTTCTTTGGGGCTAGATAATTGTGTTTCTTAGCGGGACCTTACGGCTAAGTGGCGCCAACTAGTGGCATACGTTTTAGGAAACCCTCATTATGACATTTTAATTAAAGAAAATATTTCGTTAACTTTGTGATTTTATTTTTATCCTAAAATGTAGATTTTGAAATCACGATCGAAGAAGATCGTGATTTTGAGTAGGAAATAAGGTTTATTCCTACTGTATTCGCTACCTAATTTGGTAAAAATATTATGATTGACGATAAAAGTATACGATTGAAGACTGGACATCACTAATAGTAATGACATTTTATTTAGTCAGGTTGGTAGCATTGTTCAAGAAAATGGAGTCGTTGATGGAGTTCACGACCAAGTAGAGCTACTTTATTTGTCTCTTTTTCCTTATGGAATACGTCTTGAGATGGGGTGAAGGATGACAATAGTTTGTTCATGTATGTCTTAATACACGGAATCTTCCCTATATTTTATCTGTGATTAGCACGGATTACACAAAAGATACGAATTAGCAAACGTCCCGTGACGCGTCCCTTTTCAGAATGTCTTAGTGAGTGCCGTTCCCGCGTAAAGTGACAGAAGCTGTCAATACACAGTTAAGACGTGATGAGACTGGACCGGACAATATACTCGTACTTACCAGTGTTTATGGCTAGGATGTAATTATTGCATACCAAAGGCGAAACTCTTGTACAGGCGCGCATATTCTTTTATTGGTATTAACTCCCTGATCTGATTTATCCTATATTAAATAGGATCCCTTTTTTGTCCAAAACATTTGATAATAGCCTTTGTCACTTCTCATTACTAGTCTGGTCACTCAATCATATTTATTTTAGGTGTGGTTGTTGAACATATATATCAGTATACTTCTACTTCCACCTAAGTCACGGCGGTTGAAACGCTCGGAGAAATGCCTATTTTTATAGTTATCGTCTCACAAATAAATTCAATTTCAATACATGTTAATAATGGTAATTACCCCATTATTAACATGTATTGAAATTGAATTTAAGCTTTTGTGCGATTCGTGAGACGATAACTATAAAAATAGGCATTTCTCCGAGCGTTTCAACCGCCGTGACTTAGGTGGCAACATTATTTTACGCGTTTTCCGTGGGTATCTCCCAATTTTTTTGGATATCTTGGTAGTTGTTAAATACGTCTACCAACATATCCAAAAGTTCTACTAAGTTACTAAACATTTCATAATAATAGTTAATAATATAACCGGTTGGATAAGACAAATTAAAAACCAGTCAAGTGCATGTCGGGCCATGCTTAGTGAAAAGTTCTTGCATCTCTCACGGGATTCGAGTGATAAGGCTGCCACCGAAGTCGCGGCGGTTGAAACGCTCGGAGAAATACCCAAATATAATTAAAGGGTTAAACCAGCAGCGCGACGATCGTCAGTACGCGCTGCGCAACTCGTGTGGAGTGAACGCGAGCTCAGTGCTTGATAATGGAAACCTAGGATCTCCGAAACATGTCGCGCGTAGCGATTAAATACACGTGAGTTTAACTGTAAAACAAAAATAAAACAAAGAAATATATTTCATTGTCACTTTATTAAAATATAGAAAAATAAATATGTGCCTAAGTATTTAAAGCTTGGTTATGATTAGCCTAAGGTAAATGAGAAGACATTTCGCCTAATGATAGCCTATTGCCATAGCTTTTGAGTTCTTGCGACGCTCAAAAGCTCATAAGTCAAGATATTTTGCACTAGATGCACTTATTTCTTGACTAAGCTACATGTATGGTTACAGTATATCTTCACAAGTACATTAAATTTTCCGAATGCCTAAAATTCCTAATGCCTAAAATTCCTACATTCATATTTTTTCCCCTTTTCCCAACTCGTACTGTATCTCCGCAAAACTCTTCCCCTTAGTTTCTGGCAGTCTGTACGCCACAAAACACGCCAGAATCGCGCACATCACAGCGATCCCCCAAAATGTGGCGGCAAGACCGATGGCGTCTATCAGAGCTGAGAAGTACCGTAGGGTCAGGAACGAGGGCATGGTGCTAAGGATTAGGGTGGTGGCGACGCCGATGCCACGGGAGCGGTCGTCGAAGAGTTCTGCTATGAGGAGCCAAACGAGGGAACCAATACCTGAAATAGTAATAATGACAATGACATTAATGATAATGTAGTGTTTGGTAAATTTTCTCAATATTGCACAATCCTAAGCTAAGCTTTGCTTTTTTTTGTTAGTAAATAAGATCTTACAATTTTACTAAGAATTTTTGAGATAAGTAGTGCTTTGTCATGTATGAAATTGTAATTGTTTATAAATGATACTTGAATTGTTAATTCTATACATACTTATACAGTTTATACTAAAAATTACCTCCACTGTAGCAGAATACTATTAGAAGCAGCGATATGAGTGGTAGGAAATTTAAGAATCCAGAAACCTCAGTTCCATTTCCTGTTACTTTGAAAAATGATCCAAGGCCAATCTGAAAGATAAGTTTCTTTATTATCATCACAATAATATATGACAACTGGAATAAGGGCATTAACGTTTTTGTATGGAAGCTATGTTATTGGGACATTTTCCTGATACGATGGGAAAGGAAGGAAATATTACTCACGGCTAATAAGTTAGAAACAAAATACGCACGCAATCTCTGTTCGTGATGATACAGTCAAGGAAACCGATTCACGTACCTTTTACGCTCTTGTCACTATGACAATAAAGATCAAAACTGTACGTGAATTAGACGTGAATACTTTTCCTTTAATGTAGTTTATAATCTGTCTCATCACTCTTTACTCGTAAACTTACCAAACCAACAATCATCACAAACAGTGTAACCACTATAATAGGTTTTCTTCCAAACCTATCAGTAGTCATCAGCGTAGAGAAACTGGCTAAAAGGGTCACGCCACCGACAATGCCAGACGCCACTTCAGACCTTATGCTCGTCTGCGTAGCATCCAAAATCGTTTGGAGATACGATAAAACGCAATTGAAGGCAACCAAATAGGTAAACCAAATAAGTAATCCAGCTTTAAGAAGACTTTTCTGAAATAGTTTGTTGCGGAAAATGGTCACAAGACTGAGTTTCTCGTCACTTCTGTTTGCGGAGAATTCTTTTAATTCTTCATTGGCATTATGCTCTGAGCCTCGCAGGAATATGAGAACTTTTTTGCAGTCTTCGTGTCTACCTGTAAAACAAATTTTAAAATAAAAATTGGTTTCAATACAAAATTCGGTTCGTTTTTGATGCAACATTTCGAGATTTTTGACATCGACGATGAGGTAGCAGAGGTAACATTTGTTGAAACATCATAGGTATTTTCCTTGCGGCAATATTCGAATAATTTATATAAATTTAATTAATTAAGTCAACAAGGAAATACGGCCACCGGCAGGTCATTTCCACAATGCGTTTCTAGATTTAAAATAAATATTTAAATAGTTTCTCTTCCTTGGGGTGGCTTGAAATAAACTTATATGTAATTAATTCAAAGAAGACATACCTTTAGAATACAAGAAGCTAGGACTATCAGGCAAGAACATGGTAGGTATGCTGGTTGCTAAGACAAACAACGTCAGCATGAGATTCAGCTTGAAATAGGAGATGAATGGTCCCACGCTGAGCATGATGACGGTGCCTATTGACGAAAATATTTGCAGCATCACCCCGAGAGCACCGCGGACTTCTTTCTGAAAAGCAAATTTAAAATGTTGTAGACAAAAATGTCAACTGAATTTAAACTATCGTTAGACACCCTTCTCACCGCCCAACCAAGGGTTTGGTCATTTATAAACGTTATAAACTCTCCAAAATAATGTTGTAGATAAGGCGGACTTATTAGCAGGGCTCGGATACCGGTTTTTACTCCATACAAAAGAACGGTTCGAATTTTGTTCTTTTTTGTTATTCGGTATATCAATTATTTGTTAATGGAGTAATTTAAAGATACGACGTTGGTAAATTCATAAAATTTTGAGTACTAGTTAGTAGTACATAAAGAATATAAAACATTTTAAATATTGGGCTATTTCGAGGTTCTCGAAAAAAACCGGTTCCGAGCCTTGCTTATTGGAGGGGGGTTTCTTTTTGTAAGTATGTGTATTTTGATAGCTTTAATTAGTTTTATTTAGTTTTAGTTTATTTATAAGTCTCATTTAGTCCTTATACTTTTTGTTTGTAATAGCTATGGCAACACCATTATTGTAAAAGATAATATGTAAATATCTCAGGGATAACATTTTCTTAATCTTCCTGGTGATAACACCATTGATATTTCTCTCTTAACGAGATATGAGTTCCATAGATTTGGTGCCAACGTCTTTTCTCTCAAACCATTAACAGAAACCGATGTGTATAAAATACTAAAGTCGACTACTACTAACGCAGAAGGGACCGATGGCATTACATTGAACATGGTTTTATTAACACTGCCTCATACGCTTCCTTTAATTACTAGTATAATAAACAAATCTATAGAAACTGGCACCTTTCCCGAAGCTTGGAAATCGGCTTTAATAAAACCTATACCCAAAATACCTAATCCTGTTAACTTTAAAGACCTCCGCCCAATCAGTATTTTACCTTTTTTATCCAAAATTATAGAGAGAGCTGTCTGCTTACAACTAACTAAATACCTTGATGCGAATAACATCTTGCCTAAGAAACAGTCTGGTTTCAGGAAGTCTCGTAGTACCACCACTGCTTTGCTAGATGTAGTTGACGATATTTTGTCTGCACGTGACAATGGTGAAAATATCTTGTTAGTGCTACTAGATTTTTCCCGAGCTTTTGACACCATTAATACCACTCTCTTACTGTCTAAGCTAGCGTTCTACGGTTTTGACAAGTGCTCTTTAAAGTGGTTCGCAAGTTATCTAACTGGACGCACCCAATCGGTTGAATTAAGGGATGATAATGGTAAAACATCTACTTCTGCTTCTCTACCTGTTTTACGTGGAGTTCCGCAAGGCTCAATATTAGGTCCGTTGCTTTTTATTGTATATAGTGCCGATATCATAAAAAATGTAAGCCATTGTAACTATCACCAATATGCTGATGATCTACAAATTTACATACCGTTTAAACACTCTGAAATGAACTCCGCAGTTGGTAAACTAAATTCTGATTTAGGACAGATTGCTCAGTGGTGTAAGACAAACAATCTAGTCCTCAACTCTAGCAAATCAAAGTTAATGATGTTTGGTTCCGATAAAATGTTACGTGATCTAGAGCCTCCGCAAGTTTTAGTCTTAGGCGAACCTTTAGAGCAAATTTCTGTAGCTCGTAATCTTGGTCTAACCATGGACAGTAAGTTACGTTTTGAAGAACACGTATCGGATCTTGTTCGGAACTGCTTTTATAGGCTTAAAGTACTATATCGTATCCGTGACTTCATCAACGTTGACTTACGCATAAACCTTTGTGTCACACTTATTCTTTCCAAGCTGAGTTATGCCGATGCTGTTTTCGGTGGATGCCTGCTGTCACGGACCTCCTTGTTGATACAGCGCATTCAAAATGCCTGTGCACGTTTCTGTTTCACTATTCCACATCGTTCACATATCACTCCTTTCTTAAATCAACATAAAATATTGAATATGAGCACCAGACGTACCCTACATTTTGCCTCCCTTCTTTTTGGAGTTATCCATAAACAACAACCATCATACCTATTTGATAAACTTACGTTTTCCGAACGGCCAGTGCGTGGTGCGTGCAGACTTATTGGTACACAACATAAAACGACCGCTTTCCGTGGTAGCTTTCGATACGCTGCCACGAAATGTTGGAATAACCTGCCACCGCCAATCAGAAATTGTAAATCCATTGCATCTTTCAAAAATAACCTTAAGAAGCATTTAACTGGACAACTTTTGTAATTTTAAGATTATCACTTTTTTTTAAATATTACACACATGATCTCACTATTCTGACCACATAGTTTTATATTGTTAGATTTGTTAGTAAAATAAGATTTTAAAGTTGTGTTTACCAAATTTATTGTACACTTTGCCACTATGTTTTTAAGATAATTATGTTAAGTCCTACATTATGTTTATCTTCTACATTGTACACATTTACCGACTCTTGTTACTGTTTTACCTATTTTTCTAGTTATTTTTATTTTTCACTTTTTAGCTCGGTTGCCCTGAAAACCAGCGTCGTGTCATCTGACACGGCACATGCTGAGTGGCATCCTTTTTGGTGTTCAAATCCTTACTGTTTGATACTTGTATTTATTGTTCTGTATTGTATGACCACCAAATAAACCATTCTTATTCTTATTCTTATTCTTATTATTCTTATAACAAAGATAAAAACGTTCCAGGCCAAGTTCGTGTCACCCAACACTTTTGTTTGCCAATCGGTTTGCTTCATGCTTTCCATAGAAAACCTCGTGACGGATAGGCCGGATATTGTATGACCAGCTAACCTTACTTCTCTATAAATTATTACTTATAAATGTTGTGACTTTTAGAGACTTTACATCTCTTGTTATTATTATTATATTTCAATTTGTTTAAAATCAATTTTATGTTTTTTTTTTTTTAATGCATGTTAGTTGTAAGATGTACCATCATTGTTTGAAAAAATTATTCCCGCCAAGTTTCTTACCGGTTCTTCTTGGGTCAGCGGTGTAGGGTTCGAACCGGAAGTAGTTTTCATATCTAGACGATTCAAAAGAGTTTGTTGCTATTCCAATTTGAATAAAGAATTATTTGACTTTGACTTTGACTAACTAATGCGGGCGCGAGCGCCGGATTTTAATACTGAGCGGCACCCGCGAGGGTGGACCACGCGGCTGGCATCCGCACCAGTTAGCGTAGGCTCTAAAATACGTCAAGTTTAAACTATTGAAAGGCATAAAACACTAAACTTACGCTTGCAACTTCCGAAGCGTAAACAGGTATCGAGCACAGAATAGTTCCATCAGCCAGCCCGTATAGCGCCCGGCCTAGCAGAATCATCCACACATCACTCGCGAACAGGTACAGCAGAGCTGCCGCCATTTTGGCCACATTTGACAGGACGACGCAGTACTTGCGGCCTATGTGGTCTACTAGAGCAAACGCCACCATATATCCTGGAAAAGGGATTTCATTGTTTTGGAAACTTATTTCAAAAGCCATTTTGAGGTCTTTTTTGTGGTGACGGCAGTAAGAATTTATACAGACATTTTTAATAGACTGTTAAAAATGATCTTATATCGCTAAAGTTTCTTCCGAAAGAATTAACGATCAATGTAATCAAACCGTTGATAGAAACTTACATACTTAAAGTGTTCCTTTATTGTTTCAATGTCGATGAATAACGTGAACACTTCATCAAATAACATTATGATAGTATGGAATAGAACTTTAAGACATTTTGAATAAGTACAACGTTTATTTTAGGGACTATAAAACATTTCATACAAACCGTAACCCGTTTAGCATTAAGCACCTAGTTTATTTACATTGACAGCAACTTTTACTGGCAAACTTTGGACTTAAGGTAATTTAGTTTTGCTACTTTCATCAAACTCACCTAAGCCTGCAATCAGGAAATACATAGACACAATCCATGATGCCTCATCCTGCTCCAAAGGTCTTGGGAGAATGGTTTCCGTGGCATTACCCAGCTTCACCAGCACGGGAGATGGCCAGCTGCTGCCGAGACCAAAGCTAAGGCAGTTCAGGTTTACTGCAATATTATCATCATCCAGGGTAATTTCATATACATATATGTCACACCTTCATCAATAAACCGAAATAGCACAAAATACCTATGAGGATCTCAAGATTTTATGATGAAACTAAATAACGCAGAAAGGAGCATGGGTTGACTTACAAAAAATCCCGACAGTAAACGGAATAGTACCTGGACTGTCCTTCTCTTTTCTACGAATCCGCGTCGACCAATCCCGAGTCATAAAGTGTAGTATTTAAATGTGATGATGATGTGTTTCTTTTCGTTTTATGGCAAAAATGTTCCGATCTAGGTGTGTAAGTGAACGTTCTAGATTTATTTATCTCTTTAATTAATTTGTTTTATTATTTTGCTGTAGTAATTCAAGTTATTCCATTTTAATATTAATAGTGATTTTTTAATGTATGAATGATACTTATTTCGTTATTGTACCATAATTTAATGTTTATGTTGAGCAATTGCATAAAAAAGCGCATTATCTTTGAACTTTTTTTTAACAAAGGAAAAACACTTTTTATTTTTTTACAAAAAGCTGAATAGCCGATCTATCGTTCCATACCACTTCCATTGCTATAGCACCTGTATTTTTTGCACAGTAAGGAGTCGTTTAAAGTAAGAACTTAAATGCGCTTTCCCAAAAATATGGAAGTGTGTGTTATTTCGGTTTATTAAAGAAGGTGTATCAATCCAGTCAGCTTCAACTCAATTTTTGATGCTTTGTTTACATAAATCACTCGTTTGGAAAAGTAATGCTGTATAATTAAGAAAATAAAGGCAACGCATCATAAAAACATTTCAGACTAAAGTGCATTCATCCTTACTTGTCTTATCATGTAAACAAACACTTTTTGAAAACATTATCACACTTTTCTCTGCAAATATACAATAATCATCACTTCAAATGTTGTTGCATACTTTTAAAAACTCTCAAAGTATTATAATCACTCAAAAAACCACAGAAAAATATCATTTCTGTAAATATTTTCGTCAATAACCGCTGTTACGGTTGGATAGCCTTCAAATCATCTGACATTGCGATGTCTAGATTGTCTATGTACCGTAATGTTGGCATGGCAATATACGAGTATCAATATTAATACTTAAAGTACAACTTGGGAAAAATGCAATTAAAATAAATTGCAGTAATTTACCAAATATTTTGTAGTTGATTTCAATATGCTTTTGATATAATATTATACTAATTAATTATCTTCCTGACTGACGATGCACAATCGATAATACCCTATTTACGTAAATAGTGAAATTATCGCTGACATTTCATTATATCGACATTGCTAATCACTAGTGATTGTCTTTGATCATCAACATCATCGACGTTTTGTTTGTTTACATGATAAGACACGTAAGGATGAATACACTTTAAGTGCAGGTTAAATTACTGAAAAGAAAACCACCTAACTACCAATGTCTATGGAAAAATATCGTAATAAAAATTTGAGAATCATGATATCGAAACTTACGCGATCATTTTCCCGGTAAGTAGGTAATGGATTTTAAATTGAAATAATAATACTACCTTGCTTTTCGTGCATCGTCGTGTATTTAAATACTCTATCCCGTGTTAATAAAGTCGATGATATTTTTGGTTTAATGTCCTTTTATACAGAAATTAACCTAACAAAAAATAAATAAAAACAGCAATATCAATATTTAGCCAACTTACTTACTTGCCAGCACCACCAAATACTGTTGTAAAAGTGCACTATTCAACATAATTCACTTTGCACAAGAACACGACTTCACTCAGTCTAACCGTTTGAATAATTGTTATTTTAAATGACTGTGCACGTGTAGATACAAGCGATAATTTGCTTTTATGTAAACCGCAATTGCGGATTTAAAACTGTAGCTAAAGATTAAATGGTTACAACAATGTTGTTAAGAGGGGTTTAGATTAGCAATGTACAAGTTGCAGAATATTCTCAAAATTACGGGAATATACTCGGAAATTTTCATGAGAACTTAAGTGCATGAGAATTTACTCGTAAATTCTCACGAAAATTCTGGGAAATTTCCGAGTATAGTCCCGTAATTTTGAGAATGTTTCCATGAGAACTTCTAAAAAAACATTGTATTTCAGGATTGAGCAAACAAGGCATAAAATATACCATAACTGGCATGTACGAGTATATGCAATGGTTTTGATATGATTAGATAGCTTGTAAAATTCAAATTGCCGTGAACATTCTCTATAGAATTTTCAAACTTGTGAAAACTTCTCCTCGGTACATTGCTAGTTTAGAATGTTTAGATTCTTAAATCTTGGCATTAACCACGCGACCTCCGCGCTGTGTTACTTTTTTTATTCATTTCCCATTCAAACCCTTAGCGTATAACAGATTTATACAATATAAAAAACCTTAAAGTAATAAAATACATAAAATCAAATTTTATAGGTAGGTAGTTAAATAGTACACTGTCAGGTAACATCAAATACAATAAAGGTCATGAAAGAAAATTGTTTATAAACAATACTTCTATTCTTTTTCTTCTTATTCGTGTAAAGGGATCAAATGATATAAATTATTAACTAAATTATTTTCTGCCAGTATCTTGCCACTTCTACTCCTCGGGGAGTAGCTTTTGCCAGATCTTCCGAAGTGCACGTAATTGGACACAGGGAGCACTGCATCATGTGTTTTGTTGTTTGTAAATCGCCACACTCACAGAGGATGCCACTTTGTTCTGGGCCGATTCCCCAATTCAGGAGGTTGTCTTTCGATCGGCCCACTCCCGACCTCAATCTATTCAGGGCTTTCCAGGTAATCCATTTTTCGTTTGCTCCAGATGGCAAGTGCTCTGCGGGTACTATATCGAGAGAGTCCGCGCCAAGTTCAGAGTTCAGACCTCCATGCTTCAAGACGGGCCTCTTGTGGCGTTTGGTACTCGAGAGCGGGATTGGTAATAAAACTGCTACGCGATTTTAGTCTATTGTTTTGGAAATATTTCTTGAATGGTATAAAAACAACCCTTTAACAAGAATTGTTTAAGGGATCTCTTAAAAACTTTGTAGTCACGTATTGCTTTTAAATCATCAAGAGCCACAGGTTGTGGCAACTCGCATGAGAATTTTTTCAAGAAAATTTCCAGAAATTTTAGAGAATTTTGGGAATGTTTTGCAACGTATACATTGCCAGGTGTGCTATTAAGAGCAGCAAGAACTGTAAATTATTTAAACAATTATTTAAATTAAAGACTTTAATATAATACAATAAGTAAAAAAAATCGATACCTCTTAAATGACTTGACATAAAATAGGATAATCTTGTTACAATAGCCTTGCCATTATCTTTATGACTGATTACGTAATTTAATGACTATCCTGCAATAATCAAAATGGTTATTTATCTCTCGGTAATGATAGCTTAAGATGAGATTACATTAGTAATACTCATGCAAATATTATTTTTCGGATGTAATCTACTAAAATCCGTTTCTGACTTCCTCTTCCTAGTTATGCAGACTATACCTAACATTATCGTATTCTGATATTCGTCCGTATCGTATTCTGAAAGTGATACTTTTTTGTATGGAATCGGTTGATAAGGTTTACTCCAAACGGAATCAAAAACTTTTTCACGAAATAATATAAACTTTATTCTTGCTTAGACTAAGACACTGAATGTGATGTTTAGCGGATTATCACTCAAATTGTTGCATCCTTGCGCCACCCTTATTCAGCGGCAGCTGTCTCCTGCGACCTTCACCAGGTCATCAGTCCACCTTGTGGAGGGCCTACCCACGCTGGATCATCATCATCATCTCAGCCATAAGACGTCCACTGCTGAACCTCCCCTCTGGACCTCCACATGTACCGACCCGCATCCAGCGTGTCCCGGCGACGTTCATCTTGTGGGTGGACGTCCTACGCTGCGTTTGCCTAGACGTGGTCTCCACTCGAGCACTTTTGGACCCCATCGACCATCTGCTCTGCGTACAATGTGGCTTGCCCACTGCCACTTCAGCTTGCTAATCCGGAGGGCTATGTCAGTAACTTTACCCACGCTGCACCTTCCGGTATTTGGCCGCCGCTCGAGAACCTTTCTGCCTCAACTGCCATCGGTTCTACATGTACAACACATATCATGAAAACACTTATATATATATCCAACTAATACGCATACAGCAAGCAACGTAGGTACGTATTTTATGTGAGCGACAAAGTGAGACCTTTTAACTTTTTATTAAGGGTAATAATTGTTTAATGTTCTGTTTTATTGTAGCCGCGTAGGAAAACCAAAACAGGTCATATACTTAGAATTGTTTATATTTATCAAATGTATCCCTAGTTAAGCGTCTGCAAAATGTGTGCATCAGATATATTTTTGGCATAGCACTGCTAGTAAAAAAAAAACAAATTAGGCTAGCTACGATTTATCTATAGGTAGATTCCTCAATTCATGTTGAATCTCCGCAAAGCTCTTTCCCCTAGTCTCCGGGACTAAATACGCCACGAAACCCGCTAGAATCACCGAGAATGTTCCAGAAATCCAAAACGTGGCTGCCGCTCCTATGCTGTCCACTAACGTCGGGAAGTATTGGATGATGATGAAGCCAGGTATTGTGCCTATGAAGAGTACGATCGTGGTACCGACCCCCCGGGAGCGGTCGTCGAAGAGTTCGGCTATGAGGACCCAGAAGAGTGAAGCGGGACCTGAAGAAAATATGTATGTTTAGGCCGTGTGGTGACGACAGTAAGAATACATTTGATACCACCCCAACTTCTCCTGCGGGTGTCGTGTCGTAAGAGTCGACTAAGGGATTGAAGTATCACTGACCATTATTTGATAAAAGATTGATGATGGGCAGCAGCGTCATCATAGTGGAACATTACTGCGATCGCCAATCCGCTTGCCCAGCGTGGCATTTATGGGCTTTTACCTCCTAATGCGTCCATACGCATAGTTAATAGGAGAGGCCTACGTCCAGCAGTGGACTATGATAGTCTGATGATGTAGGTAGTATGTATGTATATTTAAAAGGAGTGTTCCTCTAGTTTACAAGTACGTTTAGTAAGTAATTTTTTTTGTATGTAGTACGTATTTGTAGTCTTATAAGCCATGTTGAGCAGAATTCGACAATGTAACGTACAGTGCTTGCACTGTCTAAGTCTAAGGCGACCGGCTTAGCGGAAAACGTATGGTGCTCCCTCTCGTACCCATATCGGCATCCCGCTCCAACTCATGGATTCGCTCGCCGCTGGTCGCCTTAGACCAATGTCGTGGCCCGGCCGTTAGGCTGCTAATAAATCGCTACTTATCTAATCTTTTGTAAAAGCACAGTGAGTATTTCAAACAACATAATTTTATTGGTAATGATGATAAAAAAAAAATTAAACCAGCCTTTGGTGTACTATATGTAAATAGATTTTTTTAGACTATTAAAGTAAGTGGGTTCGTTTACCTGCACTATAGCAATACACGACGACTACCAGAGAGGTAATAGGCAAAAAGTTGAGGAGCCCTGTTACTTTCGTTCCAGAATCTGTCAACTTGAAGAACGTTCCCAATCCAATCTGCATCGATAAGGAACACTAGTTAATTTAAAAAACGCAAACTGGCCTCGTTCACCGAGTTTCGTATCATATTTTCAAGCATAAAATAAAACCAATAAAAAATAAATTTACTGGGCGTTTTTAAAAATAAAACTGAAAACCTGATTCTTTCAGATCAGCAACTTGCCATTCTGGAATCGAGTAATAAATGTATGAGAATGATAGATTCATAGGAAAAGTCACGTGACCATTTCCATACATTATTAATTTTTATTATGATCACGTGATTTATCGCTTATCGTATACGATTGCAGAATGGCATCTTGGCCTTGCTGATTCGATCTAAATAAAAAAAATAGTTTTCAAGAAAATCTATTATGTCACGTTTTATACAGGGTGTTCGTTTCGATTTGCAATAAATTAGACAGGTTACTTGGGCCATTAATAGAAGTTGTCTGGTATATCGGCTTTTGGAAAATTCGAGAAAAAATATTTTTTTTGTTTTCATACATAATAAATGAAATGGTAAGTGTGAGAGAACCTTAAGAATAAAATTAAAGTTAATCTCAGGTGACTGACGGCACATGTCAAAATAAGTAACATTAGAATGTAATAAAGGTTGCAATATACATGCTCAGTGATTAAACTTATTTTTTTAATAACTCAATAACGGTAAGAGTTAAAACACTAGTTTCTTAGAGAAATTAATTATATTTGATCTAAATAAGCTTCCCTTAAAGTTATAGCATATGAAGAAAAACACGCTGTATATGAACTTAGGTACTAACGAACATCGCGTAATGGAAACTTTAAATTTGGTATGAAAATTATAGGACATTTTTACTAAGTATCTACATCGAATCGGCTCCTGATTTTGATTCTATTGAACCGAAGCATTTCCAGATCTGAAAGAATCAGGTTTACAGGATTTTTTTAAAAAACGCTCTAGTATAAATATAATTGTCTACCCTAATTTAATAAAGGTTCTTGAATTACAATTTTCTAATAAATAAACAAGCAAAAGCGGATTTCAATTGTGCAAATACCAATAGGTAAGCAAAATTTTAACCAGTTTAACATAGTAATTCTACTCGGCAAGTTTTTATGTAGCTTGTAGGTACGTACACAAGGTAAAAATTTATTGGTTGTTCTTTGTTTTTAAGGGCTTGTTGAGTATCGTTTCCCAATTAAGAAAAAGTGAATTTCTTTTTTTTTTTACGGGAAAAAATTAGCCGACGCTCCATAGAAAAACTTTTTTTTTTTGGGATGAAAAAAGTCTTCCTTTTTCCTAATCGAAACACGATACTAAATATGCCCCTAAACGGAGAACAACCATTAAAATTTCACTAAGTATACCAAAAATATTAATTCTAAACTTACCATACCTACAGCCAATCCAAGCAACGTGGTCAACAAAATAGGCTTCCTTCCAAATCGATCAGTAAGCAGCATAGTCGAAAAACTAGCAACCAACTGTATCGCTCCAATAATACCAGATGCCACTTCAGAACTTACGCTAGTGTTACTAGCGACTAAAATCGTCTGCAAATATGTCGCTACACAGTTGAATCCAATAAGAAACAGTAAAATACTTATACAGCCAGGTTTTAGAAGGCTTTTTAGGAAGGCTTTGTTCAGGAACGCAGTCAGTGGGTTTAAGTTTTCATCAGTTCTGTTGGTTGAGTATTCTTTTAATTCTTCGTTGGCTTGATACTCTGAGCCTCTGAGGAAGATCAAGATGTTTTTGGATTCTTCGATTTTACCTGCAAAAGTATTGTTGAAATATTTAGGTATAGCGCTTTTAATTATGTACAAAATACAAATACAAATAATTTATTCGTGGCAAATATAACAAGCATAACAGGACAAGGCAAAACAGACACATTCAGCACTTAATATTATACCACGAAATGGACTCGCCTCAGCATAATGTCGACCCGAAAGCCAACGCTGATCTTCCGGCGAGCCCATTTTTTGGCCACGACCTCAGCGTGTGAACATGGCCTAACAATTCGCGCCCAATGGAGGACGCCAAGTAGGGCAACACACAAACAAATAAATATGACGCAACATTGACAAGGCCATGTGTCACATCAATTTTTTTACAAATAAAATGAAAAGTTACAAACATAAGTATACAGTTAAAACATGATTAATATCGTACTTTAACTAATTAATCAGTACATCAGTCGATTGTGAGATAACCAGTGTGTGTGATACTTAAAACGTTCTAAGTCCATAATGACAACAGAATACACAGTGTACTATTAAAACGTGTGAGGTTAAGTACCACACAGGCCACATTTGACTCGTCTAAGGTTGAGAGATTCTACAACTACACGCAATATAAAGGAAACAAGGAATATAAAGTATAAATTACGGTGAACACAATTACACGAACTAAAAGATAAAATAGAGGAAGAAAATATAAAAAGAACAACATAATATAACACATCTACATCAGTTAATTTGTATATATAAAGGGACAGAAACACAGGTAACTATATAAACAATAATAAAAAGGTATATGTAATTCACATTAAAAACAACTTGTGTCATGTATGAAAGCTTCCTGTTGCCGTTGGTGTTGGAGTACTATTATTTTGAGTTTGACTTTAAAACTATTTAAAATTGTGTGTTATCATAAATTTCTGTTGTTTTTGATATTCAAATTTTATGTATCTATCTATTATCATGCTCTACATTCGAGTGATATTGATTATGTACGATATTTAAAATTGTTGGATATAATAATAATAATAATAAGGCCGCAGGGCAGCTTGTGGCGAGCTGTTGGGGAGTAACGACCCCACGGACCCGAGTGCTCCCGAGAGTCGGTCAGGGTCCCCGCCTCCGGCGTGTCTTCGTCGGTCGGAGTGGAACCCCAAGGGGACCCGTAGGACTCTCAGCTCTGGCTTGCCTTAACTGGCCGTCCAGAGAGGAGTCGTCAGAGCTATATGCTCCAGGGGTGGAAGTGTAAATTTGCGTAAGTCGCGAGTTGGTGCAGCGGCTGTCAAGCCACTGCGCAGAAAGCGGTGTACACCTCTCTACACTCCTGAGCCGCCTACACCGGTGTTGCCCCTGGCTGTCTCTTGTGACGGCATTTACGGGGGCCCATCTAGTCGGCGGCGAGTCACCGCCTGCCTCGATAGCAAAGAGAAATCAATGTTATGGCAGGTGTCTGGACCTATTTTCTATAGCTCCATTTCTGATCCATCCATCCTCCATCACCATAGCCCATTAGTATTTTCCATTCCTTCTCAATAATCTCTATACGCCTGCTGGGACCGGTTTACGGATATGTATTTGTGCCCGTGAATGGGTTGCAGCAGGTGTACAACACAGCAAATTTCTCCAAAGGGCCTCTACGTGTTGGATCTGTATCCCCGCGCAAGCCTATCAAAAAACCGGGATTTGTAAGCCCGTGATTCTCAAGGAGATACAAACAATAATAATAATAAAAGCCTTTATTTACAATCTAAATAATTAATAAATCAATTTGACACCGGTTATTTAGATTTGTCTTGCTTTGCAGCATAGGCCTCCCCAAGATTTTTCCATGTCTGTCGGTCTCTCGCTAGTCTAATCCATGTCTTTCCTGCAATTCTTTTTATATCATCTTCCCATCTACAGTATTGACCACCTTGCTTCCTTTTGCTATATTTTGGACACCATTCCGACACTTCTTTTGCCCATTTTTCTTTGCTACTTCTCATCAGGTGGCCTGCCCAGTTCCATTTTAATTTCTTGATGCTACATATTATGTCTGTAACTTTAAATTAACTTTGTCTCGTAGTTTAATATTTAACATACTTCTTTCTATGCTGTGTTGACATGTTTTTAGAGCTTTGGTGTTCTGGTCTGTTAAATTCCAGGTCTGGCAGCCATAGGTCATGCTCGGTAGGATACAAGTATTGAATACCTTTGCTTTCGCTTGTAATGGTATACTGGGGTTTTTCATTACTTCCTTGTAAGACCAGTATCGTTTCCATGCTATATTTATTCTATTATTAATTTCTTTACTTGTAAGGTCTTTCGGTGATATTACTTGGCCAAGATAGACATATTCCTCTACATATTCTATTAAACAGCTATTAGGCTTGATTGGGATTTTAATGTGGTTAGTCATTACCTTTGTTTTCCCTGTATTCATTGACAAGCCGACCTTCTCACTCTCACAGACAAGCTGTTCAATCATTTGCTGCAGGTTTCCAGCGTCCTTGGACAGCAGGATAAGGTCGTCAGCAAAACGTAAGTGGTTCAGGAGTACTCCATTAATTTTTATTCCATATTCACTCCATTCAAGGTGTCTGAATACATTTTCGAGAACTGCAGAGAAGAGTTTGGGTGATAATGGGTCTCCCTGCCTTACTCCCCTCTTTATAGGGAAATGATCTCCAATACGTTCGGTTTTGATCCTAGACTGCATGTTCTCGTAGATGTTGTAGATGAGTTGTATGTACTTCTTGTTTATTCCTTGTATTGCCAATGTTTCCCAAATCTTGCCATGTTTTATTGAATCGAATGCCTTGTCATAGTCTACAAAGGCCAAGTAATACGTTAATCTATATTCATTGCATTTCTGGATTATTTGCTTGATGGTGTGTATGTGATCAGTTGTCGAGAAGTCTCTTCTGAATCCTGCTTGTTCCTTTGGTTGGTTCTCATCTAAAGTTCTTGTTAAGTGTTCTAGCAAAATCTTGGAGAAGACTTTATATAGGTTCGACATAAGTGAAATGGGCCTGTAATTAGAAATATCATCAAGTTTTCCCTTTTTGTGAAGGAGTGTTATGGTTGACATAGCCCACTGGTGAGGGATATGTTCTGTAGCTAGTATTTCATTAAATAAATCTGTTACTGGAACTAAGATAGTGTCAGCCGTTCCTAGTAATACTTCATTTGAAATTCCATCCTCTCCAGGGGATTTGGCTTTCTTTTGTGACTTGATGGCTTTACTCACTTCTTCTTTCATAATGTATGGAATTTGTTCTTCACTTACTGTCCTTTCTTGTATTGTTCTTTGGAGCGGTATTCTTTCTTTGTCACTATATAGATCCCTGTAGTAATCTGTAGCTGCTTGTACTATGTCTCTTCTAACGGTTTTAGCCTTTTTACTGATATGATGGTTTATGCTGTGAATCCAACTAGAGCTTACACAGAGCTCCTTCCATGCCTTTTTCGTCCCACCAGAACTTTCAATACAGGAGTTTAGTGTTTGGGTTCTTCTTTCCAGTCTGTGCTTTCTAATATGTACATTGATTTCTTTGCTTAATTTTGTTATTAATTGTTTATTTGCCTTCCTGTTTTCTAATAGCTGTCCTCTTTGCTTAATTAATTCTCTTGCTATAGGTCCTATTTGATCTTTTGATGACTTAATATCTTTAACATTGTTCTCGACATCTTTCAGGCATTGCTCTATTTTATTATATTTTTCTTGTAAACTTAGAGAGGTCTCTATTGACTTCAGAGATTTCTTGAGTGGTTCTAAAATGCAATTTGGGAGTGGAAGCTGGATAGGCAATGATCTCCTCCGTATATTTTTCCTCGATTGTTTCTGAGCAGTGACATACAAATGACCCTGAAGTAGTCTGTGGTCAGTATTGTAGTTTAACGTATTAACCACCTTTGTATTTGAAAATAGTTTCGGCTTGTTTGTGGTTATAAAGTCAATTTCGTTTCTTACTAGCCCGTTTGGTGACTGCCATGTCCACTTTCGGTTGAACTTACACTGGTAATAGCTGTTCATAATATGCAGCTTATTTTCCATAGCAAAGTTTATTAACCTTTGCCCATTATTATTTCTTTTGCCAGTTGTGTAAGGGCCAAGTACAATGTTCTCATTTTTCATTCTGTTGCCTATTTGTCCATTAAAATCTCCCATTACAATAGCCATGTCGAATAGGTTATGCATAGTTCTGTTTAAATCTGTGTAAAATTCGTTTTTTGCCGTATTACTTGTAGTTTCAGTTGGAACATATACTTGGACTATTGATGTTGGTTTTCTTTGACCTGGCAGAATAATGTTTAGTACTGCAATTCTATCTGTAACACCTTTAAATTCTATAATTCGGTTTTTCAATTGTTTTTTTACCATAAATCCAACACCATATCGTCCCGGTACTAATTTTTTATAGTAAAGTATAAAATTTTCATATTCTTCTATTTTTTCTTCTGCTCTACGTACTTCACTGATACCAATTATATCCCAATTTATGTTTGTTAAAGCTTGTTCGAGCTCTAATAAGGATTCTTCTGATTTTAGTGAGCGTGTGTTGAGCGTGGCAATATATAGTCTTTTTCTATTTAATTCTTGGTTTGACGACGACGTTATAGGAGAGTCTATTTGTTTCTGGTCCTCGTACTGATATTCTTGGGGGTTTTGGTCCTTAACCCCGCGGTGACCAGCCGTATTGGGGCTTTGTATTTTTTTAGATTTGAATAGTTTTGTTTTGATACCGGTGCCTGAAGATTCCTATAATTTCTGATGTTGGTGTTGTTTTTCGGATAAGGAAAGGGATCTGGCCCTCATATATGCAAATGCATCAGTCTTGTGCATTTTAGACGGGGCTACTGAGTCATTTTCACTTCTATTTTGAGAAGGGTTTGTGTTGTTAGGCGAAGCGGATTCTTCTCTCTTTCTTTTTTCAACTTCTGGTGTATCTTTTAATATAATTTCATTGTTACGAATAAACACGTTTCTGCCCTTTTCTCTTTCTTGGTTTAGTTTTACATACAACTCTTTTCGTGTCTTCATAGTTTCTTTTGAGAAATCTTCCGTAATATATGTGTTTGGTGGCATCCCCTTTTTCTTTTTGAGTATATCTATTTTCTTTTGACGTGAGACAAACGTTACAAGTATTGGGCGCACTTTCTCCTCGCTTTTCCGCCCGAGCCGGTAATAGTTGCATATTTCATGGGAATCAATGTTAATATTCAATTTTTGCACAGTTTCCTTTATAACGCTAAACAAGTCTTGATAATTTCGCTCGGTTTCGGTAACGCCGTGTAAAAGTAGGTTATTTTGTCTGTGTTTGTCTTCTAAGTACTTGATTTTGCTGTTCAGTGTCCCGATTCTCTTTCTTCTCGATCTTCATTAATTTATTTTCTTCGAGTAATGGTTCAATTTTTTCATCCACCTTCCGCATAATAGTTCTCGTTACATTGTTTGTAATTGTCTCAGTTTGTTTATCAAGTTCGATTTTCATCCTCTCTAGCAGTTTTGACATTTCTTCTGACATTTCTACGGAGTTCATAGTGTAGTGCACAGATAAAATATTCTATGTCTATGATGTAGTGACTGACTAAACGCCGGTAAATACAGATTTGTTGTGCGATTCGGAACAACCGGAACGTACTCCGCCCGTTATGTTGGCAGTTTAGTTTTTGTCGATGAGGTTGTCGAAGTATGACGCCCTTGAATGTTATGTTATCTATGACGTTCTATAACCTCAAAGTAATGGAATGTTTCTTTAGAATAATTCACTGCACAATTACTTTTCTTTATTGTTTTTACAATGTCCATTAAGTGATATTATGATTTACGTTTGTGATGAGGTGAACTGTTTATTAACCACTCGCGTTTAAACACTTATTTTGAATTAAATATCGGGAGCAATTTCGTAAGCACTTGTACGTTGACAGCCGGCACAGATAACACACTTGTTGGATATAGATCCATATAAATATTTATCTTATGGTAGGAGGCTTCTACGAGACAGTGAAAAGAAAGAATAATTAAAATAATTTATATTCGTAAATTTTGGCATTTACTTGAACCTCATTAATTCCTAGCTAAAACCGTTTCTTTACCTAGCAGAACTTTCTCACGGACAACAAATAAATTTCTCAAAAAAGCAGGATTAACATGACCTTTGAATATTTTTCTTTAGATTCGTAGAAAAATAAACGACATGTAACACACATTCTTTCACCAAAATGTCCGTCACTAATTCAAAGTCACATTACGTAACGTTTGATTATTATAATAACAAAACTAAAATAAACCTGTGAACACTCGAAAACATATTTATTTGAGTGGAGAGAGGTCAAAATGGTCAGACTTTATTTTTAGCTGTAATAAAATACCCACAAAGTTATACAGGGTGAAACATGAGTAATAATCGTGGATAGTAATACGTTTTTCTAAATATAGAGTTAGAAAAACGTTGTTTATAAAAACAACTAACAATAAAATACCCCACAAGTCTACAATTTATGTACATAGATTAAATCTAACTAATCTACTTAACCTAACCTATATCTAAGATTGGCTCTTGTGGCATTCTACCGAGGATGCTGGCGGCATTTCCTCGTTGTATCGCAATACTGATGCGTTGTGCGAGGAAGTCGCCAGCTCTTCGGTCTTTAGTTACATCAACCAGACGTTTCGCGATCTCAGCAAACTATTTGCGTGCGCTGGGGCCCCAAGAACCTAAAGTTTCTACGCCAAACGGTACAAAATCGTACTCTTTGCCTCGAGGCCCTTATATTTATTACGATTTAAAAATTCGTCATTTTCAGCAGCAGCGGCTGCCTTAAATGTAGTTCGTTGAAGATGGGACGGTGCCAGAGTGTCTACGCAAGTAGCATCCCATACCAACATGCGTCCCAAGCTCCAAGGAACCAAAGACACACCATCAGGTCTCTTACCATCATCTCTAATAATACCAGTAGGCTCAAGAAGAGCAGGTACGTTGATCGTGGCAAGAGACCTGCGGATTATGTCGTTAAGCGTCGCATGTCTGGAAATACAGTCTGCGTTTTTTTGACAACTTAGTCCGTGGTGTCCCAGTCGGTCCACGTCTGTGCCACAACAGCATAAGTGAGGGGTACATACCGCGGCCCCGAGTCTCAGGCCGGTTGCGATTCTAAGAGAGGCCGGATCCAGGAAAGTACCAGTACTAGCCCAAGGATGGGCATGCAGCCAGTAACCAGCTTCCCGGGTTCCGACCGCCAAAAGTCTCGCACGATCCGGACCTGCAGAGCTGTTTAGAAGAGAATTGTATGCTAGATCACAATACACATTGTCCCAGTTCCTTTGTGATTTTAGGTTGTCAGGAAATTTTTTAAAAGGGCAAGCAATTTTGAATGCATTTTTGGCGTCCTCCAAACCCGCAGTCTCACAGTTAATAGGCAGAGCCCTTAGGATCTTTCCTGTGACATCAGACGTGCTGTGGATGGACGCCAAAAATGCAGGAGAAGCCACACATGAAATTTTTCGTATCCCTAAACCCCCATACCGAATAGGGGAGGATGCTTGGGACCAGGAACGCTCCGTTAGCTGAATATTTAGAACTTTTTCTATGGTAATTTTGATTAAGTCGTCTAAAGGTGTTAATAAATTAATATTTTTCCAGAACGGACAGCAACGGAGCACGTATGTCAATTTAGGGACAAAAAGACAAAACTTAAGAATCGCAAGAGCATAATGAGGGCTAATTTCGAGTTTTGCGTGATTGTGGAATTTAGAAATCGAGTTAGAAATATAATCGGGAAAGGATTCTTCAAAAATAGGAGAACCCAGGAGGCAAAGTGAATATTTGTCTACTATTTTTATACCAGGAGTCAGACCATCAAATTTGGATTTTAGTTAAAACAGTCAAACTATAGGAAGTATTTTGAACAAAGAGTTCGCATTTACTATAATTTAGTTCTAAACCAATATTTTCAAAATTAGTTTTGATAAGAGACAAATCGGACAGTACGGTACCCACGTCACCTCCTAAGGTCCCATCGTCTAAGTACCAGACATTAAATTTAGATTTAATTTTTTGTATTATGTGATTTATGGCTAAACTGAAAATTGCTGGCCCAAGGGGTCACCTTGATGACATCCCACCTCAGATGATAAAATAATTGATGGGACTTGTATAGTAATTTAGAAGGATCTGCATACCAGAAATAAAGGTAATTATAGAGTTCGGGAATTTGTTCCTTTACTTCTGTCAGCAAAGTGTCACTGTTTACCGAATGAAAGGCGGTTTTTACATCAATTTTGACTACAATTTCACAATCATCGTGTGAAAGATAGGTGCGTAAAGCATGGACGGCTGCTTTGCACCCACCTTTCGTGCCAAAACCTAACTGAACTGGTTCGAAAATAGACTGTAATTTTGACTTAATGTGTCTAACCGCAATTTTGGAAGCCAAACGACGTAGAGTTGACACAACAGCAATAGGCCTCACCCCTCCGTCTTTTTTTGAAAGAGGAATCAGGTTAGCGCCAAAGAAAAGTGGGACAATTTGTGAGTTGATTTTGCCTGAAAACATGAAATTTATTAATTTAGTAAGGGAACAGACGAGCTGTTCACCTGCGTCGCCCGAACAATGAGAGATTAAATTCTTCAAATGTTGGGATGAGATCCCATCCAAGCCAGCCGCCGAACTGGTTTTGAAAGAATTTATAGCGTCAATGACGTCCTTCGCGTCTCTTCTCGATTCGGAGGCAGGCCCGGTCAGCTGTGGGTGGGTCTAACTGGTACGGGGTTGCAGGAGCCGGGGGGTGTTTGGATCGTAAGGCCGAGAGAGTGTCAGGAGTATCTGGCGACAGTACGTCACTTGTGAATAATAGACGAGCGGCACTTTTAAGATCGCCGTCGCTAATTTGTTACTTAAAAATTGACACGTAATTTTTTTTTTGTATTTAATGAGTTTATGTTTTTGTATTTTTTGGCTTTAGGATATCCGAAAGGATTGTTAAGACAAATTAATGGAATAATTTAAATTACCTCTTCAAATTGAAGAACTTAATAACATCATTTCGTGTAATATTCAATGATATTTATTACATTTAACGTTTTAAATAGCTTAAATAGCTGTTATCACTTCTGAAAAACACCTTAAAAATTAGAAAAAGCCACAAAAAATACAAAAAATAAAATTAAAAAAAACATGACTATTTCTAAGTAACTTGTGGGGCATTCAATCATCACTTGTTTATAGAGTTAGAAAAACGTATTACTGTTCACGACTCATGTTTCATCCTGTAGTTGTTATTCTATCACGAGTACTTTAGAAAACAATAGGGACTACATGACTCGGTTACCCGTAAAAATAGTTGGTAGTATCCTCGTAAAGCCCATTATATTTTTAGGAAAAGCGAAATAAAACCTAGCACAACCTAGTGCTTAGAGGTCGTTAATCTAAAATGTGTTAATTTATAAAAAATAACATTAAATATGATGATGTGGGTTAGTAAATGTAGTCCTAAAAATAGAACGATGGGCCTTATAAGGTTGGGGTTGTACCAATTTCAACATTTTCCTAGAAGTAGAAAATATTTATAATTATGTCAAGTTTGTATACTGATTTAAATTTTCACGATTATCACTCTTATTTTAACGACAGACGGGTCTTAATCGCGTAAACTTACGTTTCATGCTCCAAACATTAAGGTAATAAATTAAATATAAGTTTACGCAATTAAGATCCGCCTTGTGGTTAAAAAATGCCAAGTTTATATTACTTTATTATCTGCCAACCTACATAGATAAAGGAACTGAATGTATCACTCTAAATAATAATACACACCTAATAATAAATAAATAAATAATAAATAAATATCTTGGGACATCTTTTTATTTTATGTTGCGACAACAAAGTGGCTCCACTCCACCTGATCGTAAGTGAAAAGTAGAGCCCAAATCGCGGCGGCAACGAACAGGAGACAAGCAATAACCAGTCAGTTGCCACCGCCTTGTTGGCCCGCTAGATGCTTCTTCACGCTTCGGGTCCCAACTTATAGGTTTGTACAAGTAAATTGTAGTCCCACGGTAAAATAATAATAATAAAACGATAGACTTAATGATTAGTGATTACTTACTTACAGGGAGCAAATAATCTGAGTTGCTAACCTTTAGAAAATAAGAAACTAGGGCTGTCAGGCAGAAACATCGTGGGTATACTGGTCGTCAAAACGAACACCATCAGCATGATGTTCAGACTGAAGTACGAAATGAAGGGACCGACTGATAGCATGATCATGGCTCCGAGGGAGGCGAATATCTGTAACATCACTCCTAAAGCTCCACGGATCTCTTTCTGAAAATGAAAACGTTAAAAAATATTAGAGTGAAATAAATTTCAGAAGATGTAGTAACAATTTTGCAGAATTGCAAAATGTACTCAATTTAATACTCTTATCTCCAGGACAAATTGGTTGATTGCAAAAAAAATTTAGGTACATATATTTAAGGGATTAATCAAACCAAAAATCACGATCACGTCAATTGTGTTACGAATTATCCTTAACTGAGTTGTACTAACCGATGCTTTTCCTCAAACAGTCCACTAACTAATCACCTGACTGTTTCAATACGTATCTGCCCTGGATGCTTAGCCAAGTTGCCAATCCCTAGCGGTGGCACACTGTTTCATAGACAGAAGTTTCATAGAATTTCGTTTCACAGAAATTTGTTCATATATTACTTTCTGTTCCAATATTATTGTTTCATAGACTATTCAATTGCTTAAAACATATTTCACAGACATTCAGTTCCATGTATATTGCTATCTAACTTTTTTACTTTACAAAGTAACCAAACACTAGAATTACATTTCATGTATTTTTGTTTTGTAGGCACTTATTTCATAGATTATGATAGATAGATATTCTTACCTAATGAGTCATATTTCATGTAAGTATTTTGTTTCTTATACACTGATTCACCCTCCCTCTAAAAAAACAAGCTGCTACCAGAAAAAGTAGGTAGATTGTAGGCAAAGTAGGTTAGGTAGGGTAGGTTAGGTTAGGTTAGTTAGCTTTTCAATCTGTTCTAGCCTCGAAACCTAACCAATCCAAGTAATAAATCAGGGTAAAACCGACTTGGATTGGTTAGGTTTCGAGCGTAGTTTCCCGGATAAATAAAATACCTACTTACTTTAAATTAATTGTTTACGTATCGTCATCCTTGCGAAACCAAAAAAAGGGGGGACGGGGGGGGCGAAGACCCCCACAAGGGGGGCTCGGGGGGCGGAGCCCCCCGCATTAAAAAATAAAAAAATTGTACCTCCCCTACACTAACCTGGATAGGTTCGTTAGGTACCTTTTATCCCTTAGAGCGGAAATAGAAGCCCCGCGCAGCGGGGCTTCGTCGACCGGTTCCCAGGTCTGAATCGCTTACTAAAATTCTTTGGACGAAGGTATTTCTTTTGTATTTGTATAATGGTATGTAATGATAATGTAATGTAATGTTCCTTGGAGCTTGGGACGGATGTTGGTATGGGATGCTACTTGCGTAGATACCCTGGCACCGTCCCATCTTCAACGAACTACGTTTAAGGCAGCCGCTGCGGCTGAAAATGCCGAATTTTTAAAACGTAATAAATATAAGGGCCTCGGCAAAGAGTACGATTTTGTACCGTTTGGCGTAGAAACTTTAGGTTCTTGGGGCCCCAGCGCACGCAAATTGTTTGCTGAGATCGCGAAACGTCTGGTTGATGTAACTAAAGACCGAAGAGCTGGCGACTTCCTCGCACAACGCATCAGTATTGCGATACAGCGAGGAAATGCCGCCAGCATCCTCGGTACAATGCCACAAGGGCCAATCTTAGATATAGGTTAGGTTAAGTAGATTAGTTAGATTTAATCTATGTACATAAATTGTAGTTTTGATGATAATTCTATAGTTTAATTATGACTGAATAAAAAATATTAAGTTTGATACAAATGACAAACAACATTCTATGAATATTCAGTTTTTGAAACAACTGTTCTAGACAAAAAATACTATACGAATTAATAATATTTGATTGAATACGCTATGAAATGAAAGTCTAAGAACTACATATATGAACAATAAAAAATATACAAAACCAGATTATACAATGTAAGAGCTCTGAAAAATGATCATTCTATGAAATGAAGATACGAGAAACATTTTCTATGAACCAATATTCTGCGAAAATGTTGTCTATGAAACAACGTACAACCATCGCTAGCGCTTAGTTACATTCTCATTGATCCTGACTACATAATAGCGGTAGGTAATTATAGATCTTTAATTATAGTAGCATGAAATTAGTCATTACTATTTAGACACAATCTGTAGAAATCAAGAGCTAATGTGCTGCCAACAAACTGTCACGCAATTTGGCAGTATACTACCAAATGTAATTGTATTTGTGTCTTACCTGAATAAATGATTAAATAAAATAATAGTAGCGTATCGTAGTTTTCCCTCTCTGTCACTCTTTCATATTAGTGCGACAAAGACAGTTAGCTGCCTTTCGTTTACGATTGACGATTAAGCGCTATCGATTGGCAACTTGGCTAATCACCCTGGCCCGCCTAAAGGGTAGCCAGCATAAGCATCAACACGTAAGTCGCTGACAGAATAAAGTTAGTCCTATACTATGCTTACTCATTTTTTTTAAATACGTATACATACACTATCAATCTCTGCACCTTATTCAGACCAAACGAGCATTCGCTATTCTAACCCCCTACTCTACGAAATTCAATCGTTACACAAAACGTGATTCGTTGATTTCGTAGAGTGGAGGATAGAATAGCGAATACTCGTTTGGTCTGAATGCACCTTGAGGCGTAAACTGGAACCACACCAAAAATAATTTCCTCATACGGTCCACTAGAGTGTATTCTGAAAATGAAGGCACTAGAATGTAGGTATTCGAAAAATGTAGGCACGTGAGATATAAATAATGGCGTGCCTTGCTGCCAAATGCCTCCACTTTCGGCACAGACTAAAAATTTGGGTCATAATGACCATCCACACATCAATCCCTGGCGAAATCAAGTTGGCTGCGGCATTGTTTAATCAAAAAAACCTACTTACACTAGCAATTTCAGAGGCATAAACTGGGACCACCCCCAGAATCATTCCCTCAAACAGTCCGCTGACAGCCCGGGCCAGCATGACCATCCATACGTCAGTGGCTGACAGAATTAAGATGGCTGCCGCTATGCTTATCGTGCTTGATAGGAGGACGCAGTATTTACGGCCGATGCTGTCTATTAGGGCGTAAGCCACTAGGTAACCTGAAGTAAAAATAAATATAATGAACAAATCGTCCCTAACACGATAGGACAAACAATACTTCTGGATTTTCCTCAAATCCTTGATTTGTCAAATTAGATACTCGTCAATTTCTTAATTTTAAGTTTGAGATTCACCCAAACCTTGATTGGTCAAGTTAGGGCCCAGCCACATGATAGTAGATTTTTTTCTCTCATGTCAGACGATTCGAAAGTGCTTATTAATAAGCTTACTTGAATAAAGAATAGTTTGACTTTGACTTTGACTTTGACATGACCACGGTGCGGCGTCGGAAACGTAAAACGGCGTGGCGTCGTGGCATTGCACGTTATCGCACCGTAGGAAATTACGGCGCGGCGTCGTGGCATTGCACGTTATCGCACCGTCCGAAATTACGACGCGGCGCCGGGCAAATCCACGTTGTCACGACGGGCAGTTTAACGTTGCGGTGCCGTGTGGAGCAGATGCAAAGTGCGGTGTCACGTTGTACCACGACGCCGTACCTTCTCATACTTCTCCAAACATTTTTGCGATCAGTCTGCAATTCGACATGGATCCCATGACACGTATTCTGCTCTTGTTACATATAAGAAGAAACATGAAGAAAAATCAAAGGAAAAGAAAATATTGGATAAATCCATATCTTTCTATTATGAATCATGCTGGTGAGTAAGGTAGCCAGGATCAACGAGGGTGCGGAGTGCTGCCGACGGGGGGACCTACGGAACTGACAATACTGGCTTCGGCCTGTGTTGGCGCGGCATGCAGGTGCGGCTATCAGGGAGACCCGGTGAAACGGCTGACCGCTGGCCGCCCGTAGGTCAGTAGGGTTCCCGAACCCAGGAACCACGTAATCTCCGCCCTGGGAGGCTGAACCGCCAACCTGCGCAAAATCCCTGGAGTAGTGGCCGTGCCGGAGGAGGAGACCGGAGTGAACCCGGCCGCTGCCACAGGGGGGGACCGGGGGCCCTTCCGTACGCCGTGCCTGCAGACCGCACTACCTGCGCTGTCCCCTGCCAGATTTGTTCCGTTTGTTTGTCCCTTGAGTCGTCGGCACTCCGAACCCTTCTTAGGATTAAGTACATCCACTATAATGGCGCGAAAACAGAAAAAGTTTGGACTATCAGCGGCATCTCCATCCACACAAGTGGACTACTGCAACATCACGGGTATCCACTCTAACCTAAACGCAGTCCACTGCCACCTGGAAACTGCGCAGCCGACCATACTTTTCCTCACGGAGACGCAAATATCCTGCCCGGCGGATATATCGTACCTATTGTACCCCGGCTATACACTCGAACATAAGTTCGTGAGACACGCCGGTGTATGTATGTACGCCCGGCAGGATGTATGCTGTCGTCGTCTTCTTGCCTTTGAAGACAGGGACCTGTCAGTTTTGTGGGTGCGTGTGGACTACGGCGGCCACACCAGAGTCTACGCGTGCCTTTACAGGTCTCACAGTGGCAACACAGAGACAACCCGACTCTTCGAGCACATACAGTCGACATCCGACAGAGTGCTTGAGCAGTACCCATCCGCGGAGCTGGTGATTTTGGGGGACTTTAATGCCCACCACGTTGAGTGGCTGGGCTCCCGGTCCACCGACTTTGCGGGAAGGTCTGCTCACGAATTTTCTCTGGCCTATGGGCTCTCACAACTGGTACGTTCTCCCACGAGAATACCAGATATCGAGGACCATACGAGCTCCTTGCTTGACCTTCTGTTGACCACGAATCCGGACGGATACACCATCGCAGTAAATGCACCTCTCGGCTCGTCCGATCACTGCCTTATCCGGACAAATTCACCTTGCGCGCAGCGAGAACCACCGCGACCTACTACTACTCGTCGCGTTTGGCAGTACGGGTCAGCAGATTGGGACGGATTGCGTGAATTCTACGCTTCGTACCCTTGGAGGCAGCTCTGTTTCGCATCGGATGATCCTGACTCCTGTGCGACTAATGTCGCCGAGACGATACAGCTGGGAATGGACTGTTTCATTCCCAACTCACTAATCGCTACAGGAGCAAAGAAGCGACCTTGGTTTAACCGGCCCTGTAAAGAAGCTGCGGTTCAAAAGCAGGCTGCTTACAGGGCTTGGACCAAGGCCGTAACTGATAAGGATCCGAACGTCTCTGATGCGAAACGCAGACTGAATGCTGTCTCGAGGTCCTGCAAAAGAGCTGTTGCCAGAGCAAAATTTGATTTTGTCGGCAGATTTGGCGAGAAGCTTGCAGGCCACCCTTCCGGGAGTAGAGCCTTCTGGTCACTTGCCAAAGCTGCCGAGGGAAACTTTTGTCGGTCGTCCCTGCCACCACTGCGAAATGCTGACGGTAATCTGGTCCATAGTGCAAAAGAGAAAGCCGATCTTCTAGGTGCTCTTTTTGCCTCGAACTCGACTGTGAGCGATGACGGCAGCATTATACGGCCTACCATCCCGCGGTGCGCACACTCCATGCCAGAAATTCGCATCTCCCAGAAAGATGTTCGGCGGGAGTTGCTGTCGTTAAACGTTCACAAGTCGAGCGGGCCAGACGGCATACCTGCAGTGGTGCTTAAACGTTGTGCTCCTGAGTTGTGTCCTGTGTTAACGCGTCTCTTCGCTCTTTCCAGTATCAAACGGGAAGTTCCATCGTCGTGGAAGACGGCCCTTGTGCATAGGGCTGCCAACTGTCCCGCTATATGCGGGACGTCCCGTTTCTGGGGCCCTAAAGTATAGGTCCCGCAGAAGGTACACGCGGGACGACAGTTGTCCCGCTTTTCAGGGGATACTAAACTGAAAATACTAAAAAAATAATATGAATATGTAAATGAAAGCATTTATGATTGTGAAATGTTAATTTGATTGTACCGCGAAGACGGCGACTACGAGCCCCGATGCAGTGGAGTTCGTCTAGTTCTAAACAATTTTTACAAATTTTTGAATATTTTAAAAATGATCACATTATGCTAATGATAAATTGTATGAACGTTAGTCATGGTTAATGTACTACATTTCAAGAGACACAACAATCTGAAGTACGCTTTTGTTGTTTGATAAATCGATTTTAACAAACCAGTGTCTAAATTATATTTTCGTTCACCACCGTAATTCCGCGGTTATAAGCTTGACGTAAAATTCGCAGTGCATCAGGTGTACCATGTCGTCTTTGATATTAATGGCGTTCTTTACATTCATTGATTATTTACAAAATTAAAAATTGTGGAAAAAATTAAAAAAAATTCCTCTCGTAAAATAGTTTTTTTTTTATTCTGATTTATTAAGTCCAAATATTTTATACTCAAAGAAACTATTTTAGTACTACTATTGAATAGTGAAGGTTTTGTCTCTAAAACTTTTCCCCCGGATGAACGGGATAATCTCGAAAAACTGTCTAACTGGACGAGAACATATGCATCGGGGCTCGTATAGCCTGCGAGCACCGTGTACTGAAAGTGTATAACTGTGCTACTAAATTTAACCGATATGAAATTGAGCATTATTTTTTAATGTTAATGTCATTGCCGTCCCGCATTTTACAGCCAAGTCCCGCAATTAATTCGCGAATATCCCGTATATCTATGATCTTTGGTTGGCAGCCCTACTTGTGCACCCTGTTCCAAAAAAGGGTGACAGATCGGATCCATCGAATTATAGGCCTATCGCTCTCACCTCCCTTCTCTCTAAGGTCATGGAGCGTATAGTTAACGCTAAGCTCCTTGGTTACCTAGAAGAACACGATCTTATAAGCGACCGCCAGTATGGCTTTCGCCACGGTCGCTCTACCGGTGATCTTCTAGTGTACCTCACTCACCGCTGGGCATCAGCCATTGAGAGTCAAGGCGGGGCTTTGGCAGTCAGCCTAGATATAGCGAAGGCGTTCGATCGGGTCTGGCATAGGGGCCTTTTGTCGAAGTTGCCATCTTATGGACTGCCCGAGGGATTATGCAGATGGATTGCTAGCTTTTTGTCCGGCAGGCGCATTCGTGCCGTAGTAGACGGTAGCTGCTCTGATAGCATGGACATAAACGCTGGCGTACCGCAAGGCTCTGTGCTATCCCCAACGCTGTTCCTTCTGCATATCAATGACATGTTGTCTATCGGCGACCTCCATTGCTATGCGGATGACAGTACTGGGGATACTTTTTACACAGGCCGTGCTAATATCCCTCGCTCTGTGGTACTGGAAAGTCGCGGAAAACTTGTGTCTGACATCGAGAACACTTTATCTAGAGTCTCGTGTGCTCATTAGGGCTATTTCGGTGACTAGTTCGTCTCCGGACCTAATCTCAACATTTCCGATTGGATAAAGTAGAGAAACTCCGAACATAGCTCTATAGCGACTTTGCGTTTTGAGATATGGTCGATAGTAAAAGACCACATTTCAGAATCTTAACTCAATACTGACTTTCGTCTTATGAAAATGCGGTAATTATGTTGGACGACAATAAATTGCATAGTTTCCCAAACGCTGCCCAACCGAGTTGAATTCGGCCTGTTCATATCTTTCTCGAAGTTGAACTTACTTAATTGGACTTTGTGTCTCAAGTAGGCGTACAAGTAAACAACTTGGAGTAAAGAGTTTTCAACAGAGACTGGGATGGGCACAATATTCGCATTTGGCATAAGTTTCGTCTTGCCCATCATGTCCATGTTAATTTTTGTGCTCTCATTAGGAGCCCCATTAGAGGTCATTGAGGATCGTGCTGAGTTCCTCTATTGCCTTAACATGACTACGATGTCCTCCGCAAACCGGAGGTGAGTGATGTATTCACTGTTTATGGTCATGCCAGTTCCATGTCATCCCAGGAATTTGAAGAGGTGTTCCATTGCGGCAGTAAACAGTTTCAGAGAAATTACGTCTGAGTTACGCCTCTTCGCAACGGAATCGTGTTAATGCTCTGCTCGAATACAGATTCGGATTAACATTGTGGCGTTACTATATAAATACTTCAACACTTTGATGTACCGATAGTTATCGCTGAAGACTTGAGTACTGCTTACATTTCCACTGAACCGAAGGCTTTCTCATAGTGAACAATCGCTAAGCATAATTGGAAATTATACTCTTCAATCTTTTGTATAATTTGCTGCGGCATAAGGGATGTACCGATAAAAAACTGGCAAATTCAAATGAAAAAATCGGGTCAATATAGTTAAAAAGCTGTAATTTCTGGCTTTTGTTGACTGCCTTGGGCGCAGTAATACTCTGTGAAGGGAATTATGTCATTAGTCACAAATTATGTTTATTTTCTATGGGTCTTTAATCAATTATTTAATACTATACAAATTTCAGCCTCCTTAACACAGTTTTATGAAGCGAAATTAGTGTCAAAAAGTATCAAGGATATTATGCATAAGTCAAGGATATCTTAAGGAACACGGGAAGGATGGCCAGATATATTGACGACAGTCCCATAATTTAGAAAACTGCATACAAAAAGAAAAAATGTTTGGAAAAGATAATTTGGAAGAATCGGGGTCGGGATAACCTAGTCCGGTTCAACCCCACAAAGACACAAGTTTGCGTGTTTACCGCTAAAAAACCCCATTTACTGTGGCTCCAAAGTTCCAAGACACAGCTCTTACCATGTCAGGGAGTATTGGGATCCTCGGAGTCGACATTTCCAACGACGTCCAATTCCGATGTCACCTAGAGGGAAAAGCTACGCTGGCATCCAAAAAGCTCGGGGTGCTCAATAAAGCGAGGGAATACTTTACTCCGGGGCAAAGACTTCTGTTATATAAGTCGCAAGTCAGACCCCATATGACACTCTGGGCAGGAGCACCTGTATACCAGCTTGCACCCTTTGACTCGGTTCAGAGACGAGCTGTCCGAATAGTCGACGATCCCAGACTCACAGGCGGTATTGAACCCTTAAGTCTAAGGAGAGACTTCGCCTCCTTATGTGTGTTCTATCGTCTGTACAATGGGTTGTGCTCTGAAGAACTGTTCGACATGATGCCAACGTCCACTTTTCATCATCGCACCGCTCGCCACCGACTGGGCGCTCATCCTCACACCTTGCAACCTAAATGGTCGCGCACCGTGCGGTTTCAGAGGAACTTCCTCCCGCGGACGGTCCGTCTGTGGAATGAGCTCCCTGCCGAGGTTTTCCCGTTGGACTACAGTATGGGGTTCTTCAAAAGAGGAGTGTACAAGTTCTTATTGGGTCGGCAACGCGCATGTGACACCCCTGGGGTTGCAAGCGCCCATAGACTACGGTGACTGCTTTCCATCAGGCGGGCCGTATGCTTGTTTGCCACCGACGTGGTATAAAAAAAAAAAAAAAAAGTTATTTCATAAGGAAGTACAAGGCACTGAAAACAAGTGATCACAAGTTTTATGATTATTTTAGAATGTCTGTGTCAAGTTTTGAAGAACTCTTATGGAAAATATCACCTCGTTTAAAAAAGCAACACGTAATGCATCTACTCCACACGGCACCGCAACGTTAAACTGCCCGTCGCGACAACGTGGATTTGCCCGGCGCCGCGTCGTAATTTCGCACGGTGCGACAACGTGCAATGCCACGACGCCGCGCCGCGCCGTAATTTCCCACGGTGCGATAACGTGCAATGTCACGACGCCGCGCCGTTTTACGTTTACGACGCCGCACCGTGGTCATGTGGCCGGGCCCTTAGAGATTCGCCAAATTCTTGTTTGGTCTAGTTAGAGATTCTCCAAATAAAAATTTATATTTACGATTGTATCTCAGTTTTTTTCAGGTTTGGGAAGTGATATTCTATGGTATATACTCGGATCCACTAACTAGATAATATTTCCATTTTTAATGAGAAAAAAATCCCTAATATTTTTGTTGTTTATTTGGTTACACGATTTGAACGTTTGTTAGTCCTATACCTCGAAATCAAAAAATCTTTGTAGCTTTTCACCTATTCGCGTTTCGCCGCGATAGCGTATTTTGTTGTAGCGTGTAATTTCAGTGGTATATTTTGTTACTCGCATATATTTTTATTAGATCTTTACAACAGTAGCAAATTTTGATGAATGATGAAGCATATAATCGTCAGTTGTAATATGAATTAATGTAACCACCAAAATGACGAAATTGAGTTAAGTATACTGTTCGACTGCAAATTTCCTGCTCTATCGAACGGTGTATATAAAATATTGATATCCCGAAAAAAATGTCGAATACGTTATCAAAAACTTTGCCATTTTATTAGGTTTCTACGTTTTTTATTAACGTATGTAAAGGTTTCAAAAAATCATAGACAATATTTTAACGCAAGTACAAATTTGTAAGTACAAAATATGTACTTCCTAATGTACTCACCATATTTTTATAAATATCAATGCTGTAAGCGACATCTGTATTGTATGGCTCGTAAGCAATTTGGTTTTAATTTGTGATTTACACTAAATTACGAAATCCACTTTTGATGATTTTCATTAAATTCTTAACGTATCTCCAATTTTTTTCAAAAATATTTAACGTAAGCACCAGCCATTTCCTAAACTACAACTGTGGTCGCAATTAGTAACTGTGTGTCAAATAGACCTCTCAAAAATAAAACAAACAAGGTAAACATCATTTCAATAGGATAATTAACTAAAAAGATACAACATACTTCATAAATGTCAAATTCGTTTTTGGGCTCTCCTGAAAAATCGTCATTTGGTGGTTACATTAATTCATATTACAACTGACGAATTATTATCAAGGGCGCATTATGTTAGCCGCATATATTTTCAATAGATGTTTGCAACAGTAGCAAATTTTGATGTAGCATATATATATACCTATGTATTAACGATAGCCCGAATTTAGATACCCGCAAATATTTTTGTCGCATTTTACCTTAATCGCATATTTTGTACTCGTATTACAGAAGGATTGGTATTGCGATTATTCGGTGTCAGAACATTTGACGAAATAAAACTAGGCATTTTTAATTTTAAGTATTGTTTTATTTATTTTTTTCTATATTGTGAATTTTATTATTATATTTTATTTAAATACCTGCAAATGCTAATTGTTCATTGTGTTTTAATTTTTTTATTCCCATTGTAAATTTTGTTTTATTTAAAACCTGACAACATATAATTAATACGAAAATGAATATAAATATTAACTGTAAAAAATGGCTTTATAACTGGGATAGAATAAAAATACATTCGCTTGTTAATCTCATTGTTACATCCATACATAAACCATAGAGTATATTGAATAATAGTGTAACATAAACTAGCTTTGGAAAATGGACTGTAAGGAACAAAAAAAGTGCCTGTTTTATATTTATTCATATCATTTAATGCACAACGAGATTACACAGATCACACTCGTAAAGTACAACAGGAGATAAACAATGAGTGCGAAATGCATTTACAAAATAAAACTATAGAGGTGTAGGTAATGCTTAAAGGAAATATCGCGATATGTAATAACGCTTTACAAACAAATATCTATTGAGGTGAAATGCGACTACAGTGAAGAAAGGCAAGAAAATTAATAAGCTATGAATTTAAAATACCATTGTAATTGGCTACCAGAAAATCATTCTACAAGAAAAAAAATCCGCTCAGAAATTGTAAGATCACGGTGAAACGCGAATAGGTGAAAAGCTACAAGGATTTTTTGATTTCGAGGTATACAACTAACAAACGGATTTGAATACAAAATCCTATGTCGTAACACAACGAATAGGTACGTAAAATATTGTACGAAAATTTTGGAACACATTTTTTGGGTATTAGATTCAAAAGAGCTCGCAATTCTGAGTAGAAATAATCTAAAATGCAAACATTAGGTAATGATGCTAAGATGCACAAAATAGAAATGCCAATCTACTTAATATTGAAGCTTACCAAACGAGCCAGTGAGGAAAGAGATAGACCCAATCCAGGAAGCTTCATTCTGATCCAAAGGTCGGCTTAGAATTGTCTCCGAAGAGTTTGTCAGCTTCACCATCATGGGGGAAGTCCAGGAATTACCCAACCCGAAGCTTAGGCAGTTCAGGTTTACTAGAGAAAAATACAAACATAGTCTTGTCCCCCCCAAAGGCACTAGTCTGACCGCGCGCTACTAAGCTATTTTAGCTGTCGGCTATAATATAAACACGAACAAAAGATACGCATTCCAGTGTAAAAAAAGAGACACGGCTATACTCTATACCTATATATCTTTATAACTTAGTAGCTCGCGGTGAGACCAGTGCCAAAGACGAGTAAACGATGAGCTGTTGGCTCATTTCTTGCCCAAGAACAAAAGATTCCGTAAGAATGACAGATATCTTTATAGTTGGCCGCTGGCTGTTCACACTGGCGGCGAGTAATTTTTCTAAGAGAATTCACTCGCCCGCAAAGCAAAATCTCGCCGGTCGCTACTCGGTGCTCGTTCATCACCGTGTGACAAGTGGCAAGATAAAGGTGGCAATCCCCGTTCTGGCTCCTACATTGACCAAGGATTATCGTTGGGCCAACCAGCTTAGTTACCAGTTAGGCTTAGCACAGGATCAGTTCGACAATATATCGCCGCGAGATACCGCCTTCCCTCTTTTATTCAAATAGTTGGTAAAAGATGAAAAATCTATCTCGCGGCGACATACTGACATACCAATCATGTGCTAAGCGTACGGCGCGGCAATGCTTACGTATCTGGCAACATACCGCTGCGTGTACGACCGTCTCGGGGTTATAGATCAATCAAAAAATCTGTCGAATTGATAACCTTCTACTTTTTAAAGTTCATTAAAAATCTTTACTCACATGCAAATACTACAGCATATTGACGCAAAAGTACATTACTAAACAAATTATCCATTTCAAGTTAATATTCTTATCTCGCAAAAACACGACTGCTCTAAATTATTTGTAACTCAATATATCAGAGCATAACGAGCCGTATTGTTTATTGCTATAATATGTATCAGAATTCGTATGGCACCTGAGATATATGGCCGTGCCTTGCGGCTGGATGACTTCAGTTTCCAGGCAGACTCTAAACAAAGCAGTTATGCTGTAGCTGATAGGCATGGTAAATTGATTTTCCGTCATGGCTGAATACTTATCGAGTAAAACAGTAAATATAATAAGCGATGTAATATAAAACATTAACGGTCATACAAATAAAATTAATGGATGAGGTTATACATAAAGGTAGGTATACAGGTAATATGCAGGATGACATTTGGGTTGAGGGGCAAGAGTGAACTGGTTACTTAACTAGGGATAGTGACGCTAAGCAACTTCCACTATGGAGACAACCAAAAAATCGCGAAAAATCTCTATCCCTCCAAAGAAGGTTTCTCATACGAATACAAAATAAACATTGGCGTAGAAACTTTAGGTTCTTGGGGCCCCAGCGCATGCAAATTGTTTGCTGAGATCGTGAAACGTCTGGTTGATGTAACTAAAGACCGAAGAGCTGGCGACTTCCTCGCACAGATACAGCGAGGAAATGCCGCCAGCATCCTCGGTACAATGCCACAAGGGCCAATCTTAGATATAGGTCTGGTTAAGTAGATTAGTTAGATTTAATCTATGTACATAAATTGTAGTTTTGAAAATAAATATAAATTAAAAAAATAAACAACAAAATTCACTTTTATCTTAAAGCTAGTTGTTTATTTTGTATTCAGTATCTAAAGACTGTACATTTTTGTTTTTACTGGAGAGCAACTGGAGAGTTTATATCCCGAATGATATATCGTAGGTATTATCGCCGGCACCCATTTTTCAACAACTCTGCTGAATTCTTGAAGTATTTTATGTTTAAAATAAGTTATTCTTTCTAAACAAGATGATTATTTTAAAACAGGTTAAACAGGTTTAAAAACAAGAAGTGATTGGGAGATGATTTTGTTGAGTTGTTTAATGATTGTTAAACAGCTTTTAATACGTAAAAAAAACAAAAATTTAAAAAAAACCGCGTCGTCTCATTATTGTACGGAGTTTGTAAGCTTCGAATACCTAACTAACGACTCTTTTTTCATGTAATAATTATAACAAAGACCTTAAATACGTAAATATTTCTCGCTCACTCAAATTAACAATTCAAAACAGTCATGAAACCCTAAAGTTGTTGAACATTTACAATCATAATTCATAACCCAAAACTTCGCTTCAAATTCAACCAAACGTCTAATAATATGTATTCATCCTAGAAAGTATTGCAAAGGTATAAGGCTGAACTTTGCTAACATATTTTAGAGCCGTACAATTTAATCGAAAGCGATTCAAAAATCCATTTAGAGAAGGGACTTTTACATCCGGAGAATCGAAGAAAGAAGAGTTATTCAATAAAATTTGCACAATAAGTCCACGACAATGGAAGAGTTACCCCTGAAATATTATCGAAAAAATAAGTTGGGGCAATTTCCGAGTCGGCTCCGAACATGCGAAGACTCGATAAACTGATAGAGGAGACATGTTTTTTATTTAACTATTTCAATCTGGTTTTAGATGAAACTTTAGATGTACTTACAGAGTGAGACGCGAGACATGCATCAATAGTGAGTAAGTGTACCTACTTCTATTTTGCCGAAATATTATTTGCCTAATTTACTTCCCAACCAACTTATATATGTCGGAGACATGCTTCAGTTGGCGCAGACGTGTACGACATGTCGAGGCATCGAACGTCTGAATAGTCTTATTTACAATAAGAATAGTCTTAATTGCAATGTTTACATTTAATTTGTTAAGAGTGATAAAATCTAGAAAACGATAAGCAATGTTTTGCTTGAGATGTTCTTTGCTTGGTCCATGCAGGTAGACATTAAACGTCATATTGGGATCTACCCGCCTATGAAACGGTAGTTTGTGAGTTGACAGTATAAAAGGTCACTAGCGCAGTATTCAGGGATTCATTCTTGATTTAGACTTGGAATAAAGCATTCCAAGTTAAGTAAATGATGCATGGACGCAAGCTTATAACTCTCCAGTCGTTTTCTATCAGTATAGTTCAAAGTGTTGTAAATAGTCTTGATTTAAGTGTGTACTTGTTGTGATTATTTAAAGTTTGGAAAATGTAAGACCGTCTGAGTTTCTTGCTGGTTCTTCTCACGACAGAGGTTTATCATTTTTGAACCAGTATAATAAAAGATCGTAATTTACCTTGTGTTTAATTATGTGCGTCCATGCATAGTATACACCTTTGTAAGTAGGTACGATGAGTAGCTAGGAATTAAAATATTCGCCCCCCCCCGTTTCTCGGCTGTCTCTCCGACATCAGAAAGTGGGATGTTGACTAATCGCCTACAATAAGTGGTGATGGTAAATGTACCACACGTAAAGAGTGAGGTTTGAAATCATCGACAGTCGGTAAGGTTGATCGTTACTTTTTTATTTGGTGTAAGGTGCAAACTACTCTTATCTTTTGAAGCAAAGTCTGTTTCGAGACGTAATTTGAGATATTAAGTTAGTTTTTTTATGGAATTTCTATTGTTGCAATACGTGTGGGTAGGTACCCCACCCACTTCACAAAAAAAACAGTGATTTGAATAATTTCAAAGAATATCATGGCTCATACTTGTTACTTTTCTGACTTTTGAAATACTACCAGTTCTGAAATACGGGCAAGTAACCCGTGGTTTTGTTTTGTGGTCTACCAAAAATTGATTAGAGATTTCGTATGCCTGTTTTTTTAAGTTTTCTATGCGTGTGAAATTTATGTTACAGAATGTTTCGTGATGATTTCGTTCGTGATGAATTGATGATACTGATGACATGTTGTGGCAATGAAACGAGCTCAGAATGTTTCAATTTCAAGAACAACACGTTCATAGTAGCCAGAAGTTCCGTTCATGACGACTATGCTGTTGCGATGAAACTACCACAATTTCTTGTGGAACGTCCAGGAAATGAAGGAGAATAAAGACTCCAGCTCTTCGGGAGTTGCTTTTGGAGCAACGGATGTACAAGGACAGGTTTCGTTCCAATTGTTTTAATGCAAAATTCGAAGCATTAATTTAAAGAAATAACAGTTTGACATTTCTATTTTTAGCGGGAAGTTTTTGTGTTTACAAAAACGTTTTAATCTTTGCAAGATTAACTTGGTTGTAGTAAAGTGAAGCCCATTATTATTTTAATACAAAGTTACCAATGGATACCAATACCCTAACTTCAACTTTTTATTTTTGTGATCAGGTTAAGTTGAGAGCTCGCATGCAAATTATCTCTGTGATAAAACTGATACCGTACAATTTGATGATTACAGTTCAACATGGTGAATTGGAGCGAGCTGCCGACCTGCAAGTTATTGCTGTGATCATGTCCCCACGGCGCGGCAGAGGCTGATGGCTGGTGTCGCTGCTGCCTACCGTGAACACGTGGTGCAGCGCGTGGTGTAGACACGTTGTCAATCCGGTGAGGAGTTCACATTTTGTTGAGCTATTTGAGCCCTGAGCTAATGTTGTTGAGTCATCGAGGGCTTCTACCCTTTCGATTCTATAGAGTTAAAACTTGAGCAAGAAATGCAACATTAAAACTAAATTAGACAGCGATAACGTAAGGTTACGCAAGTTTATTAAAGACTTTATTAAAGTTTTATTAAACGCATTGAGATGTATTTTAACAATTTCTGATATAGGATGATGATGATGGTGATGATGATGATGATGATGATGATGATGATGATGATGGTGGTGATGATGGTGGTGATGATGATGATGGTGGTGATGAAGATGATGGTGGAGATGATGGTGATGATGATGATTATGATGATGATGGTAGTTATGATGAAGATGGTGGTTATGATAATGATGGTGGTTATGATGATGATGGTGGCTATGATGATGATGGTTGTTATGATCATGATGGTGGTTATGATGTTGATGCTGGTTATTATGATGATGATGATGGTTATTGTGATGATGATGGTGGTTATGGTGATGATGATGATAATCATTTCTTATTATTTGGACCGTCAGTAGTTTCAGTTTGACTACATTAGTTCAATTAAAATGGTGGGTACTAGAATTTGTCATTATAGTTTGCAATCGTATAGTTTGCAATCGTGGAATGAAACTATTTACATTTTTGTTGGGTTCAGTTTTCTCGGACTACATACACCATTTATCATTCGTAGTAGAGGTCCAAATGGAAAAAATTGTGCGCTGTGAGTTACAGTTTTGTAACTTTTACCAGAGCTAGAAGGTGTAAAAAGAAATATTTTTAGATGTGGAGGGAAAACCAATTCCCCCCCTGAACGAGGGGGGAGGGGGGTGAATGTGCAAAAGGAAGGGTTATGTTTAAAAATTTTTCGTCTAATATTTAGGCCTACTATTCATTGTTTAGTGTCATTTTCATATAAAACAGACACGGGGAATTCATTTTTGATAATAAACATGAGGATTTTCATATATAAAAAAATAATTATTGGTATAAAGGTAAAATAATCACCGTTTTTATTTTGATTGTTGCGTTATATAAGTATTATTAAATAAATATATGAAAATAAAAAAAATACTACAAGATAGTATAGTTATTGTAGTTTTTAAAAATATATACTTTTTGGAACTTTCCATGCAAAAATAAGTTGTAAAAAAATTGCACCTGTCGCGTACCTCGAATAAAAAAGGGACGTTGCTTTGACTTATTGTTGACAGTACGTTTCTACCGCGGGAATTTAGCGATTTTGCGTAAACCAAAATAGTCCATAATGTCTGTTAGGGCAAATTGCATCAACCTGGGTTAACCAAGCACCCCGGGTTAAACGTTTATTTCACACGGAATTTGATAATTGATTTTCTTATGAAGTAAGTGAGCCTTAGGCATGGAACAGAAGAGTGGTGGTACAGTTCTTGAAAAAAGGTGACAACGCCTTATTGAAGAACTACCGATCCATCTCACTTCCGAGCCATATTTATAAGATGTTTTGAAGAGTCATTACGAATCGTCTTGCACGCAGGCTTGATGACTTCCAGCCTCCCGAACAAGCCGGTTTCCGAATTGGAGTTTCGTAAATGTTATACAGAAGACCGAGGAATAGGTATAACCTGCCCCTCTGTTTAGCGTTTAGCGTTTGTGAATACGATAAGGGGGATTTCCATGACGTACTAATGCGGTTTAATTTAGGTCGAGAGAAAGGGACAAGGCTATACGAGTCGTGTAGGTATCACTGCCCCTTTCCCAGAACCTGAACTGAATCGCATTAGTACGTCATGGTAACCCCCAAGGCCTTCGATTTGATCGAAACTCTGGGCGTACTGCAGTCTCTTTAACGATACCAAGTAGACTACCGCTATTTCGAAATGTTGAGGTGTTTGTACGAAAGCGCCACTATGTCAATCCGACTCCAAGACCAGAGCTTGAAGCATATTATACTGCAGCGGGGAGTCAGGCAAGGAGGTGTCATCTCCTCTAATTAATCTGTTTACCGCTGCACTGGAAGATGTCTTTAAGACTGGACTGGAAAAGGTGAGTATCAACATAAACAGCGAGTACTTCACTCACCTTCGATTCGCTGATGATACGGTGGTCTTGGCTGAGACCTTGGAAGATTTCAGTACGATGCTCGCTGACCTCAGTAGCGCCTTAGGATGAACATGGATAAGACGAAAACTCCCCTTACAATCGGAGACTAAACTCGAAGGTGTAGACGACTATAATATACCTAGGACAAGCTACCCAGTTAGGTAGGTCCAACTTTGAGTAAGAGGTCAATCACCGAATCCGACTTGGTTGGACAGCGTTTGGGAAGCTACGACACATCTTTTCGTCCAATATTTAGTTCTTGAAGACAAAAGTATTTGATCAGTGTGGCAACACACACTGATCAAAGATTTAAAAGAGTGATGACATACGGTACTGAAACGTTGTCGCTTAGAATGGGCCTCATAAGAAAGCTTAAAGTCACCCACAGGGCAATGGACAGGGCTATGGTGGGAGTCTCTCTGCGAGGTCGTATTAGAAATGAGACGATCCGCAGCAGAACCAAAGTATAGCTCCATACCTCTTCGAATCACTAAACTAAAGTGGCAGTGGGCGGGGCACATTGCACGTAGAACCGATGGCCAATGCGGCGGCCTCACAGGTGGAAGGCACAGCGTGGGAGGCCCCCCACAAGGTGGACAGTGAAGGTCTCAGGAGTCCGCTGGATGCGAGTGGCGCAGGACCGGTCATTATGGCAATATTTGGGGGAGGCCTATGTTCAGCAGTGGACGTCTTTCGGCTGATATTTATGATAATAATGATGATTTATGAAGTAAACGTTTAACAATTGATTGTCAAATTCCATATGATATAAACTTTTAACGTGGATGAACTAGGTTAGTTGTTTAGTCCCGGTTAGTGAATATTACCTTTATCGTCTTTGGTAATGAGATCATTACCTAATGACACTTGTAAAAATGATTACCCATTCCGATTCATATGATCAGATACTGTATATCATACATGTGATCAGATACACCAGATATATAATATACACGCGGTATACAATAATCGATAAAATCTAAAAATAGAATCTGATCAAATAAAATTCTTAATAATCTTAGATTATTTAAAACAAGAAGATCAGAAAATATTCATTTTACTTTCATATCAATAAATATTTACAATTGTAATATGAACAATAATATGCAAGTACAAAAATATGTATAATTTATGAGCAGTTGCCGGCACAAGTATCGATTTATTGAGATTACGCGGAGGTTTTTGTTGGAGGTACGCGTCAGGTATTTTTTTTTCAGTGAATTTTTGTATCAAAGACTACAAAATGTGTATATTTTTAAAAACTGCAATAAATATGCTATCTTACACAATTTTTTTTAATTGGATTAGTTTGTTTTTGAATACTTATATGGCGCTTAAATCAAAATAAAAACGGTAACTTTTTTACTTTTACTCCAAAAAATCTACATTTTATATCAAATTGCTCATGTTTATGATAAAAAAAGGATTTTCCAGGTCCGTTTTACACGAAAATGATACCAAACAATGCATAGTAGGCCTTATTAATTAGTAAAAAAATATTAAACGCAACCCTTCCACATGCACATTCACCCCCCTCCCCCCGCGCTCAGGGGGGGAATTGGTTTTCCCTCCACATCTAAAAACAACTATTTTGAGACCCTCTAGCTCTGGTTAAAATTACAAAACTGTAACTCGCAGCGCACAATTTTTCTCAACTTTGTATGGACCGTGACCCTTACTATCGTAGTCGTAGGTGTAAAATCGGATCTATTTTTCCGTCTCAGTGCGGCCACGACTGTGAGTGGCGTGCGTTTGGTTTAATGGTGTCAATGCGTTTTGATTGTCCGACAGCCATGGAGGTGGTTGTTAAGACTCTATTGCTCGGTGTAGCATCTAGAGTATTGTAACTGCTGTGAGTACTGTAACCCATTTGTTGTTTTTGTTGAAGTGAAGTGTTTCATTTTTATTATTGTAGAACTATGTCGGTTACTAGCTAGTAAAGTAGTAAGTACATAGACAGACTGGCTAGTCTGTTTCAAATGTTAATGAAGTTGATTTTAATTCCCTTAGTTGATTAAATGAGTACCTAAATAAAATATGATACTGAATTGCGGCATTTAACTTTGTATTAACTACTTTAAATGCGGAAAGGGTAATTGTTAAGTTTAATGAGTTCTTATGTCATTTGAGCTTTCAATGGACTGAGAGCAAGTTCGATGGATTGAGCGTGATCTAATAATCGCATCGGAAGTTCCGGAGCATGTAAAAGGTGCACGTGAACTGCTTTTTATGTGCAGTATACTCTTTGCGAGGAGTAGCACTTACGCGGCTGAAATGGTTAACTTCTGATGGGTTATTGGATCCTAACAAGCCCATGGACAGAAATTGAATCAGGTGCATGATTATGGTGTAACCTGGTTGAGTAACGTACGTTTTTGTTTGAGTCGAGGGATTGACTCTTTAGTTTAAATCATTTTGACTTTTAATTGGTAAAACAGAACTTGGTTTTCAAGAAATGTAACTGAGTGATATTTGATGACGTGATGATAGATGTGAATTTTTGGTATACCGTTACGTTCTGGGGGTAAAAATGTGCCGGGGTGTTAATTGCCTAAAGACTGGCATGATTTTTGACATTGTCTTGTCAAAATCCCAAATGTGATGACGAATGTTGTAAATCGTATGTTGGGCAAAGTAATAAGTTGGCTTCAGAGTATGCCCACAGTCAGTTTGGTGACAGTGGATGGTTTTCGTACAATCATGTGATGATTGTAGACAGTGTTCCTGCGTACCTAGCTGAGGTCGTGGATGAAGTGTGCCTACAGTATTATGGTGACTGTAGATGGTATTCCTGCGTACCTCGCTGAGGTCGTAGATGAAGTGTTCCTACAGTATTAATGGTGACTGTAGATGGTATTCCTGCGTACCTTGCTAAGGTCGTGGATGATGAGTTTGCCAACAATGTTGTTGAGAGTTATAGTGTTCTTGCAAACTTTACTTACTCAGGTCAGTCAGTTAAACTCAGGTCAGTCAGTGACCGCGCTGACGGTTATAGATGTGTCCGTGTACTTTACTCGGATAGCGGGTGTTTTGTGACATGTTGATGACTGTAGATTGTTTTTCTGTGTACATTGCTGAGGTCATGGGCGATGAGTTTGCTTACAGTATTTCTGATAACTGTTGGTGGTATACCGTGCCTTGCTAAAGTGGTGGATGTGTATAGAGTCATGTGGACGATTGTAAGATGTTCCTACGATCCTCTAACAGGTTATAGAAGAGGAGTGTGAAATGATTGTGTGTAAAATTGTTTCAAATTTGATTTCGTAAAATGTAATAGTAGTCCTTTCTATCCCATTATGTATTGAGGTCAGAATGGGTCGACCGTACCAGAGGTTTGATCGTAGCCGTAGCCCGTTGTGTCTGCCTGTGAGTAGTCCGTGGGTACGCGGTGCGCGACAGGCTCTGGCGGAGGTCGCGTTTTAGAGACCGTAGTGTCATAGGGTTGAATCGGCGATCCCTTAGGGATGCGCGTAATGTTTGTGATTATGTGATAGTCAATATGCCATGAATGAGATTATATTCTTCCGCAAGTTTTCTGTAATGTTTTACGTAAAATGTGGCTAGGAAAGCCAGATGGTACTTGTTTGTTTTTGATTTTAAATTGGTGGTAATTAATTGACCACAGGTGAGCCTAAAATCAGTTGCAAAGATTAAAATGATTTTTCTTGAATTGAGATGATTTTACGTAGACAGATTAAGAAGTAATTTGGTCAGGAGTGACCGAGTGGTAACAAAGACTACTGGTGTACGTGTTTGTTTCAGATACAAGCGAGGACGCTTGTCTTGTCAGTATGGCCGTGTCGGAGACATGCTTCAGTTGGCGCAGACGTGTACGACATGTCGAGGCATCGAACGTCTGAATAGTCTTATTTACAATAAGAATAGTCTTAATTGCAATGTTTACATTTAATTTGTTAAAAGTGATAAAATCTAGAAAACGATAAGCAATGTTTTGCTTGAGATGTTCTTTGCTTGGTCCATGCAGGTAGACATTAAACGTCATATTGGGATCTACCCGCCTATGAAACGGTAGTTTGTGAGTTGACAGTATAAAAGGTCACTAGCGCAGTATTCAGGGATTCATTCTTGATTTAGACTTGGAATAAAGCATTCCAGGGTTAAGTAAATGATGCATGGACGCAAGCTTATAACTTTCCAGTCGTTTTCTATCAGTATAGTTCAAAGTGTTGTAAATAGTCTTGATTTAAGTGTGTACTTGTTGTGATTATTTAAAGTTTGGAAAATGTAAGACCGTCTGAGTTTCTTGCTGGTTCTTCTCACGACAGAGGTTTATCATTTGTGAACCAGTATAATAAAAGATCGTAATTTACCTTGTGTTTAATTATGTGCGTCCATGCATAGTATACACCTTTGTAAGTAGGTACGATGAGTAGCTAGGAATTAAAATATTCGCCCCCCCCCCCGTTTCTCGGCTGTCTCTCCGACATATATAAATGGGAGATGAATTCACTTGGCATACCAACATTTTACCAAATTATCATTTGCCAACTTTTATTTGGCCGAAATTTCATTTTCAACTTGGTTAGGTTAGGTTGGAACATGATAATTATGCGAAAGATACGTCTACGTAACGTTCATTTGCCATGTGATGATACTGATAAATGAAACTATGGGAAAAGTTTGGAAAGTATACTTATACCTATATCTCTCTCCTAGCCGATTTCGGCTACAGCCACTGCAACTTGACAAATTAATTAATTAAGGGCTCGATGGAGTGCCCTTTCATTAAATGACTGCAATAGCCAATTTTATTAGCGAACGAGCGCAAACATTCACTACACGTGAGGGCGGCGTCCACATGGTTGTAAAATATTGCTGCTGGAGGTTTAGCCTTAATCGCACCACGCTTGGCGTCTAAATCAGCTCTCCGCAGCTCTTCAAAAAGTTCCACCACTTGGTGGATAATTCTGGACGGCAACTGGCCTTGTCTTCCCATTTAAATGATAATAGGTTTGGAAAGTGATAATATGCCGAACAATATTCGGTCACACATCCCTTTCGTCCCCTTGTCGTGTCTACGACATTTAGAGCTCTCTAGTCGAGCCTTGTCCTTCACAGTTTGAACGGACCCTTCTCTATTGGCGTAATAAACCCTTACAGGATAAGTGTTTTCTTTGGTGAATAGCAAGCAGCTTTACGGTTCTAGGACTCAAAATAACTTACCATATTGATAATATAAAATAGCTTTAGAATTCACGGTGAATACAAAAGAAGATAGTCAGCCAAGCGGAATAGTGCGAGTATTGAACCTGGGTACTGTAGGTTTTTAAGGGCTCATGAGATAAAATATTCTTTTCAGACGGGTAGTTTTCGCTAGGTAGACGCAGGTTGGTTCCTGGAATTACAAGTGATTCTTCACATTGGAAATTATGTGAAGCTTGCGCTTGAACAAACCAACAGAATTTTCTTGTATTATAGGCACTACATTCCTTATCTTTAGGTAGTCAGTACCCAAGCTCCTTCTCGTTAGAAAGCTGTAATATGTTTTACACTAGACAGAATAATGAATTATGGTAGATCAAAAAATTGTGAGACGTTATTAGGAACCATAATGTACAAGAAATGTATTCAATAATATCACATCACATCATCAGCCTATGTTAGTCCACTGCTGGACGTAGGCCTCTCCTATTAACCATGCGCATAGACGCATTAGGAGGTAAATGCCCATAATCGCCACGCTGGGCAAGCGGATTGGCGATCGCAGCAATGTGTCCACCATGATGACGCTGCTGCCCATCATCAATCTTGTAGAATGGTCAGTGACACTCCAATCCCTTAGTCGACTCTTACGACACCCGCAGGAAGAGTTGGAGTGGTGACAAATGTATTCTTACTGCCGTTACCACACGGCAAAAAAAAATTCAATAATATATCCTTCCTTTATCATAGTTATGCTGTTATATATCGTAAGAAATGCGTCCAAAACTGAACAAAGTTCTCCAAATTATATCCTCTTATCCTTTGCCGATGGTGCCAAGAAGACGGCTTAGGGAAATTATTTCAATAAATTCTACCCATGCTTACCAAAAGGTTGGATTCATATGCCGAAAGTGCCGATCGAGAAATATTAAAACATAAACGCGCAATCACATAAATATAATTACTAATACAGTTCGTGCTAGCAACCGACCTTCACAACTTTCGAAAACAGAAAAAGGCAATTTTTCGTCAACATCTCCGGATTGCTATACAAAAAACAATTCGTTTTCAAAAGTAATGAAAAAGGTGTTACCTTAACAAGATTCTGAAAGAATACCTTACTGATTGACGTGTACTTCTTTACGATTTTCGTAGGAAAATAAACATTCCTCAAATATGAAATAAGGAAAAGAGTCGGGATTCTGTAAAAAACTTTGCAAAGTTTTTTGTGATGACTGTTGTTTTTTTTATCGTAGACGTGCAAATTGTGCTCTTTTGTTGACGGATGAATTAGGCAGAAAAAGTGTTTGTAAATAAAATAAATAACATGATGTTTTGATCTTACACAGCCTGTCTCAGCCCACTGCTGGTCGTAGGCCTCCCTTATTCACTATACGTATGGATGAATTAGGAGGTAAATAATCGCCTAGGTGTGCGGGCAATCCGTCTGGTATTCGCATTGCGTGTCTATTCTGATGTGAATGACGCTGCTGCCCATCATCAATCTTATATCGACGAATGGTCACGCCCGGAAATAGTTAGGTAGTAATCAATTTCATTGTAATTTGTACTGCCGTCACCAGTCACCACACGGTGAATATAAATAGCGGATGAGAGGTTTTAATACAATAATGTGTTAAAACTCTGATCCCTAGAGAAAAAGCACTTGCGGTCGAGCGGTAAAACGCACGGCTGCTTTTTACTAATGCTTTATGCTTTACGGTGAGGGAAAGACATCGTAAGGTAACCTGCATACATTTGTGAGGAAAGATTTTAAGGGTGTAAGAGAAGTTCCCAACGAATATTGGGCCAGTGTTAGGATCACGCAAAATAGGCACGTTTGAGGTCGTGTTACAAAAAAATTGCCAGAATATAATACATTTTGCATATGGCTAAATTTTAAATATTGGCATTATATAGATTCCTCCATTTAAGGTATCTTTTGACTGTTTCAATCTCTTTCAAAAAAATAGGATTAATCGTAATAGATTTTCGCTACTTGTTTGGAATCTCTCGGGACTTGGAATATTATTAATTTGTCGTATTATTATGTAAATCACCAGATATATTAGTTCCTAGTTAGAACACCGTACCGACAACAGGTTTAGTGCAACTTGGATGGAGTTAGATTGCCAATCTGGCTTCACAATGCTCTATTTAATGGCTATTCAGACCGGCTTGGTGTAAGGTTATGTATTTCTGGGATATAACAAATTTCCGGTAATCTTCATTTCATATAACCAAGAATCATTTGCTTTAAAATTTTGGTTGAGCTTTATTCCTATGTAAAATAAGAGTAACAGCTGGTAACCATAGTTACCAAAAGCAATTGAGTGACTAAGTATTGTATAACCCAAAGTCGGAGAAAAGTCCCCTAAACGTTCAAACGCCAACACAGTAAACTGAGCATTTTCACCCTTATTGCAATACGCATAGAACACCCAGATTAATGTTTATTCAAAAAATCGTACGCAGGTTTTAACACACTAGAATTACTACGAATTACAGTTGTCTCGTACCATGCTCGAAATAATAAAGTTACCTAGTTACTTTAGTTTAAAATGACTTACTTACTTGAAATTCATATCAAGGTGCATCAGAGTAAAAAAGTATAACTTGCAGTGAGTTTTATTTAACCAAATATCACAGTAACCATAACTATTCTAGCATCTCTTGTATCTCAACAAGACTCTTCCCTTTCGTCTCAGGTACGTAGAATATTGTAAACAGGAACGCGCATCCACATGACGCAGCGAACATCCAAAAGAGGAAGTGGGTGCCGGCGAGGACCATGTAGCCGAAGATGGAAGAGACGAAGAACCCGACCATCCACGCGACGGTGGTGGTGAACGCTGAGCCAGTGCTGCGGACGTTGGAACGGAACATCTCGCCAGTCAGCGTGGCTGGCATTATGCCAAAACCTGAAAAGAAAACAAGACATTTAGCATTATCGCGAGAGTTCTGTGAGCGAGAGTCAACAAATGGTCACAAGGGAAGACCCTTGCCCAGCATTGACGCTAAGTTGTGGCTATTTAGTGACAATGTTTGCAGTTTTTCTTATCCATGTGTTGTCAATGACAATAATTTGTAACCCAATGATTCATTCCCGATCCTGAGCCTGAAGGGTTTTTTATATCAAATTGAGTGTGAACCTACAAAATTTGTCTTTCTCTTTCTGTCTAAGGTGTTGTCATCGTGAATTGTTTTGCCAGTGTGAATATCAAATTAATCAAAACGTTTTTTGTTCATAATTTGTTATAAACATGGAATAACTTAATGAAGTAAATAGCTCTGGTTCCTTTAAAAATACAAATAATGAACTTACCAAAGTCATAAAACATGAAAAACATAATCAAAGTGAAAAGCGGTATCCAGCCAATGTTATCCGGGACTGCGTCATTGAGATTAACGAAAAAGAAGTATGTTCCTAACGCCGTCTGAAAGATTAAATCCTCACATTACATTCATACTATAAATAGGAACAAGATAAGATAATATAATAATAAGCCGAACTTAGAATACCTATCTACGTAGAATATAATAAAAAAGTAAGACTTATAAGGAACAATAAAAGGAACAAACATTAGATGATTCTTACGATAGACCAGAAAATTGTAGGAGATAAAAATAAAAGAAAGGCTAGGAGGGAAAGCACTGTAAGGGAAAACTAGGCTAGTACGTGACACATCTAGGCCATTTGACATTTTAGCTGGGATCGGTCTGATATAGTGTTTTCGATAAAACGACATTGATAAAAAAATAACTTACTAAACTCATACCACAGACAGCTGTTGACACAAGTAAAAGTGTCTTTCTTCCAGACCATTCCACAAACAAGGGGGTTAAGCAACTCGAACCCAATTGCGTCACTCCAATTACAATAGTAGCTATATGTGGAGTGACAGATGACCCAGCCATGTCAAATATACTGGTTGTGTAGAACAACATTGCCACAACACCACTCATTTGTTGAAATACGTTTAAAGTTAATAAAATAATCAAAGCTTTCCTGTTTGATTTATCTGTAAATAAGTCTTTCCATATTGTTGCTTTACTTTGCTCCTCTTTCTCAACTTTTGTTGCTAGCACTTCATCAGTTTCATGGTCTCTTCCAAGTTGTATGAGGACTTTTTTAGCTTCGTCTTCTCTTCCTACAAAATTGAATAATTTATTGCAACAATCCTATATATATTATTGCAACAATCATGGTCAGTTTTACTAAAATGTTTACTTTGGTAGTGTGCTGTTCTCGATACTCAACGAATTATGCCTTCTTCTTGATAGTAATATTGGTAAAATTGGACAGTGAGAAGAGAACCCGGAAAGACACATCTGTGCTTTAGAACAAACATTGGAACCCTAACTCGGGAACTATTTCAAACTGCTTGACGTTATAAATCAGATTGTTTGAAAATTCTTACTACTCATTATTCTGCCATGGTTCTTAAGTGGCCTAGGGTTCCAATTGGTTGTGTACATGTCAGAACCTTTTAGTTATCTACTGACCTCTTATCACGTGGAAAATCGGGGATTCTGGGATTACCAACACAGAGCTGATAAACATTGCAGTCAGTCCCAATCCCAGCCACCCAGTGCCTGAGTATGAAACGTAAGGACCTATCGTATATATTATAAGAGTACCCAATGTACTCGCTATTCCAAGCATAGTGAGAAGCACCCCTCGAATATTTTTTGATCTATAAAAGATTAAATGGATAGATAAGAAATATTTAAGAAACTGTAATAATTTTAGCTATTTACTTTGTGGCGGTTGCTTATAAACTTATAATTTATAAATCATTTAATTTTGAATAACTCAATAGCAGTAAGAGTTAAGACACTAGTTTCTTAGAAAAAAAGCATCATAATTTGACTTAAGCTTTCCTAAAATTCGAGGCAAATGCAAATAAAGAACACCCTGCATGTCTCATGATGGTTTAAATTAATTTGGGATAGTGGAATAGAAACTCAAAACTTACGATATTTCTCCAATATAGACGATGTTTCCTACACCGATAATTCCGATTCCGAAGCCCTTAAGAATCCTGAATGTGAAGATCATGGCCAGGTTGCGGGTGAAGATGACGAGGATGAAAGAGAGAGCTGTTATGATTCCGCCAATCAGGAGACACGGCTTCCGGCCGATGATGTTGGAAAAGTAACCAGTGATGTAGGGACCTACGGAATACATAAAATAATAAGTATGAAATTCATGTTGATGAGCCTTTTAATTAATCTGACAAACCAAACTTAGCAAATAAAAACGTTGCTTTTTGCACGTCTCCATCTACTGACGTACGTTGCGTTTCCAACTTTATATATTTCTATGCATGATTTCATAAATTTCTTATAAGACCATTTCACCCAATATTGAAACGATAAGGAACAAAAGCGGAACCAATATTGTGCCCTGTAATACGCGTCATCACAAATATGGGGGATAAAACAGCCATTCAATATTACTTATGAATCTTATGATTTAATTAGCCAACTCGAAGCATTGGTTAGGGTTAGGTAGGAGCTTTTCGCGCTCAAGGCTTTGACAAAAATCAAACCTGCTGCTAAGAGGGCATTTTCGCGAGAAGAGATACAAAAACTTATTTTTCTGAAACAGGTAAATTTTATGTTTTTCCTGCTCAGAATCACGAGCTCTTTCGATCCTCTTCTTCTTCTTCTTTTCATCCTGTTACCCTCTGTTGGGGTGTAGGGCTCGAACCATTTTCCTCCACTGGCTTCGGTCCTGGGCAGTTTGGGTCACCTCATCCCACCCCATGCCCAACACACCCATCTCTTGCTCCACGGAACGGCTTCCTGAGAATATGGCCAATCCAATGCCATTTTCGTGCTTGTATCTCCGTCTGAATGGATGTTTGCCTGGTGATACTCCATAGCTGAGCGTTTGTGATCCAGTTAGGCCAAAAGATGCGCAGTATTTGCCTTAAGCATTTGTTCATAAACACTTTCGATCCTACTAGAAGAAAAAAAGTATCCCAACTTTTTGTTTCTATTACGTAACCGTTTTTCAAACACTTTGTACAGCGGTTACAAAGTACAGAGCATGTAAAATGTATGAAAAATGTGGGACCATTTTTTTCTTGTACTTTTTTTCTCCTAGATTGAAAGAACTCGTTATTCTGAGTAGGAAAAACATTAAATTTACCTACCTTAAAAAACATTTCTTTTTGGATCTCTTCTCGCGAAAATGTCCAAGAACGGTCGATTGCAAGAACTTTGTACATAGTTAAGGCCTTATCAAAACAACAATCAAGATCGCATCAATTGTGTTACGAAAGTTAGTCATACAAACTGTGTGGTATATTCTGTCCAACAACCTTCGGCAGTAGTAAAAGGAGTCTAAAAGATAAAGGTATTGTTGGTAACTCATGGAAAAGTTGAATTTGTCACCCTTTTTCAGTGCCAATAGTTATCACATAAAATTTAACTTCGTAACACAAAAAATAACACGTTAAATTTTGTTTCCATTAAAGGCCTCCAACAATGTACCTTTGCAATCGAACCAGAAACTGATTTATTTTGTAAATGGAGTGGAACTAACCTATAATACATCCAATATACAGCAACGAGCCAATCCACGACCCTGTAGCCCCAGAAATGTCATTGGGGAGTGGGGATTGCTCTGAGTCTTGAAGCTTTGGGAAAATTGGAGCTGTCCAGCCCATGCCAAAACCGACCAGCATCTGACCGAGGTAGACTGGAATCAGAAAGATTGACATGGTAGGTAATTCATAAAGTAAATACTGTTTGACATCGGGGTCGTGATAAACGTGTTAAGATGGTATTTTTAAGTAAGGTTTCCTTGGAATAAATGAGAAATCGCGATAACAAATTGCGGCTTTCATACTGGTCGGTGTGGACACTTCCGCTTCCACTTTAATTGTACCTTAAGTCTTAAAAAAAGAACGCTTTTCATTACGTACGGTCCCAATAATATTTTCATTCTTTCTATTTTCTTTCTTTTCCATGGGAAATCTTTTTTAGAAAGATCATTTTAACACGCATCTAATCATGTCACACAGTATAACAAAAACTTGTTAGCCTGCAGTACGATTATACAAGTGATCCAATTTAAATCATGAAATTTTTGAAAAACTATGGCAATTGGGAATTAAATCGAAAATTTACTCCGACAACTTTCGTGATGAAAATCTTGAAAGAAATGTAAAAGACGCTAATTATGTACACATTAGATGTAAATACACAACACATTTATTAAGATACTTACTTATACCGGCTATCACTAATTGTTTCCTTAAGTACCACTGCATTTTCAATTACAATATTAAAATTAAACCCAGATCTATACTTTTAGGTATTTATACTAAAAATAAACACCGGAAATCCATTGCACTGTACGTATATCCTAAAAAACTTCGTTGAAATGACATTGTTATCAAAATACAGATATAAAAATACAAGAATTATCTTTTAATGATATCTGATTATTTGCATACATTAGGAAATTACGATAAGATATATATTATAGACGATTGGCCGTTTTACGACTTGTATGTTAAATATGAACGCGAGATTAGATTTTATTAAGGGCAACAATTGTTTTAACATCCTCGAATAAAATATATATGCCAGACAAAATTGTTAGCTAACTACCATTTTCTTTTATGTGCCTGAGGAAAAGTATAGTGGTAAATCAGAGAATAGAATAGAATTCATTTATTTGGTGTAAAAAGGTAAACTTAAATTAAAATACATCTTAAATTAAAAACACCAAAATGGATGCCACTCAGCATATGCCGCTAGCTAAAGTTGAAAAAAATTGTCTACTTTATTTGGAAAATAATTGGGGTCCAGGGGGCCTCCACTCCTTTGTTGCCCCAAAGCCTCTCAACCTCTAAATCCGGCCCTGCTTAAGATTACGACTAACGAATCAATCGTTTAATATTTTGTTTGACTTTCTGTTTTCCGGCTTTTAGTTTTCATGCCCATGTCACACTACCGCTTAATGAAATTCCAAATATCTGGTCTTTACTTTAGAAAAGGATAGTGTCCCTTTTACCTAAAGGAGACTTTCTCAAGATTATTTAATCCTGAATCTATTATTTCACAAATCGTTATTTTGTGATTATTCAATCACTACAATCAGCCTTTCAACCAATTGGCAAGCAGATTTTTATCAATGTTTTTCGTTATAAAATGCGAAGATAATTTACGTCTTAAGTCAAATAAAAATAAAACATGATTAAGCACACGTAAGCTGATAGGCGTCTAGTCATAGCCAAATTAACGGACCAATGCAAAAAAACACATACCTATATTTGGGACATCTTACCTACTCAAATCGACCTAGTCCCACGGTAAATTCAATTAAGCTTTAAGGCTTGTGATGTGAGTACTAGGCGACGATATATCCTCCGGAGGCGGCGCTCTGAAATTCGGAGCGGTGCTGGTGGTGCTGCAGAAGTAAAGTGCGAGCGTCCCTGCAGCCCACCGTTACAGCATAGCGGCGGCAGACGGAGAGGTTTTTAGTGGGTAAACTCAGGGTCTCATCAGCCCATAACGAGGAGTCCCACATAACCACCCGAGTCCGTCCCCACACCCGGGTGGTAAGCGTAATGCATTTTTCCTCTCCTTAAAAAAAAGGCGACGATATATACCAAGAGCGGGGGCCGCTGCACTTTCGGTGGGACGCAAGGTGTATACATTAGTACCATTTATTATACAGTGTGTGTCTTTGATAGCGACATTGCTTTTAAGTAACGATAGATTAAAGTGTTGTTAACCATTTTAGTAAAATAATATAACGATTGCCTTTATTATTTAAGAGTAATTAATTTTTATAAAAATCTCGAGCAGCAATGTAATGCAAACATTTATTTGACGTTTCTGAGAGGAAAAGCTAGTTTCGTTTTCATTTTAATTCGATCAAATCATTAAAGTAACTGCGAACTGTTACGACGACGTTAAATTATTTACTGAATTATCCATTACTAGAAAATACTACAATTTAAAACATGCGAGATTTGGACTACACTAGCACAACAAAGGGTTTAGCAGCCTTACCGAACAAGAGGTGCCTTTCCCCACGGATGAGGCCAATATTTTAGGTGGTGTACTAGCAGGACCTAAGAATACTCCATGCTTAATATCAGCTCTAGATCTTCTTTTGTTTCAGAGTTATTCAAGATAATGTAAAATATACAGGGTGTCGTTGAAAGTGGCATATTTCGTAAACTGTTCAAGTTAGATCAACCAAACAAAATTGTGTTTGATAACAATAAAATAAACTACAAAATGCATATTTTTAACCTGCATCTTGTCCTTATTTTTCATAATAAAAAAAGGTTTCTTGTTTTTTTTTCCATATTTTTTTTATTTCACGCGGAGGTACACCTACAAAAAAAATATGCATACATAGCCACTAATGTTCACTGTATACATAAATAAAAATATTTCCGTAAATCATCGTGCGTCATGCCAAAAAAAATTTTTTTTCAGAAGTAGTCGTTACTGGCATACAAATAAAGTACCAGTGCAGTGTGAACCTAACTTAGTGTGTAGGTATACAATCTCTCGACACTTACCGCACAAAATATCATTGACGTAAATTGACTTAGTAATCAATCAATCAAGCCATTTATTTCCAATAGAAGTTACATTAAATTTGTATACATGCATATTTACATAGATTAATTAAATAAATTATTAATAATATTAAAATTATAGCACTGTTTGCAACACTTAAATTAATTTAATTAAATTAAATCATTCCATTCTTTAACATAATTATTTTAGTGACTAAATACTATATTTAATTACTATTGGATATCCATTTCTGGACGAAGGCCTTATTAATACATTTGCTTTGTAAAAGAGAGATAAACATTTGACACATAGTATTGTTTTCGGCATTTGATTTGTTGCATTTTCTGTTGGAAAATGGAAAAAATTAAGTGTAAGTCTTGTGAAAAAACGTTAAAAAATATATGTGGAAAGAAAAAATGCATACAAACTGGACAAGAGGCTGATTTATATAACAAATGCACTAATAAGTCAAATTACGTCAATGATATTTTGTGCGGTAAGTGTCGAGAGATTGTATACCTACACACTAACTTATGTTCACACTGCATTGGTACTTTATTTGTATTCCAGTAACGACTACTTCTGAAAAAAAAATTTTTTTTGGCATGACGCACGATGATTTACGGAAATATTTTCATTTATGTATACAGTGGACATTAGTGGCTATGTAAGCATATTTTTTGTGTAGGTGTACCTCCGCGTGAAATAAAAAAAAATATGGAAAAAAAAACAAGAAACCTTTTTTTATTATGAAAAATAAGGACAAGATGCAGGTTAAAAATATGCATTTTGTAGTTTATTTTATTGTTATCAACCACAATTTTGTTTGGTTGATCTAACTTGAACAGTTTACGAAATATGCCACTTTCAACGACACCCTGTATATTTTACATTATCTTGAATAACTCTGAAACAAAAGAAGATCTAGAGCTGATATTAAGCATGGAGTATTCTTAGGTCCTGCTAGTACACCACCTAAAATATTTACTTCATTCGTGGGGAAAGGCACCTCTTGTTCGGTAAGGCTGCTAAACCCTTTACATCAACAAATTCTTTCTGTATCTTACTGTCCTAGCCAGCACATTTTGAATCGTATTATTCACTGAACTGAAATCAAAAATCACTGTACATACATTATCACTTCTTAGAAATCACATTACCTAGTTCAAACATTTTTATTAAATTTATTAGGAAAGTCTGTTGATCAACAAACTTGATGTTATCTTGACACTTCAACTCAATCAATGTGAAGTTTTCAATCGGTACATAAACAAAACGATTATCTGATTCCGCCTTCTTAGTTAACACAAAATTACCTAGCGCTTAATCGTCTCTGTCGCACTTATAAGAAAGAATGACAAAGACGGAAAACTAAAATACGCTACTGAGCGATAGCCATTGGCAACTTGGCTAGGCACCCTGGGCTGTTAAGTCCTTTTCTTATGAACAAGGGTCATGATTTTTGACGGACTTGTCATCGAAAAGTGTCACCGACATGTAGGATGTAAATAGGTACTTAGGTAATTAATTGTAATTGTCAGGATGTCACTAAGAGCGAGATTTCAATGAAATCATATGTCAATTGTTAGGTTTAATTTATTAGTTATTGTTATTACTGATACATTGCGTGCCGAATTAATTTGTATGAAATTTTTTTTTTTTAAATACTTTAACTAAATATGCTAATTTCAGTTCATTAAGACTTGTACTTTCACCCCTTAAAAGGAATGTCGTTATCAAAGACACACACTGTACTGTGCTTGAAAGTACAGTTAGCGTTAATTTTTTTCGGATTAAATCCCGTTTCTTTTCAACAGCTCGTTTTTTCCGAATTTTTTCGAAAAGATCAATGAAATTTTACACTTTAATTGTCAACTCTAATCTAATGTGAATTAAGTTTAATTTTCGCTTATACCAGGAGAACGCGATGTCACTGAGGAAAAGTCAATCGACACATATGGAAAGGAGTGACAGTGACATTGATTATTTATGTAAAAACGCGAAAAAAATAATACATTACCACACAAGTGCGAAAAACATAAAATTCAAAACGAGTGACGAATTTCCTTTTTGTAAAATGAGCCACTTTTCGCACTAGCGCCTAAAAAAAGGCACCATCTGTACTAAAATAGTACATTTCGATGCAAGTGCAAAAACATTTTTTTAGACGAGGGTGAAAGTTGGAGCCCGAGTGAAACGAGGGCTACAATCACCCGAGTTAAAAAGAAGTTTTTACACGTGTATCGAATGACTTTTTTCGTAAAAAGTGCCTTAAAAAGAGAAATTTACGCAATAGTTAAGAAATATTAGTTTTCCTAACTAGTGCAGAAAAGTTAACTTGCGCATGCTTCACGTGGCTCCAACTTTCACCCTCGTCGAAAAAAATTTTTTTTGCACTTGCAACATTCCCGAAAAAACATTTGATTTTTATTTCTTCCGACATTTTCAACGCTAGGTGCATTCTACCAGTTGGAACCTTAGATTACTAGAGAACGTTGACACATTGACGCTATAATTATAAATCAGATTGTAAGAAATCTCTTACTTATTATCATTTTGACATGGTTCTAGACTGACCTAAGGTTCCAAATTGTTGAGGTACTCTCTTCTTTCGTAACCCACGTCTGCCCTTGCAATTGATTACCTAACTTAATTTATTCCACATATATTATTATTAATTTCTTGTGTGTATGTGTTTAATTTCACCCGATACGTAACAAACTTGATTTTAATTGTAAACTTTTCTGATTTACGTCAATATTTTAACGGGTTAATTCGATAACAAACTTCACTTTCTAAACATTTGTGGTAATTGGGCTAAACTTGGTATTTTCGTAATATTTCAAAAACAAGAGTTACTGAAACTGGCTTAAGAATATGTACAGTCGCTATCATATTTATCGGAGCGTCCACGGTGCTCAAAAACATATGCATGATTGCCAGCACCTTGGCTGCTTAAAGCCACGTTCTCACTTACTGTTCTAAGCGAGCAGTCGTTCGTTCTAGGACAAAGGAAAACAGGATTTCACATAGCAAAATTATACCGACAGCAAGACAACTACAACAATCAACGCTGCAGAGAAAAACGGTAAAAAACGTTGTGAAAACAAGACATACAAACACGAAAAACTTGTCACAGGATGAAGACGTGAGTGCCGTTATTCTCGAAATTGGTATTTTCAACCCGAAGATAAGGTGGATTCGACCCTATCCCTGCCGCTTATCTGCTAAAAGATGGCGCTACAATTGCACAAACACCATATTTTCGTCATTTTCTGCTAAACCGAAGATCAGAGTTAACATGTTTTGAGATACGCGCAAGGAGCAAAAAATCTAATGTACAAATTGATAGCAACCTGCACAAAATACTGTTCTTCTAAATCGCAATAATGCAAAAACTAGAAAATTATGTAATTTTACCCTGTAACGCACACTACTACACCTCCCGTCAGTACCCAATGTCAGTTGTACAATCATTACTCATCAATAAACTAGATGGCGCCAGTTAAAAGAACAGCTTTTCTAAATGGTCTAAGTTCTAACTAGAGGGCGCCAATTAGGAAATGACTTTATATTGTATTGTATATTTGTGAAGCAAAACCAACTGTTGGTTTGGTATTAAAATCCCTACTTTTAACTGTACAGATATAACAACAGCTGTAGTAAAGAAGTTATTCCCGTACTCTTCGGGTAATACCTATCCGTCGCCGTTATGTACAACTCTTTAGAGTATTATATTTTTTGGTACAGCTACTTACTGGTAAATAAAAAAGTTATCAAAGAAAGTTACTTATGTCCCAAAACACTAGTATTTACCGCAGCGGGTCTCTATTCGCTAGGAACAATGTGGCAATATAATTACGAGTATAGATTGACCTAAGAAATTCATAGTATTATACTTGATCAACGGCACTAGCACATATCGTGCATGACAGGAACCTTGTCGCGGCTACCCGTCCCTTTTTGATTACATTGATTCAAAAGAGATGAGAAGTTGCGAGCAGGTCACAAATTGCTGCCAATATTGTTGTACAAGATGTGCTAGGGCCTCAAGTATAATAAGTAATAAAATGTGTAGGTATTTTGAGTAGTTCTATGGAGTTAGAAGATTGAAGAAATATATTCATTAGACACGTAGTAGTAGACCCAGGGACCGGAAAACCCGTTCATTTGGCTTACCGGTTCAAATTAATAACCCCTTCACACGATAACCTATTCATATGGGTAACCCGCTCAATGGGTTACCCAACAATAACGATAACCCGTATTATTCGGGTTAACCTAATCGTCATAAGGGGTTACCGCTTACAACAGCTGTTTCGGTGAGGGTTTTGTATGTACTAACCGGTAACCTTTCGGTTTCGGGTAAGCCTTACCCCTCTCCCGCGCCTTTCCGCCACCGCACCGGCCCGTCTTCGCGCCACCACACGCGATCGTGTCGTGACTGGATGTGTATTGTTTTACTTTAGGTTTACTTCAGTCAGTCAGGGTCGTTTCAAAAGGTACTTATTCAGTTGTTAAAGGGACATATTATTATTTTTTTCTTACTTAGCCGAATTATGGTAAGTACGTAGACGTAGATAGATGGCGTTCAAAGGGTTAAGATTAGGTTAACGCTATACTTACATAAATAGGTAATTGATATTACTCTTAGGTACAGGCCGTACAGGGTACAGTCAAGGGCATTAATATATACCTATATACACTTCTCCATACTGATCCCTTACAAATGTGTCTATATATTAATGCACTCGACTGTACAATCACCGTCAATAGTACCTAAGGCCGGAATAATGTGTCACGCTCTAATAATAATTATGTCGCTGCATAATCTTCTTATAGTGGTATAATATAATATTGACAGTGACTGTACTTACAAACGTAGTTATTTTATGTACCTATTAGTAAATCAATTAAGTAACTTTTAAGTATTTCAATTACTTACAGATTTTTAAATATTTGATGCTTTAATTATTGATAAAATATTATATACCTATACCCTTTTTTAATGTTAGTCTCAAAATAACGAAAAAGTCGACAAAGGCTCCAAGACCAATTTTTAATTTATATGTGCGCCGATTTAAAGTAATCGGCGGCGGCAACGTGATTTCAGCGTGAAAGCGACGTGAAGATCACGTGAATTAAAAACCAGATCATCGGTTCATCATGTAAGGAGTCATCCTACGCTGCATCGACCAGTTAATGGTTGTTGCCATGAAATCGCTTGCCCCACCGGTAGTTTTGCGCAGAGTTGGGCATTTCGTAATCAATTCCCGATTACAATATTACTTGATTTTACTTTGTAATGTACTTATGGGTATCATATTACTTGTAATGTAATGTCGTGAAACGGAATATTACCATGACGTATGAAGAAGTCAATAACAATCTATAGCATATTACCATTACTATAATACTTTGGAATCAACATGTCGATTCGAAATACTGGAATTGATGACCATACTTCTAGATTACTTTTTAATTAGGTACATATAATGTTAGGACGTGCGAATGTTGAATATTATTGTCGCAAATATATAATTAAATACGGCTTCAAAGGTTTCTACTGATGGCATACATGGAATCCGAATGTAGGGTCCATTAGATCCAAGATGGCGACACATTTTTTGTAATTTTTGTCATTATACTCGTTTTAGACTAATACACATAAGTGGACCCCGAATTTAGGGTCCATTTTAAGATCCAAGATGGCGGCACAATTGTTTTCTTTTTTGTCATTGTACTCGTTTTCGACTAATACACATACGTGGAACCCGAATTTAGGGTCCATTTTAAGATCCAAGAAGGCGGCACAATTTTTTTGTAATTTTTGTCATTATACGGACCACTACACGTTTTTGACTAATTTACATACGCGAGACCCGAATTTAGGGTCCATTGTAAGATCCAAGATGGCGCCGTTTTTTTTGCATGTTATTGAATTTTGTACCTACGCAATTTTAATCATTATACTCGTTTCCGACTAATACACATACGTGGAATCCGAATTTAGGGTCCATTTGAAGATCCAAGATAGCGACACAATTTTTGGCAATTTTCGTCATTATACTAGTTTTTGACTAATTCACGCACGTGGAATCCGAATATTCTATTTCCACTGTCTTAGGTAGGTACACATACGTAAAAAATCTAGGATCTTAAATTGACCCTAAATTCGGGTGTATAAATTAGTCGAAAACGACTACAATGACAATAATTACAAAAAAAAAAAAAAAACACTGTACCGCCATCTTGGATCATAGAATGGACCTGAAAATCAGATTCCACGGATGCGAATTAATTAGAAACGAGTATAATAATCAAAAAATTGCAAAAAAGGTTGCCGTTATCTTGGATCTTAGAATGGACCCGAAAATCGGATTCCACGTATGCGAATTAGTCAAAAACAAGTGTAATGATAAAAATTGCAATAATAAGTTGCCGCCATCTTGGATCTTAGAATGGACCCGAAAATCGGATTCCACGAATGCGCATTAGTCAAAAACGAATCATTATACTCATTTCTGATTCTGACTAATTCGCATACGTGAAATCCGATTTTCGGGTCGATTCTAAGATCCAAGATGGCGGCCACTCTTTTTAGCAATTTTCTTCATTATACTCATTTCTGACTAATTCGCATACGTGAAATCCGATTTTCGGGTTGATTCTTAGATCTAAGATGGCGACAACTTAATATTGTCGGCCTCTGTAGCCTAGTTGGTAGTGACCCTGCCTACGAAGCTGGAGGTTCCGGGTTCGAATCGCGAAAAAAAAATCAGCTGTTTCATACATTTCGGCCGGCGTAATGCCGCCAATTTGTATGAAACAGCTGATTTTTTTTTCGCGAGTTCGACTTTGTCCCCATAGTAAAAGTTGGTGAGTATGACCTACACATTCACTACGTAGAATTTGAACGGTCGAAAAAAAAACACCCTGTATATCGTCGCCTGGTACCCACAACACAAGCCTTAATTGAGCTTACCGTGGGACTAGGTTGATTTGTGTAAGATGTCCCAAGATATTTATTTATTTATTTATTTATTGCAATTTTTATCATTACACTCGTTTTTGACTAATTCGCATACATGGAATCCGATCTTCGGGTCCATTCTAAGAGCCAAGATAACGGCAACATTTTCTTTAGTTAGCTTTTCTGTGGTTTTACGCAACTCTATATTTTGTAAAATTTGTGACTCTAGTTCTGTTTGTGTCGACAAAAGAGTACTAGAAAGCTCATTATTTTTTATTTTGAGGCTCTGTACCAACTCCAGTTGCGGGTCTTTTGCAATTTTGATTATTATACTCGTTTCTGATTAATTCCCTTCCGTGGAATCTGATTTTCAAGTCCATTCTATGATCCAAAATGGCGGTACGGTGTTTTTATTTTTTTTTGTAATTATTGTCATTGTAGTCGTTTTCGACTAATTTATATACCCGAATTTAGGGTCAATTTAAGATCCTACATTTTTTACGTATGTGTACCTACCTAAGACAGTGGAAATAGAATATTCGGATTCCACATGCCGAGGGTTGCCTGGTGAAACCCTATAAGTACGTGACACCTAGTTTCGAGAAAAATGATGTTAAAGGTTTATTGTCATCGGACACTTATTTTGATAAATAGATTCGTAGTTTTATGAGTGGTTTGTGAAAAGCAATTTCATTCACTTTAAGTTTATCTATGTTTTAGTTATGTAACTCATCTAGTTTTCCTGTAAGATAACATTTTTTACCAAGGGGTATCGACTTATTGGGTTTACGCATAAATAAAAAAAACATATTTGTTACTAAGAGGGTATTATTACCAAATAAAAACTTAAAAAATAGACGAATCTAAAAGTAATAACGGTATTATTCTACATCTGAAAAAGTAAGTGCTATGCCAACAAACGTTTTTAGGCTTCTTATCCATCCATGATACTCTTCAGGTATAATTCAGTATGTTTCAGCGGGGCAAAGTGCTTCTATGAACGGTTTGTCTGTGACTGGACCTGGTGTTTCAACGGCGGATAAAAAAATATAAGCTGAAAGGCAATGAGGATGGTGGGTTTCCATGGTTTTGAGGATCCGCACATTGTTTTGCGTTGCCTATTGTGTTTGTGGTACTCATGCTTTGTTTGGGATAATCAGTTTCAGAAAAGGACTCCTCCGATCTTGATGAATCGCAAATTGATATTGCCACCCAAATGCGCTATATTCTCAACGACAGTAATGGCATGTCGGACTCAAGTGAGTCTTTTGTGGATTGTTGAAAAAAAAACTGTTGTTGGAATCGATCTGTAACTTGATTTATTGTGCTTGCATTTTTTCCGGATGATGACTTATTTGGCCGTGACTGTTCGGGTGAGGATCCTGCATGTGTGCCGCATCCTGGGGACTTTCGCAGTTTTGATGAGTCGCGGATTGATATCGCCGCCCAGATGCGCAGTAGTGGTGGTAAGGGGACTCAAGTGGGTCTTTTACAGATTGCTTGAAAGTGGTGTTATTGGGATGAAGTTGCTTATACAGGTAATTTATTCTGCTTTCGCTTTTTTTTAGATGATTGAACTGAGGATCCTACTTGCGACTGTTTTGCCAAAACAAATAGATTTTGACTCGGATTTAGCTACTGAGGGTCCAAATGTTTCATCCAAACAGGAAGATTTTTTTATGGAGCTGATTGATGAAGTTTTGAATCGAGTTTGGATTGCTGTGGAGGATGACTATTCAGCGGGAGCTCCTTGTGTTCCTGATACAGATTCGGAGAGTGATGCACCTCGGCGAGATGATTCTGGCCGTGACGTTGTTGTTCCTGAGGGTCCCGGTCCAGGGAAGCATCGGGAGCGTTCCTTGCCGATGCTTGACGGTGTTGGTCTTTCTGGTCAAGGTGAATGTATGGAGGGAGCTTCTTCTTGCGTTTCGGATTCCGAAGACGATACATTGAGGGTATTGGAGCCGACTGACTCTGGCCACAGTGACGGCATGATCCGTGAGCGTTCCGGTGCTTGTTCGCAGGTGGAAGGCGCTGTTGACTTGATTTTGGACAGTGTTTTGGATTGGGTTTGGGATTGTGTCGGGCCCCTGAAGCGACATAGGCAGGCTGAGCTGTCTGAGTGGAGGGTGGATATCGCTAAAAGGCGAAAGCTGCTAAAGTTCCAAAGGAGGCTTCAAGGATCGAGGAGGTTCCAAGGAGGTTTTGGAACTTTAGCAGGACGCTTAATGCCTTGGGTTATATAAGGTAGCCCTTCCATTTTTCGCTTTTAAGCGATATCTACTTTCCGTTCAGATGGCTTGGCTTGCTTGCGTCGCTTCAGGGGTTTGACGGAATCCCAAACTTTGTCTGAAACATTGTCTAGAATTGGGTTAGCAGTGTCTTCTGCTTGTGGGCAGGCGCCGGAGCATTCGCGGATCATGCCGTCATTGTGACTGGAGTCTGTTGGTTCTGATACTTTTAATGTATCGTCTTCGGAGCCTGGAACGTGGGAGGAGGCTCTTTCTGTGCATTCGCCTTGACCAGAGGGACTGGCATTGTCGGGTGTCGGCAGGGAGCGTTCCTGGTGTTTCCTTGGACTGGGACTTTCAGGAATGATGGTGTCGTGGTCGGAGTAATTTCGCTGAGGTGCATCGTTCTCTGGGTCTGTGTCGGGAGCGCAGGGAGCTCCCGCTGAATGGTCATCTTCTGCAGCGGTCCAGGCTCGATCTAAAGCTTCATCAATCAGCACCATAAGGGGGTCTTCCTGTTTGGATGAAACATTTGGACTTTCATTGGTGAAGTCTGGGTCGAAATCTATTTGTTTTGGTGAAATAGTCATGGGTGGGATCTTCAGTTTAATCATTTCAGGAAACCGAAGGAGGAATAAATTGCCTGTTGGCTTTGTCCTAGTAACGTTGTTTTTGAGTGGTCTGTAAAAGACTTGCTTGAGTATTCTTACTATTATGATTGTGCATTTGGGCGGTGATATCAATTTGCGATTCATCGGAATTGCGAGGGTCCTTGGGATGTGGCACATGTGTGGGATCTTCATCCGAATGGTTACTGCCGGGTGGATCAGTTTCATTATCTGGAAAGAATTTAAGCATGATGAACTGAGTTACCGATTGATCCTAACAACGGTTTTTTTTAAGTAGTCCACAAGGGACTTGCTTGAGTCTGGCATGCTATTGTTGTCGTTGACAATATAGCGCATTTGAGTCATTTTCTGAAATTGTTTTTTTTAATTGGAGTGTGAGTATCACAAGCACAATAGGTAGTAACGTGGGACAGTGTGCGGATCTTCAAGGCCATGTACTAATCACAACTACCTTTTTATTATTTTTATCGTAAGAATCACTCAAAGTCGCGAAGTCTCATTAATCGTCAGTGCTAAAACCTGATAAGTTCGCATAAAACAACAACAATTATTTTCATAGTCAGTGCTAAAACCCGATAAGATCAAATGAAACAACAACAATGCTTTTCATAGTCAGTGCTAAAAACCGATAAGTTCAATAAAACAACAACAATGCTTTTCATGGTAACGGTTAGTTACAATAGCTTACATTAATTGTTACTTGAACTCATTACTATAAACACGGTGTGTAAAATATGACAATTCTACGTTTATTCTAGGTTAGAAAAGTAGATTACCTGTTTCCAGCTTATTACTGCAAGCTAGGTAGTTGCACTAATTTTCTGCCTCGGTCACCCATCACACAACTTTGAACACAATCATTCACAAACTTCTTTAATACAATACACCCCTTTTTAACAGCTATTTTCAATTAAATATGCAACGTCGCAGCGGTGCGCTTGCGTTCGTGACGCTACTTGTCAAGGCTGCGCATGATATGATCATGGGGCCGTCGAAAAACTTATAGGGTTCTTCCCCGGACATATTTGAAAGAAATTTGTTAAAGGCCTCTTGCGAGAATCCGATTACTGGACTTAACATAGTATTTTATTAGAGGATTGTTTCAAATAAGTACTATAAGTTTATTTGTTGGGTTCTCTTTGAATAAATTTGTATGTGCAATAAATGATATCGTAAAAGTAGAATCCAACAAATGCTTTTAACGTATTCTAATTCGTAATAAAATCCTTTAAAGTTTGCAATCGTAATGAGGTGAGACCGGGTAAGTAACAGTAACTGGTTCTACATTGTGTGTTTAGTTTGATTAGGTGTAAATATGTCGGCACTAAATACCAATAAATATACATTATGTGGTTCTTCCATTAAGTAATAAATAAAAATGAAGTCTTAAATGTAGTTGTAGTATTTAGTTTTGAATTAATAGTTGAAATCAAGTACTTATTGGGTTATTTACTCGGCATATTTCCGTGATACATGTAAAATCAGCTTATCTGATATTACCATTAGATTGACCGATACTGAATCATTCTAAAACTGTTTTTACTTTAAAATCTCACTTTTTGTCACTTATCGGGTTTCACCAGGCAACCCTCGTGTGAATTAGTCAAAAACTAGTATAAAGACGAAAAATTGCAAAAAATTGTGCCGCTATCTTGGATCAAATGGACCCTAAATTCGGATTTCACGTATGTGTTTTAGTCGGAAACGAGTATAATGATTAAAATTGCGTAGGTACAAAATTCAATAACATGCAAAAAAACGGCGCCATCTTGCATCTTACAATGGACCCTAAATTCAGGTCTCGCGTATGTAAATTAGTCAAAAACGTGTAGGTATAATGACAAAAATTACAAAAAAAATTGTGCCCATATTGAATTTTAAAATGGACTCTTGAATTCTGGGTTCACGTATGTGTATTAGTCGAAAACGAGTACAATGACAAAAATGACAAAAAAAGAAAAATATAGTGCCACCATCTTGGATCTTAAAATCGACCCGAAAATCGGATTTCACGGATGCGAATTAGTCAGAAATGAGTATAATAATGAAAATTGCTAAAGAGTGGCCGCCATCTTGGATCTTAGAATCAACCCGAAAATCGGATTTCACGTATGCGAATTGATCAGAAATAAGTATAATGATCAAAATGCTACTTAAAAAAAATTGCCGCCATCTTGGATCTTAGAATGGACCCGAAAATGGGATCCCACGTATGCGAGTTAGTGGATCTTAGAAATCTTAGAATCAACCCGAAAATCGGATTTCACGTATGCAAATTAGTCAGAAATTAGTATAATGAAGAAAATTGCTAAAAAGAGTGGCCGCCATCTTGGATCTTAGAATCGATCCGAAAATCGGATTTCACGTATGCGAATTAGTCAGAAATGAGTATAATGATCACACTTGCTAAAAAAGTTGCCGCCATCTTGGACCTTAGAATGGACCCGAAAATCGGATTTCACGTATGCGAATTAGTCAAAAACGAGTATAATGATGAAAATTGCAAAAAAGAGTTGCCGCCATCTTGGATCTTAGAATGGACCCGAAAATGGGATTCCACGTACCTATGCGAATTAATCAGAAACGAGTATAGTAATCAAAATTGCAAAAAAAGTTGCCGCCATCTTGGTTCTTAGAATGGACCCGAAAATGGGATTCCACGTATGCGAATTAATCAGAAACGAGTATAGTAATCAAAATTGCAAAAAAAGTTGCCGCCATCTTGGATCTTGGAAGCGACCCGAAAATCGGATTCCACGTATGCGAATTAGTCAGTTAGAAACGATTATAAAATTATAATGATGAAAATTGCAAAAAAAGTAGCCGCCATCTTGGATCTTAGAATTGACCCGAAAATGGGATTCCACGTATGCGAATTAGTCAGAAATGAGTATAATGATGAAAATTGCAAAAAAAGTTCCAACCTTGAAACTTCTAATGCCTACTCCATGTCAGGTGGTCAGCGTAGAATGATACCACATGTACTATTTTTTACACTAGGCACACCCAATTTCGATATTATTACATTTATTACAATTCGAAGAATTAATACATGAACTATACGACATTCTTACACAAATCGACCTAGTCCTATGGCAAGCTCAATTAGCTCTACACCGTCGGATATAATGCACACTTTTGTTTGAATTTGCGTTATTTGGTCGGCGTATTAGAAAGCCTTTGACAAATGCCGCACTACCGCCCTGCAAATAGTAGGTACCGAGGCCGTATGACGGGCAGTACAAACTTAAAATAAAGTTAGATCTAGAATATTGTTTTAACTTATTTTAAATAATGTTTTGCAGTTTAAAAAAACTATTCTTAAACGTCCGGTGATCTGAGAATCCGATAAATCTAATTAAGGGTGTTCTTTAAGGCTCCCTGTATACGAATTCAACTTATCCAACCAAACAGTAGAAAAAATAATATTTTAAATTGCCCGTGGTCTCAGTATGTTCGAACGAAAAGAGCGCGCGCGCATGAGGGGCCTTTATGTTTGGAGTTGGGTGCTACGATAATAGACCATATTCAGTTCGTATAAAAGCTATAACAGCTTGCTGATATTTAATCAGCGCTTGAAGCGGTAACCCGTTCCTGGGTTTTTATATTGGTAAGCGCTAACCGGAATTAATTCAAATGAAGCGGTTAATATCTGTTAACCGGTAAGCGAATAATAAGGTTACCGAAATGAAGGGGTTTTAGGAACCCAGCCTTAAAATACCCCGGGGTTTTAAACGGGTTAGGGTAAGCGGGTCCGGTCCCTGAGTAGACCAAATTGAATGATCTGATGGACATTTGCCGACTTGCTTTATTACCAACTACGATACTGATGATGTACTAGTGGTTTATCGGACATTTAGATTTTAGACCTTGTTGGAGTAACATTTATATTACTAAATGTTAGCCTACATACCTACTATGTTAGTCTCCAACTAACATTTTACATTACATAATATGTAAGGATAGTGTTATCCTGTCTAAGTTTACCTACATTTTCGCCTACCATCCCATAAGATGCTAATTAGATTGTCCGATATCAATTAAAAGTAGGTTAGGTACGAGTACTTACTTAAATACAAACGCAACGAAGATTTTCCAGACACAGGCGAACAGCTGGACGCTCAATTTTCGGATGCTTTATACCATATAAACAAGGTGCTGTATTTCCGTTGTCAGAGAGGTTTCAGGAGTATTAGGATGCAGTGTAGTTAGACCCCCTAGAGTTTAGTTCATGTTTCAGAAGTACCTACTACCTAGGCATGTTACAGTAGCTAATACCTACTATTTTACGCGGTTTCAACATTTTTCATCACATTTGCTTTCTAAGCGCGCCATTGCTTGTGCATATTGCAGTGGGAGTAATAGAAAAGTGAAATTCCTTAGGGAATACCAATATTTCGTCTCATAACATATTCTTTGTCTGCAAGTGTTATAAAAAACATTGTATGCATCACAATCGGTAAGAGGCATACCTACTAACTCGAGTCATCAAAAGCCCTCCGCCTACGGCGTCGGGCTTCTAACACTCTCGTTAGTGATACTGTACTTACCTCCCTAGATGCACAATGTACTATTATCGACCGCTCTGAAACATTTAAAAACCTTCTAGAGGGACTCTGTATTCCAACCTCACGGGAATGTAGGTATTTGTTTCTTGGCCACCTATTTAGTATAGCCGACGGCAATGGTCAAATGGTTGATAGTGGCTGTTTTCCTAGCTGTAGATGTTTGTCTGATAGCATTGCAACAGAATGTATTATTATAAATTGTTGAAGGTAGGTAGGTAGGTACTTCTTGAACCTAGTATCTACAAAACGTACTAGAGAGGGAAAGGATACTTTCAGGCACTGTGTGCTTACCATAAGCTGCCGCTGCGTTTTTAACGCGGACTTACTTTCCATCCCGCCCGTAATCGCGTCTTGGGGCGAGCCACCCGTATAGAAAGCACCTATGTAAGTCCGCGTTAATAACGCAGGGGCAGCTCATGGTACGGTTACTGGTTCCACAGGAGGCGAGTAAGGGATGATTTGTCGACTTTTTTCTCGCTCACTAAACAAAGAGTAGATATAGATCCTATGTCAGTAAAATTAACAAATATACCTATACATATATATGTAGATGATCGTTGGCTGTTCTCACTGCCGCTTCCTCAGTGAGGGTTTTTAATATTTTTTTCTGACACTGGGGCGGTGATATGGCGTAAGGACCAACAAACTGTCAAAATAAATACGCGAATTGAATTTTCTATATATTTTGTGGTTTATTTATTCTTAAAACCATTACATAAGGAATAATGTTTTCTAAAATAAATAAACGTTTCCGAGTCAATTCCCATGAAATGCTTTTAGTACTTACCGTTTGGTATTCGGATTTGATAGCTGGCTGCCAAATGGGAAATATAGTTTCCCGTCTGGTAGGATGAAATGGGACTAACTTTCCCATCTCGTATCTGGATTTGGTACAAACCTGGTTACAAACCGGTAATGATAAGTCCCGATTTAAAGCCAGTTACCTATTGGGATTTTAATCCCCTTTCGAAGCTGGTTTGGTAGCCAATCTACTAAAGGATGAAATGAACAAAGTTCTAGTAATTTTGTTTAGTGTCAGTCATTTTGAGTTCCTGTTTTAGGGCCCAATCTTCAGTTCGGCGACCGTTTTCTAGTCGTCATACATTTATGAAATTAATAAACTCCAAATGTAACGATCCAAATGTAATTATAACGATAATGGCGAGACATTTCGAAATTATACTTCAAATAGTCTGGTCCCGCCATTATAACGTTATAATGGCGGAACCAGGTCCTGAATTCTGTCCATATTCTGTCGATTCATATTGCATAATTTAGTACTTACTGAATTTGTACTATTTGGTACCTGTTGTAAAAAAAATTGTACTTCTTTCATTCCAAAATTATATTTGAAATAGTCTGGTTCCGCCAGATCATTTGAAGCAGACTATTTGAAATATAATTTTAAAATGGAAGAGGTACTAATTTTTTTACAAGAGGTATCAATACCAAATAGTACTAATTCAGTACTAAATAATGCAATATGAATCGACAGAATATGGACAGAATTCAGGACCTGGTCCCACCATTATAACGTTATAATGGCGGGACCAGACTGTTTGAAGTATAATTTTGAAATGGAAGAGGTATTATTTTTTTACAACAGGTACCACAAAGTACAAATTCAGTACTAAATAAATATTGCAATATGAATCGATCGAATTCAGGATTTGGTTCCGCCATTATAACGTTATAATGGCGGGACCAGACTGATTGAATATAACTTTGAAATAGAAGAGGTACAATTTTTTTTACAACAGGTACTAAATAGTACAAATTCAGTACTAAATAATACAATATGAATCGATCGAATTCAGGATCCGGTCCCGCCATTATAACGGTTACCTCCAAATACAATTAGAATTTCGATATTTCATGTTCAGTGCCTATGAATCTGACAGCTGTTTGGACCACACGCCTATATAGCGTTGCCTGCAAAAGATCGAAAACCCTAACTTACTGGCCAACGATACAGTAAATATAATAAACAGTAGCCGTACCATGACTTTACAAGTATCGGTAACATTAGGTTTTATTAAATACGTTGAGCAGGCCATCGCGTTCGCTCCTATTTGTAAGCGCGAGCACGATAGAATGCACGTATCGAGTAAAACCTTACGTAATTACGTATCCTTTACTTTCCAGCTCATGGCACGGCTACAGTACCTACCTACTCTTCTGCTGAGAACTAATATTCGCTAAATTTAAATATTGGTGGCCTAAATATATGCATAGCTAAAACATAGGTTTCAATCTGTTGAGTATCGAAAGTTCATCGCCTCGTCTGTTCTTGTATCAACGTCTGTGCTATGTACAAATTGTTTTATATCCATGTAGGAATACTTCAGTAAATAGATGACGAATAGTACCTAATACCAAAGTTTGGGGCTACTATTAACGATGTAATCGAGATAATGGGTTGCCGAATGGTTGACACATACATATTATAGTTTTTATATACATAATATATTCTTGCTCTATATTCTATACTCTGTTTGGTTAGATATTTAAAAAAAGGTAAACAATCTTGCAGTATCTTTTTATTGAAACTACAAGTAGAAAATAAGTTTTACCAAATATACGTAATATAACAAAGGAATACAGTGATTTACATTGTTTTGATTCATTAAGTACCTAGTTTGGATTTTTAAATGCATTTTTCAATAAAAAGATAGTGCAAGATTTTTTACCTTTTTAAAATACCTAACCAAACAGAGTACAAGTGAGACAATTTTTACATTTTGTTTACAAGTGTGATGTTTGCGCCGGTAACCAATTACAATTATGATCTCGTTTATACACTTTTCGACCCAGCGAATATTCGATCCGGTAGCAGTCGAGCCAACGTATATTTGTGACCGAGATTATGGGATGACAATCTCGGTCACAAATATACGTCGATTGTCCAATCGAAACATTAATTTTGATTTTAGGATACATTATTTCTACGATTTTCGATACAGCGAATATTCGATCCATAAAAGCCACTCAATAGCTTTTGGTAACTGTGGTTACCAGCTGTCACTCTTATTTTACATAGGAATAAAAGTAGCAGTTGAGCCAACGGACTTTAAGATACTCCTATAGTGCGTACGTATCTCAGTTCCGATTCAATAGTGACATACGAGGTTACTAAGAGTGGTGACAGTTTTCATAAGAACTCTACCTGAACTTCACTCCACAGAATGTGATATTTTTCTGCGCGAGTGCAAGACTGAATTTTCATAGTAGAGGAGAGTGGGGTACAGTGGATCCCTTTTTTTTACAAATGTTGTAGTGGTGTTATTTTTATTTGTAATTTTCTACATACCTTATTGTCCCACCTATTCCTTAGAGGACACATTTTCCAGCACAAGTATATAATTTACATGTAGCTTTAAAATCATTTTCATTATAAAAAAGTGAACTAAAGTTACCTCTTCAATCAAAAATCACAGAACAGTTCCTAGTTTGAGGTAAAAAAACCAAGAACAAGACTTTTCAGGTATAATTGAAAGTATCTTCCGTTATTTAGTTACTCCAATATTAGTATCACACAGATGAGCAAATTCGTAAAAAAAGAATACCGGATTATTAAAGCGATAAATAAAGCTAATGCAAAATTATCACAGTGCACCTTTATTCACTGTACCCCACTCTCCCCTATTTTTCTGCACAGTCTGGTTGGTACTGTATGCAGATATTTTCTCGCATAATGCATTCGCATAATATAGTTTGATGTTGGTGTTGAAATGTAGACCTCTTTAACTCTTGTCGGTTTCGATCGCCGACACTCATGTAGAAAATGCTCACTTTCATCACTTGTATTCAGTAACAATATTTATTCGGCAAAACACAGCTCATAATAATGTCGAAAATTAAATAGTATATAAACATTGTACTTCATTAAAAATATATGAATGTTTCTTGTCACCAAGTTCAATACCATTTTCTTGAAACGTGTTCCGTTACATTTTCATTAGGTTCTTTCCGCTGAAGTATCTTCCCAATCTTCAACTGTATTTCAATATTTAACTGAAAAAATATGATTGTATAAATATAAGTATGGTTGCGACATTAACAAGCCAAAGAAAAAGGCAAGTGTCATGATTTGGCAAGTAACGATTAAGTTAGCGTTTACTCGATACGTAAAGTAGGCGCTCGGCGCTTGATTCATGATGTACTGGAGCATCATGTGAGCGTGATAAAATGCTTTATGTATAGAGTAAACTCTAACGCTGAACAAAGTGTGCCCCGCCTGGAAAATGCCAGTGTTATGACCAGCCAGGTCAACAGATTTGACCCAGTGTGACTTTTTTTGTGGGGTGAGGTGAAACGGCGAGTATACGTTGAAGAGGCCCAAGTCCAATAATAAGAGCATTTTGATGAACTTAAAAGTGAAAACTTGTGATGGGAAATATCGAAGGAAACATTCATGTAAATTAATTAATAAGCATGAGAAATGGACTCCATTAATTAGGTATGTTTTTTTGATTCCAATCATTGTACATAATAGTAGTTTATGCAACTGTACGTAATGCCTGATTACGTATAGTTGCATACACTACTTTATCTACACACATATCATAAGTGCTCTAAGATGCGTTCAGAAACAGACCCTTCTCATACTTGGCTCTCGACTTTTGCGGCAACAGGTTGTTAGTTGCTGTCATAGCTGCATTGAGTATGTCCGGTGGAGTGCTCATATCGTTATCCGAGTCACTGCCACTCATTATCAAATAATTATCAGTATTATCACAAAGTATTTACACCTTTTCACAATTTTTCACTTGTAAGGCAATAAACAAAAGGCAGGAATGGCACCGATTTGAATTTCTGTATTTTTTTTAAATCATAGACAATCGAATGATGTCCCTATTCTTGTGTCACTCGATATGAAAATATCGTCCGATTGTTACTAAAAAATATACTGAATTAACTTATTGTGTTGATGACTGGCTGAATATTTATAGATACCAGAATAGGCACCCCACTTGAATCTGACAGCTGTTCCAAATTTAAAACTCATAACCTCCGGAAAAATCGTATATAATGTTAACTTTATGTATGTGCCAAGTTCTGATGGTGGGTAATGCTGGTCATTGTCTATTGTTTCTGGACGCATTTTAGAGCACTTAACGATATTTGTGTAGATAAAGTTGATTTAAAATTTTGAAATACGCCTCAATAAAGAAAGTTTCTGTGCTACTTTGTAATTTTATCACGTTTCCCAGACATAATTTAAAACATTCGACAAATTTGTCAGCCTCCGTAGCCTAGTTGGTAGTAACCCTGCCTACGAAGCTGGAGGTTCCGGGTTCGAATCCCGGCGAGGGCATTATTTGTGTATTTATTTATCACAAATATTTGTTCCTTGGTCATGGTTGTCTATGTATTTAAGTATCTATATGTATCTATCTATTATATATATCGTCGCCTAGTACCCACATCACAAGCCTTAATTGAGCTTACCTTGGGACTAGGTTGATTTGTGTAAGATGTCCCAAGATATTTATTTATTTATTATTTATTTATTTATAACACACAGAAAATTCTTTATTTTGACGGGCCTAAGCCCGTGCAAGTAAGACGGAGGATTTGGGATCTAGTAAGATATTTTTGCCAAGTCATAATGATAAGTTGATACTCGATGCACATTACCGCCGCCGCTTTTCCAACCCGCCATGCCGCGTGCGATGACGTTTTAAATAAATAGGTGCCAGTTCGTGTGTTTTGCTAGTTATGCACATTGATAATGCGCAATGCGTCCAAATTTCCTGTTAGGTTTGCGGATAAGTTAAAACATTGCTCATTAATCCGTCGAGGCAAACAGTCGTGTTATTACCTATTACTTTGCAATTTAAAATCGTACGAATTAAATATTGACCTCGATTCTCACGATCTGTGTCACACGTGATTGGGCAGTGCAAATAAAAATGGACTCATAGTGTTTCCATCGAGTTAACAATGGGTGACAACAGCCCATTTTCCAGAAATTCGAAGATGCAACGTAGCCCTCCCTCCACTCCAGTACCTTCAACCGCCAGAAATCAAGATGACCTAACGACAAGTGCTAGAGTGCAGAGCAACCTCGACGCTGTATCTACGCCGGAAATTCGGAACTGGATGAGTGCCATTGAGCAGTGTCTGAATGAAATATGTTGCATTTCGACCGAGGGTAAATTGAACTCTGACCAAAAATTAAAAATCCACAATCTCTGCCGTAAAGTAGCCCATGGTACTGGAAACTTGGCGGTTAATTATCAGGCACTTAAACAGAAAGCATTGCTACAACAACGTGACCTCCATTCTCTTGAAGAAAAGCTAGACCTATCTGAATCCATCCGAGCCCTCAAACTAACGGTCGAGACTTCAACCAGACCTGCTACCGATGCGCCGCCTTCCTTCGCCGACATGGTAAAAACGAATAATAATAGTCAGATCCGTCCTAGCAATTTGAGCTCAGTGGCAATCTACCCTAAAGATAATTCCAAATCGAGCGAAGATACGAAGAGCTTAGTACAAACGCTGATTAATCCCGGACAATTGAAACTCCACGTCAGAGCACTACGTAAAGTAAGAAATGGTGGAGTTATCATTAGCACCGACTCCAAGGATGATATCGAAAAACTGAAACGGACTTTCAAGACCACTTCCCCGGACCTCACCGTCGATGAACCCTTTAAGCGCAGGCCCAGAGTTGTAATAGTGGGCGTACCGGCAGCTCTACGAGAACAAGATGTTTATAATTGCTTGTATGACCAAAATCTTGCCGACAAGCTCACAGACTTAACTAGGGACAACATCTTAACTAGTATTAAACTAAGCCATAAGTCTGGTAAGAAAGATGCGGATACCTGTAACTACGTCATAGAAGTACCAGCCCTAATCCGCAAAGCTCTCATTACTCAGGGCCGAGTTTTCATTAATTGGTCATCTTGTCCTGTGAAAGACTTCACTATTGTCACTAGATGCTTCAAATGTCAGCAATATGGCCACGCCGCCAAGACTTGTAAGCAACCAGAACAAACATGTGCACATTGTTGTAGTATAGGACATTCGGACAAGGCGTGCCCTCTCAAAGGAGAACGTCCCAGCTGCGCAACATGTAAGCTCTATAAGAAGCCCAACGACCACAAGACAGGAGATCCAGAGTGTCCAGCAAGGAAAATGGCCGAGCGTCGATACATTTTCTCAGTCGACTATGAGGGGGCCTAAATTTTTAGCTAAGATCATATTATTTAGCCTATTATTATCTAGAAAAATGTACTAAATTTCTAACATAACATAATCAATAACCCACTAACCTAAACACCTGTCGCTATGTAAGCAAATAATTACGTGCTACTATTCGACCTACTTTACTTTGCCCGTGCGCATTGGCGTTGACGTTGCAATATTTGTAATGTCGAATCTAAAATAAACTGCATAATATGTAAATTGAATATACCTAAATATTTTGTAGGTATCACCTGTTACAAGTGATAACCGAATTTAATATTTGTCTTTTTGTGTATGATTTTATTTTGTTAATTTGCTCTCATAATTAGTTTATAATATCTTTGCCTGAGATACAGGATCTTCCTAGTTCAGGCGCGTCACAACTATAATTCCTAATATATAATAATGTTAGCACTTTGTCATACTAGCTATAAGGAAATTAATCAATAAATTTTTTTATTTCAGTTTTTTTGTACCTACTAACAAAAAATGCTAGTATTCTGTAACTTGGACTACTATTACGTATGTTGATTTTTTGTACTGGTCTACTGGAAAATAAACCTTGAAAATAAAATTCAAATTTCAATTACATTGGTGACAGACGTCCTTTCAGGACGCCTACACAGATCAGGGGATAAGGTTTAAATTTATCAACATTATTTATTTCTCATTTCTAATACCTACCCTCCATACTTAACTTTAGTGGGTATACCTGCTTAGCCAATTTTGCTATTTGATATTGTCGCTTATTGGAAAGGATGTCGATTAATTTAACCATACCGATAACTCTTTTCACAAAATAATTATTGCCGAGTGATTTAAAAATGCCACGAAGAAAAAAAACCTGTGACGAAATGGAGCTGTGGAAAAATATTATCCTGAATTACATGCCAAATTATACAATTATGTCACAGGGTGGATACGGCATACAAAAACTAAATCTGACATTTGTCTGTGCCTATGTGTGCGTACGGGTATGTCTGTACAAGCGCAACTCGCAAATCACGCAACAGGGCTGCCTCAGATATGGCAGATTAACTAGTTGGTACTTAAGTAACAAATGAATATATACTTTAACCTGTACAATACACATTTAGTAATTTCTAAGTTAGTATATAAATAAAATACTCACTTTCACCACAGAATAAGTAATTATAGCACATCTCCAATTCTAACGGAACAGAACACCGCAACCCAAGGAAACTATTGTTTTTCTCACGTCCAAGAAATATCACTTTTTTAACACCATTTTATCATTGTTACACGTGTCATCTACATAATAGTTACATATTGTGATAAACATTTTCATGTTAGTTTTAACATCTGCTTCGATAATATTGATGATGATTTTAACCAGCTTCGAGTTCCCTCGCACTTCCTCCAACTTCATCATCAGGCCTATCTTGTGGTATTTGACCCAACTGCTAATCCTAAAAAGCCAACATAGCATATCATTATCTGAAACCAACTCCGAGTTCCCGCGAACTTCCTTCAAGTTCATCACCAGACCCATCTTGTGGTATTTGACCCAACTGCTAATCCTCAAAAGCCAACACAACATATCATTATCCTTAACCAACTCCAAGTTCCCTCGCACTTACTCCAAATTCATCATCAGGCCTATTTTGTGATATTTGACACATGCTCACCAAGAGGATCCTAAAAAGCCAACAGAACATATCATTATCTCAAACCAACTCCGAGTTCCCTCGCACTTACTCCAAGTTCATCATCAGGCCTATCTTGTGGTATTTGACCTAACTGCTCATCCTATAAAGTCATCGTAGGATATCATTGTCTCAAACCTATTCCGAGTTCCCTCAAACTTCGTCCAATTTCATCATCAGGCCTATCTTATGACACGGAACCCAACTGCATACCAAGATAATACTAAAAAGCCAACATAACATTTATCGATGTCAAATCAACTCCGAGTGCCCTCGTACTGCCTTCGAGATCAATCATTGTCAGGCCCATCGGTGGAATCACATGGGCGATGAGCGTTCCTGACTCAAAAAACCTGCGTTAAAAAAACTGTCCATATTACGTACTTACACAATAAACTATAAAAAAATTGAATCAAACGACTTGTTTACTTACTACTAACTACGTAAAAAACTACAAACTACAGCTTACTACTGAATAATCTAATCTAAAAAAGATTGTAAAATATTACATTGCTAAAAATCAATCCTTATTTTAATCTCTATTCCGTAAACCCGGTTAAACTTACTTTAAACAAAGCACGTGGTCACGGTAATTAACGAAACCAACATTGTCCCACCACTAATGGTACACGTGCTTCGTAAGAAAGCAATAGCACATTGCATTTTTGATTTGATAAATGGGACAGAAGTACTATGTAGTATGACTTTTCTGCGGAATGTAGTTCAGTCTATTAGACTAGCGGCCCATGCTGAAAAAAATATGGGTCATTTGAACCACCAGGTGACCTATCCAGAACGATATAAGAGCATAAAATAATAAGATTCAGCACTATGCCGTCACTTGTAAGCTGTCCAACTGACTCCAGGGTCGCGTTTTATAAAGTTACAATTTACAATTTCGCTGTTTGCCTCTCTTTCTAGCCAATATGTGCGTGCGTTAGAGAAGCAAACAGCGAAATTGTAAATTGTAACTTTATAAAACGCGACCCTGGTGAGAATTTAAAAGTACAGGTAGAGTGAGTACATTTTGGTCATATATTTTTGTACGGCATTCTTACCACCGATAGATCCATGAAAAATAATAAGGAAACGCACAGTGGCGTACAAAAATTGTGCGCCACAAAGTATGATTTTTTTTTTATTTTCCGACATTCACCAGGGTAAATTTGGCCATTTGATTTTGTACGGCATCTGTGTCATACTATTTCAATACTGCTTCTAATTCATTATTCCGCAACGCCGTACAAAAATCATGCGACAAGGGAAAAAATCGAGGGTTGCAATCCCCTCTCTTTCCGTAGTCCAGGGGGTGATTTACAAAAGTACGGCTTCGCGTTCCAAAACATAATCTAGCACTCAAAAGTACTATTAAAAATATTGCTGTCAAAAAATGATAGTCCATTTGAATGTATATCAATAATCATCTTCATTTCATCGTATCCTTGATTTTTACAGCTGTAAAATCATTTGATCCTGTACGGGAACTTCTTTTTTAACATGATGTTGTAAAACACAATCCTTACATAGTATTGCCGTTCAAAATAAACCGTTCTAAAAAGAATTATAGAGAAATACAAAAGCTGAAATTTTGCAAATTAATGTAAAAGTATAAATATCATAGATTAATGAAATATAGCAATTTTTTACATTTTATCCCTTGTTTTAAATAACATTAACATAGATAAATTAGATGTCCAGCAGTGGACGTCTTTTGGCTGAAATGATGATGATGATGAGATAAATTAGGAAAAAATAATGCCGTACATTTTTATGCAGACCATATATTTTAGGCTGATGAAAGTCACGCTACAATTTTAAGGGTACTTTATGGCCATCTGATGCAGTGCGGTATTAACATATTTTTGAAGAGAACAATTGATAATATGATAAAATCACTATGACGTCTAGCAGAATTGAAACGTTGTGTATATTATGTCCAAGAATTGAAAATGAAAAATCCCAGTATCAACAGTTATGTATACTTTTTGGTTTAATATACACTTCAAACGTTATTGATACATACATATAATATATAATTGATTTGTTTCATTGTAATGATGTCAATAAATAAAACAATGATTTTTTAGAAAAAATCTATATATTTTATGATAATAATATATTTTTTTTAAGAAATTAGATAAATTTATGCAGTATTGGAATCAGTTACTCAGTTGTTATCGGAATCAACGTCTTCATCGACGTCCGAATTAACTTATCTATTATTTTCTGAAACATAAATATGTATTTGTCAAAATCCAAGTCTTACGTACAAATTTAAGATGTAAAGATTTATTTACCTATGACGTCATCACTTTTATAGTTTCTAACTAGGAACCTAGAATCAAGAAAAGACTATGACTATTAGTAAAAATAAAATATCTAAATGCCGTATAAAAAAAATCACCTTACATTTCGTACAGTTTTTTTTTCCCTTTGGACCAACGAAAATATACGGCATATGAAAAAATATTATCTATGCATAAAATACTTTCAAAATAAATTTATTTCATGTTGTGTCAAATCACCCCCTGGACCACGGAAAGAGAAGGGATTGCAACCCTCGATTTTTTCCCCTTGGTACATCATTTTTGTACGGCGTTGCGAAATAATGGATTAGAAGCAGTATTGAAATAATATGACACAGATGCCGTACAAAATGAAATGACCAAATTTACCCTGTTGATAGTCGGAAAATAAAAAAAAATCAGACTTTGTGGCGCACAATTTTTGTACGGCACTGTGCGTTTTCTTATTATTTTTCATGGATCTATCGGTGGTAAGAATGCCGTACAAAAATATATGACCAAAATGTACTCACTCTACCTGTACTTTTAAATTCTCACCAGGAGTCAGTTGGACAGCTTACAAGTGACGGCATAGTGCTGAATCTTATTATTTTATGCTCTTATATCGTTCTAGATAGGTCACCTGGTGGTTCAAATGACCCATATTTTTTTCAGCATGGGCCGCTAATCTATATTTTTAAATTAGAACTTCTTGTTGTCTTTGCATACCAATTCACACAACACTCCATGTAAAGCAGTGAAATGCACTTTTTCGGCTTTTTTATTGCCAAAAACGAGCGCTATTTACGGGTCTGTTACTTAGTCGCAACTGAACAAGCACGACGAGCGCCGCGTCTAAGTATATCAGTGCGAGAAATATAACTGCTGGTGACTGCGAGTCGCCTTATAGGTAATGAAAGTCTACAGGAGGTGGTCTGTGACCAGCAAGAAATGCTACCCTTTGTTTACGAGTAGGAGCATATTAAATATCAACCTTGTGAAAAAATGATCATTTCGATCATAGCCCATGATGCATAGTTTTCGTCTAGTCACACACAAAAAAATCAATATCCTGGGACATTTTCACACACATCGGCCTAGTAAACGGTACGCTCCATTAAGACTTGTGGTGTCGGTATTTTTGGATTGTATTGTATTCAGGGCATTTTTTAGCGTCTCGACATCAAACGTGCATATTTTGCGTGGTGCCAACGCTGGCCCAGTAGGTACTTGTTGGAGACCTCACATACATCCTTGTTTTTTATCGCAGATGTATGGAGGTTCGTCACGATGTTTTCCTTCACCGTAAAGAACTTGTGAATATAATATAATATGACATACATAAGCTTATAAAATAAAGTAAATGATTCGGGCTGGGGATTGAACCCAAGACCGCTGCGTAGTGTGCATTTTACCGTCCGACAACAAGCGCTATTATTTGTGATGAACGACGATATAATGAATAATACATAGATATACAGGGTTACTTTTTCACCAGTACAATAAATAATAGTAGACTAAAATACAAATTACTAGCATTTTTTTGTTACTACCCCTTCAAAAAATGCTCGAACTTATCCGCAAATCTAACAAGAAATGTGAACGACTTATTACGCATCTATCGACGTGCATAACTAACGTTTATTTAATTAAATTTTACGTTTAATTATTTAACTTTTCATTCATTCATTAATTCATTCGTTCATTCATTCATTCCAAATATATATTATTAGTAGGTATTTACTAACGATCACTAAAGTTAGCAGTGTACGGAGATATAGAGAGACAGGGGTTCCTGTTGTATCCCCACACTAAAAAACGGTATACATTACGTAAAATAAATATTATTCTAACAATAAGTTTAGTGTCTCCCTGGCACAATTATTTGGAGTTTTCAAGAGATTTTTATCTATTTCTATATTGCATAAACAACCGCTTTTGATGACAAGGTCACATACCTAAAGACACCACATACCATAAGGTGAAAGTGCAAATAAAACATCATCATTTTACGTGTCCTCTATAGATACTTACCGTAAAATTTCATTTTTTTCATCGTTCTGTCGATGTCGGTGGTATAAAAATATACATGTACATGCCACATTTAAGCTTTCTAGTTGATACTAAAGGTGCATGCAGACCAAAAGAGCATTCGCTGTTCTATCCCCCACTCTACGAATTCAACGAATCTCGTTTCGTGTAACGATCGAATTTCGTAGAGTTGGGGGTTAGAACAGCGAATGCTCTTTTGGCCTGCATGCACCTTAACGATCGCCGAGCTTAGCCACGGACGGACAAATAGACACACATACTGGAATATAAGGGACTGTGGGTTGAACTCTCAAATCTTTTTCTTATAATGAACAGACGGTCACCTTCATCATCATCATCACAGAGTTATTCACTTGTCGTTGGAGTATCTTCCAGCCCTCTCTTTCCCGTGCAAGATATGCATAACGTTTTTTTTACTTGGCACCGACTTCTAAGAAATCTGTAGGGTACCTAGCCATAATATTTTATTTCAATGAATAGGGTAAAAGGTTTAAAGGTTTGTGTAGGAAATCCTAAGAAGTAGGAACTAAAATTATTTTTGACTTTTTAGTTTGGGCGAATTTTTGAAGGCGGTTTTATTTTTATTTTAAAATATTTTATATTTACACGGGAGTGCGTATCTTTTGTTCGTGTTTGTAGCCGATAGTTCATAGCTTAGTAGCTCGCGGTGAGACCGATGCCTTACCTAACCCACTTTGTCCTACCCAGTTCTAACCTAACCTAACGTACTTTGATACAGTAGTGACTTACTAATGAGATGGCAGTTCTAACCTAACCTAACGTACTTTGAGATAGTAGTGACTTACTAATGAGATGGCAGTTCTAACCTAACCTAACCCACTTTGTCCTACCCAGTTCTAACGTAACCTAACGTACTTTGATATAGCAGTGACTTAATAATGAGATGGCAGTTCTAACCTAACCCACTTTGTCGTAGCAGTGAATTCCTAATGAGATCGCAATTGTTCTAGTCTAACCTTACCCAGTTTGCCACAGCAATAATGAACGGTAGTCAAGATCGTAGTTCTAACCTAACTAACCAATCACCTCATCTTTTTCTTAACATTGTCTTATTACATCGTTATAATAAGTATATGTACCAAACCCAATCTACCATAATAGATAATGCATTTCTGCCTAACGTAAAATATATGTATGTGAAGTAAGTTTCGGAGAGTTGTATACACGGTGTTACGTCAGCATTCCGAAAGATTTTAATGCTGGATTCCTGACCATATTTAGAGTCTTTAATGTTATATAAAATTTCCTGAATTCGGCTTGGTTTCAGAGATAATCAACCTTTTTTCGAAATAAGTTTTTCGACGTAACTCGTCATTTAACTTCTTTTGAATTACAATGCTACCACAATGTGTTCTAATATTACCACACCTTTTGCCTGACAATCAAAAAATACGAATAGACTTGACGAAATAACCTGTAGGTACCTAAAAAAACAATTGAAATAAATAATTTAAACAAATTGTTGTTATGATAAAAAGTACTGGAAATGTTAAAAAATATTCAAATCGGCCTAAAAAAAAGAAAAAAATTTTTTTTTGGTGGAATTGACATAAGGTCTCATAATATTTTGTGTTTATTTTGATGTCTAGAATGCATAGTTAAAATCTTTCGCAGTGCTCGCGTAACACCGTGTATAATTATGTACCTATGCCAAAAATATGGAAATCCAATTTCTGCGAAATAACACATGACCTAAATAATAATATGCCAAAATAGTTTCTGGCAAAGTAATATTCTAAATATTGTTTACAAAAATTTATTATGCCAAGTCTCTTATAACATAAGCGTTTCGAAAAAAAAATGCCATATAGAGGGATTAGAGGGAGCCCTAAACAGACAGAGAGACAGACAGACATACAAACAATGATTTTGAAACTTTACAAAATAAACACACCGTCAGGTGGGCATCAAGTCATGTGGTAATTATTTATGTATGTCATAAGAAAAGTTATAGTAACTGTACATTGCAAGCACTGCACATCCCCCCGACAGCATTAAATATAATTGCTGTACCCACGATCACGCTGACTTAATACACTTATTTTAAATACTTTATTCGTTAACGTTTATACGTCCGTAGCTGATACTCTTCATGCGGTAGTTTACAATAAATTATATCATAACCATAGATCAGTGATTTTATTTATCACATCCACCATCAAGAATGGGGCAAGTGTTGGGCTCGTACGGTAACTTAAACTCAGATCACATCATCAGTCTATAATTAGTCCACTGCTGGACAAAGGCCTCTCGTATTAGGTACCTAAGCATACGGATGCATTAGGAAGTAAATACCCATAATCGCCACGCAGGGCAAGCTGTTGCCCATCATCCAATATTCAATAAATAATGGTCAGTGACACTTCGAATCCCTTAGTTGACTATTAGGGCACCCACGGGAAGAGTTGGGGTGGTAACAAATGTATTTCTATTGCCATCACCACACGGCCACTCAACTTATACTCATTACATACCATTTTACAAGAATCAGTTGTGAAATTCAGACGGATGCAAAATAATATTTTCTGAATCAGAGTTCGCGTATTATAATAAGAATTGTTTCCCAGCGGAAATACTCTAGATCTTTAAGTTCAATGGGTTCAAACAAGTTTTAATTTCTTAACAAGCCATGTGGACAGCACAAAAAATATTTTAACTACCTACCTATTTGCAGAAAGTATATTTTAAAATAAATATACAAAACCTTGCCTATCAATAATTATGTTTACACATAGGTAAGTAGGTGACTATCAAATTTGCTCAGTGTATTTTACAGGGATCTGTTACGAATTGAAACGGTCACATGTACAAAAATCATGCATTCAAACAAAGAAAACAGGTGGGCAGGCAAATCGACAGGCAAACTATAACTTTCAGCCAGGCTATGAACAGGCACAGAGACGAACAGACAAACAGATCTTCTGATTTCATTAACGTGGAGGTTTATTTAGTTTTTAGGTCATGAAGACTTCAAATTTGAGAATTTAGGTATTCAGTTTAAATCAACGTTTTCTTCCGTATGTATTATGAAATTTATGAATTAAAAAACCCACCAAGTGCGAGTCGGACTCCGTACCATTATCAATTTATCATAAAAAATACAGTTAAAACAACCTATCTCAAAAACTATAAGAGATACATCTTGTCTCTTTTTCGTTAATTAAATACGAGTATATGTATTTTACCATCTCTTTTACGCATTATGAAGTATGAAGATAAGTGTTTGTCAACTATCAATAAATTGTAGGAGGTGTATGGTGTGAAGTATTTATTTCGCTCATTTTGTTAGAGTAAGACGTATCTTTACTTATATATCATTGGCGGTTCATACAACACAATCCTCACCAAATATCATTACTTCCGAGTATTCCATTTATTGTTTCCGAGTAAATTGGATGTGACGGACAGACACGGACAGAGACGGACATGACTTGTCGAATATAAGGTTTTCGTTTTTTGCAATTTTGGCAACGGAACCCCAAAAACAGTTTGCTAAATTAGGAGACGGTTATGAATAAAGGGGTTATAATCTTCCATATCACTACATAATATAAAACAAAGTCGCATTCTCTTGTCCCTATATCCCTATTGTATGCTTCAATCTTTACACCTACGCAACGGATTTCGATGCGTTTTTTTAATCGATAGAGTGATTTAAGAAGAGAAGGTTTTAGGTAGACTATAAAACTTAAAATTATTTGAATAAAATAGTCTGCAAGTATAAAACCTGATAGGTTATCATTATAGGTCCATAAGAGATTGCCTAATCTAAAATCATAATGCCATGTTCATACCTACGTACAGATTAATAAAATTAGGACTCCAACTATTCAATAATGTATTTAAGTATTTGTATGTATCTATTCTATATTACATATTTTGTAGTTTAGTTCTCACACAAGCCTTGATGGAGTTTATTGTGGCACTAGGTTGATATGTGTAAGATGGTCACATGCTAAATATATTTATTTGTTCATATACTAATCGTCCAATAATAAAGAAATATATTTTTTTTAAATTATGTTGTTATTATTCGAAACACGACAAAACATAGCTATATAAATATTTAATTATTTTTAGTGTTTCTTGTTATATCGGCAATATTTTAGGTAGGTACAATCAGCAGCAGATATTGCTTAACGAGTAGGGTGTTCACAATGATCTTAACACACTCTAATAGTCGTGCATAGTTTATTTTGAAAACTCTGCCCGCTTAGCAATATCTGCTGCTGACTGTACATCATCTGAGAAAATTTCAACTAATTATCCATTAAATACATATTGGTGATAGACAGACAGATGGACAGACAGTGAAGTATGAAGATGCCCAGGATCGCGCAAAGAGGAGGAAAGGTAGGTACGGACCCTGGCAAAAGCCGGGATAACGATAGGTAGAAACAGAAGAATAGCCTTCATAATAATATTACAGAAACGTGATTAAACTTAATGTTTGTACAAGTTATTTTCCAGTCATCCTTGTCGCACACGCATATTGGCGCGACTGGTGCGAGCAAGAGGGGAAGAATAGTAGTAGTAGTAGTAGTTGCATTTCGATGCAAGTGCAAAAAAAAAAAAAATTTCCACGAGGATGAAAGTCAATCACCCGAGTTAAAAATAAGTTTTTACACGTGTATCGAACGACTTTTCTCATAACAAGTGCCTTAAAAAGAGAAATTAACGTACGAGAAGCGTGCGCAAAATTTTACTTCTCCGCACTAGTTAGGAAAAGTAAGTTACGCAGTCAATAAAGCTAGCTCATATCACAATAATATAGGAGGCGGGGACTGGACGCTAGGTAGGTCGACTTGTGGAGGAATGCCCCATGATATTAGTATAATAAATATGTTGTTTGATAACAGCCTAAAACAAGCCATAATAATACCGCGAGTTATTTTCATCGTTTGTTTTCAAATTGTTCCAGTAATATGGTTTCTAAACCAGAGCTACTTTACTTTTTATTTTAATTGCGAGAAATTAAAATATACTAATTATTCATAGGTACACAATAACACGATAATTTTAACTGTGACTCTGCTCGGTCTGAGACGCTCATTTTGAGAGGTTGCCGACAGTATGCAGCGCGCAGCGCCGTCTCACATGGTGATTGGTTGATTTGAAAAGGTAATGTCTTTGAGTGGACAGTTTGAATGAAATTATTTGAAAATATTACATGCGTAGCTAAAACTTTAGTATTGCTTTGTAAGTCTAATGACAGTAATGACTGTTGGAATATGTCAAGATTGTCAAGTGAAAAGTATATGGGTATTGTTATCTATTACATATTATAGATTGACAAGTTACACACCTATAACATACTGAATACTTTCGCTGTCCTGCAATATATGTGTACACATAGTTATTTAAGCTACAGTTAGTCTCTAATACGACGACATTAGGTTCATATGATATGAATTCCATAATGAATTATACAACTCTAAAAGTAGTAAACACTCACTGAGTATTAGTTGCACAAATAATTGGGGTTTGATTGGTGGAATCTGATGTTTCAGGCTCGTGAGTTTGGTCGGTCTTAATATCCCGCCAAGCTGCTATCCTCCTGAAATTGTCACATTGGTGAATTTAATTTATTATACCTCCCTATCTGTTCTTTTTATTGAAATTAATAATAACTGACAAAGTTCGTGTCGCAATTGGCAATAGAATAAAGGTAATAATATGTATATCTACTACAGAATCATTTGAATCGTTACCTAACACAAAGATTAGCTGGCAAATTTAATGTGAGAGTAAAATGTGAGAGTGTCATAAATATAGAAGAAAAAATGTTCTAACTACTTTAAAAGCGGCTCGGGTATTCCGATAAACTCTTATCGCAGTACACGTGAGTACAGTTGTACTTATTAAATAGGTGTTTTAACTATTACGCTTCAAATTTTAAATTTTCGCTACGGCGAGATACTTACTATGTGGTGCCATGGTGAAGGAGTAACCCCGCTTCTACTCGACGCTTTTTCTTTTCCCCCCCAGATCAACGGTGTTTTCGGTACTCATTTTTATTCGTTCTGCCCATCGTTGTGGGCATGTTTATGATATCGATTTTATTCGAAACGAACACTTTTGCCTTGACTTGTGGAACAAAATTGCAAAATGTTGACTCATAGATGACATTGACTTTGCTGTGACAAATGAACAAAATATTTTGTGACCACTTACCAAAAAGTATTTTACGCGTCCATTTAAATTAAAGTCGTCAGCCTCGGTAGCCGAGTTAGTTGTGACCCTATCTATGAAGCTGGAGGTTCCGGGTTCGAATCCCAGTGAAAGCATTATTTTGTGTATTTTTTTTATCACAAATATTTGTTCCTTGATCGTGGCTCTCTATGTGTTTAAGTATCTGTATGTAGTTACATGATATGTATCATCGCTTATTTCTTATTACCCACAACACAAGCCTTAATTTAAGCTTAAGATGTCCCGATATATTTATTTGTTTATTATTATTATTAATTTATAGCCACTTATTTTATTTATTACCTCTCAGATATTAATTAGTACCTATCATATTAATGTGCTCCTTTCTTCCAAACTGTTGTACAAGTTACGCTAAATGAGAATTAAAGTGAGCATCATAGTTAGATACAAAAGTAGCTACCTAACTACCTACTGGCTGTAATTCATAAAAAATACTGACCGATATATTGTATTTTGAGATCCGACCTGGCGAATCGAGGGATAAAATTTTACCGGATATTTTATTTGATAAAAACAATAACAACATACCTATTTTATGAATTACGCTTACTTTTAATAATCCATCTATTGACCGAATATATTACTAATTAGTGAGGTCATTTAACTAGCAGTTTTAAAGTGACATCTGTGATGGATATGGTTAAACTTACCTTGTCATCTGCCTCCATGTTAGTTTTCATGGATAGTATTATTCACGCACATATACAAAGGCAAAGAGCGAAATTGTATCAATTTTCAAATTGATAATTCAGAAATACTATACCACTTTTTGGACTTTTTTTTACATACGCGCCATCTACGGGATACGTACAACTTACTAGCAAGGTTCAAAATTACAAAAAGTCTACTAATTAACAGAGTTAATGTCGACAAATTTGTATGAAAATCGCACAGGGACATCCACCTTAAAGGAGCATTCCATGAAAACATCTACTTTTTGTCGCTTACGTGTCGCTATGGTAGGTAGCTACCCTAATAAAATATGCTAGCTGCTAGGAAACACTGTCAATCTTAAAGCCTTGATATGTTATTATTTATACTGTAACTCGGCTTACTAATTTAATTTTTCAAAAGTATTGAAAAGACAGTGTCGCTTACGACACGTTTTCAAGGAATGCTCCTAAAGATGGCCACACTACTCGTCTCTTTCTAATCGATACAATCAACGTGAGAGCCACTACAAGGCCGCAAATTGTTGTCATTCAGCAGTTATGCTAGCAGCCCAAGTTAAAAAAATAATTTCTGAACAGACTAGCTACGTCAGTTCTGACAAATTCTTTCAAAATGCATTTCCCATATTTATTTACATTTTAAAGCTTGTTATTGTAAATCAATCAGTAAAATTAAATGTTTTTTTATTGTTTCAAATTGAAAGTGATAAATAAAAATGTTCAAGTACTTTTATTCTACATTAGTTCAGATAAGACATTTAGGAGAATGCTACCCGTTCGTATTTACAAGTATTTTATTTATCGGATAATGCTATTTTTATTTAGTTTGAGTATGTAGATTCAAGCTGAAATACTTCCTGAGGATTTTATTAGTAATTTTATAAGGTGTCTTTTACGAAGGTACCTATTGAATGATCAGCATAGGTATTCCAAAAAGGTTTTTTTATTATTTTTGTGATTAAAGCGTTTCTCCGCCAGTAAACAGAAATATGGCTAGTTTAAATAAACCAGTTTACTTTATAGTAGCTATTTACCAAGACTTCGGCTTAAAATATACTAGCCCTAGGGAGTACCTAAAGCTCGGTAACTGAAAAGTAACGGATTACATTAAAGTAAATCCGAAATTAATATAACGGTTTCTTCTTCTTCTTTGTCGTTAACACTCTTGCCAGAGTGGTCGTGGTCATCACTTCAGCTGTTGGTGGCAAGCTTTACAACACGTCGCCACTCCTCTATGACGGCCGCCCTCCTCGTGCATTCATGCAGTGATGACGAGCCACGGTTACAATTATTATGTTATATTTCAGAATACAGAAACCCCGCCATTTAATATGCTTCAAGCAATGGACGGCAGAAATGGTGATGAACATTATTAGCAGTGCGATTAATCTGAAATACAATTGCTGTTATAAAGACACGCATTGTAGGCGAATGGTAAGTACACTCAGCGTCAAATATCTATGGGGGCGAATTTTTATTTTGTTGTAGTTTTGTTCAAATTTTCCAAGTTTGGATATTTTCATATTTTTTCTACTCAGAAACGCGAGCTCTTTCGATCCTCATTTGCAGAAAAATGTGTCCCAAGAATTCCATATAACCATACCTGGGATAACTGGGGGCAAGTTATAGGGATTTGATATCGATACAAAAGATGTCGATATAATTATAATAAAATATGTGCTTATTGAACATTCTCGATTAGGTACAGTACAGAGGTTCGATGTCATGTCATGTCTGATATCGGGCCCCTTCAGATAGTAAAACTATGCAGAATAGATGTCATTTTAATCAAAATACAATTTAAATATTGAAATTTTAATATTTATTGTATATTTTGAAAACTATTTTAAAATAAACGCGTAAATACATGTTTAAATTATTTTTTTTTATTTTAATTGAGGAGTAAGTACCTAATATTTATTTATACCGATTAACATTTTGATGTTGTTATTTACAGTAACATCGATATATTTTTAGTCGATTAAATATTTTGCTACATCACTTTCGTATAAATGCCCCGAGTTATCCCACGTATGCATATAACATTTTTTTGTCTTCCACCATGGATTAAATATTTAGCTTATGCTTCCACTGACTTACGATCGAAGAAAGTGTATGAAAAATAGTAACTCAATGGAATTCTTTTTTGGAACACTTTTTTATTTCTATCAGGATCGAAATAGCCCGTGATTCTGAGTAGAAAAAATGTAAAAAAAACAAATTTTGAAAATTTTCAAAAAACGACAACAAAATAAAAATCCGCCGGTACGGCTACAGTAGCCGTCCCATGAGATTGCACGGCGTTATCCCCTCGTCAGTGACGACAAAAATGGCGAAAAGTCGTTGTCTGTGGAGCCCAGTTCGGGCCTTGTCACAGACAAGGATTACCAGGCCACCGATTCTAAGAAACTGCCCGTACAACGGCTCTTTCGCACAACGGCTGCTCAAGGGCAAGTTTTCTATCTGTCCTATTTCACTAGCTACACACTTAAATGAATATGCAAGAGACAGGTATACATTAGTCAGCTTTATCACTCAATGTCCAAATCGGGCTTCGCCACAGTTGCGGGCGGTTGATAACATGTTAAAATCTGGCCTCGCCACTGACGAGGGGTTATTAATGCGCGTTTAATTTCTATCCGACTCGCTCGCGCCAATACGCAAGTACGAGCAGGACGGATAGAAAGTAAACGCGCGTTAATAACGTAGCGGCAGCTCATGGTAACAGGCCTTCGCACTCGCTCCAATAAATAAGCGCGAGTGCGATAGAATGCTCTACTTATTGGGTAAAACCTAACGCGCTAACATAGCGCTAAATATAGGTTACGTATCGGCCTCGTGTGGCCGTGTGGTGAAGGCAGTAAGAATACTTTGTCACCACCCCAACTCCTCCTGTAAGAGTCGACTAAGGTGTTGAAGTGTCATTGACCATTATTTGATGAAAGATTGATGATGGGCAGCAGCGTCATCATAGTGGACACATTATGATGACGCTGGTGTCGACTAAGGGATTGAAGTGTCACTCACCATTATTTGATGAAAGATTGATGATGGGCAGCAGCGTCATCATAGCGGACACATTACTGCGATCGCCGATCCGCTTCCCCAGCGTGGCGATTATGGGCATTTACCTTCTAATGCGTGTATACGCATAGTTAATAGGAGAGGCCTATGTCCAGCAGTGGACTATCATAGGCTGATGATGTATGATGATGATGAGCTGTACCGATACCTGAAAACTCATGGCACGGCTACGATGCTCTTATTTCCAGAATATTCTACAAGACTGCAAAATCATGGTTCTGCAAGAGGTCAATGAACCCATACTGAATATGGCAGTCTCGAAGGCTGCCACACTACTAGGCGCCTATGACGTCAGCATTATAGACGATGTGATATGGAACGAGGACTACAATGGCAGGTAAAAATTAACATCTTATCAAACACCCTGCACGCCTAGCCAAGATGGCATTCTACAATAAGCGATGAATCACGTGACTTTTCGTACGAATTTGTCATTCTCATAGATTTATTAAGGTACACCCGGGTAAGATCGGACTATTTTTTGGTGAGTTGGAAGGATGTCACAAAAAAAAAACATCGTCCTAATCGACACTCAAACTTGCACAATTTTCTTTTTAAGACACCCAACCGAAAAACCTTCTTGGCTTAAGATCGGACTAGTATCTAATTTAAAGAAGGTGCATAGCTTCCAGTTAAAGATCGAATCTCCAAAATTCTCTAAAAATTCACTTTTTTTTAATGTTCGTAGCTCACGACTGGTGCGGCTGAGCGAATTGCTGCATACTAGGGAGAGGGGCGGGATGAAATGGCGTCATGCATAAGTAAGTGAGGAAAAAATACTACTATTGTAGTAGTTATTGCGATCATCCGATCTTACATTAGATCCAATCTTAACCAGGTGTACCTTAGTTATCGCTTATCGTATAAGTAGGATGGCAGAATAACATTTGGCTTGAAATGCTGAAGTTACAAAACTTACTCTTTGTCGAGACCCTTTTATTTGTTAGGTATAGTTCCACGCACAGAACTAAGATGACAAAGAATGATCGACAACGATTAAAAGCGTACCTAACCAAAAACGAAACGCAAGTGTGTGCGTAAATTTGTCTATGTGTGGTCAGCAATAGGGTTGCCTATTACAACAGAGCAATTATCTATCGATGTTTGACTGTTTTATCGACAACATGGTATTTTAATTCTTCGTTTTTTTGCTATAAGTTTTATACTATAATGTGAATTGAGGGTGTCAAATTACAAATTGCAAGCGTGTGTGAACTTATTATCTGGCGTATCCCTTAAATTTAACAGAAATAATAAAAATCGCATTTTATCAAAAAAATCTCACAAAACATAGTAAGGTCCTTCAAGTTTGTTAAATACACATTCGTATTTTAAATCTGGGACTATGATGGCATCGTAATAATGTAATAGACTGATTAGGTATGTTTATCGAACGGATATCGATATTGGTAGTTCAACATTTAGTCAAGCTCTAGCGTAGCGTGACCATTTATATTTTTACATAAAATATCCTTTAATATTAAATATTGTGATAAATTATTAGCGCACAGTGATAGGATAACTAACAATTAATGCTAGAAAGTGATAACTTACACAATTTATGCTACTAAATCGACAAAATATCGCTTGAAAACAATCAACCGGCAAATCATATTTACCTGTGAAACGAGTGTTTGCCGACATTTCTTCGGTGGGTAACAGGGCAATCCTTTACACTACACGATACCATATCGCTTTAATTATTTGTGTAAATTTACTTCTTACTAGAATTAAATATAAAATCACTTTTAAATAACAGTCTCCGTCGAGTAGGCTGATACGGCTGATATGTCACTTCGAAAGTGGGCACGCTTTTGGGATTGTTTTCTATCTCTTTTGCACTCGTGTAATAGTCATATGACTGGTGGCTTCCCTTTCACACGCTTCCTTTCTCTATTAAGCGCTAGGCGCGGATTCTAACTTTATGGTTCCACGAGAGTTGAGGTCACGCACACAGCAACATGTCATGTAAATACACAGGGAATTTGAAATTAGTGTTCTTTTTTTGTACTGACAACAGACCCAATTGCAACTGTAAGATTGACCAAAAAGTTTTTTCAAGGTATTCCCTTCAATATACATATTGAGGCAAGTCATTCATTCAATCACTACGTTCTTTTGCAATTAGTATTTCATTTGGATGTGTTTCATTTACCTGAACTCTGGTGAAATTACCTACACCTACGTTGAACCCTTAAATTGGCAATGTTCGTCACAAGGAACGTAGGTAGTCTATGACCCACTTTTTGTATATTTTTTTTAGACAGATTTTTCTGGTCTGGGTAATTGTCAGATTTAGGTTATCGTTTTTTCGGTGGACATACCTAAAGTTAAGGAATTCCTGTACTCATTTTGGGATAAAACAATTGACGGTACAACTAGGTTCCCCGGTCTATAGCCCTATGCAATCAAATCGTAATAGATTTATAAAATCTGTTAACTTTTGACCACCGAGTTGTTTTTCGGACTGACAATGACCCGTCTACACTATGGAGAAGAGGCTAAAACGAACAATTTTTTTTCAAATTGACAACTTAAGAGCTAATGTAATCTCTATTTTTTTTCAGTATTTTTTCCACCATGGCGGATGCGATTTTCGTGGCGACCTCCACCCAAGGATGCATCCAGCGTTTTGCCAAACATGCGACAGTGCCCGTCATATGCATGAGATCAAGAGCACATGCCAGTATCCAAGCGCTTTCTACGATCATGGCCATTATAGTACGTTTTAGGGTAATTTGCAGAAAATGTGTAGGTACAGTCGAAGACAAAATAAGGGGTATACAAAAACGTTCAAAAATATGTCCCAGTGCACTCTAATTCTGTGTAATAAGAACGTCGTAACATATTTATGAACGGATTCTTTCGATACTTATTTTTGCACTTGACTGTACCTTGTCATTTTTAGAGTTCCGTAGCCAAAATGGCAAAAACGAAACCCTCATAGTTTCGCCATGTCCGTCTGTCCGCACTCCGCAGCATAGCTCAGTGGCCGTTAATACTATAAATCTGCAATTCGGTACAGGTAGACATATTAAGGTATCCTGTCGTTTGACCAAAAATTGTTTAACAAATTTACACTTGGCAACCAACTACTGGCAAAATTATGTTTCGGCAAATCCTTTTTTCTACAAAAACATCTTTGACAATTTATTATCTTAGCCAAATAATTAACAAATAAAATATCATTTTATAAGAGGTATTTTTGGCAAAAGAATATTTAACAACAAAGTAAACTAATAAATTTACCATTAGCCTAAAAATGTTTGCTAAAATGGGTTGGAGTATAGCAAAGTGGGTTTTTTTTGTTGCAACCCAGTAAATTTTTCCCCAAAATCAAAAATGGCCGAGATATTCGACATCAAATTTAAAAAAAAATAAACATAACATTCATCGTAATCTTGACCAAAATCTGCAGTGAGCGAGCGAAGCGAGCGAACAAAACCTTCCGGGGCAGATCCGACTCGGATAGGTTAGGTTGGAATCAACCTTTTAGAATGGTCAGTAACACTTCAATCCCTTAGTCGACTTTTACGACACCCGCAGGAGGAGTTGGGAAGGTGACAAAATGTATTCTTACTGCCGTCACCACACGGCCAAAAATACGGCCATAAAGATATACCGGGATCTTATTTTTCAATTGTTAAAAACAATACCTAGGCACACCTATCCCTCTCTGCATTTTATGTTCAACTGCACAGTCGACACATTTGACGCTCTTATATAACATTCTATATAAATTGTTGATGAGCTTTTTCGATCAGTTTAAGGTGATTGGAGACATGAGGTGGCACCACACTCTAAGGCTGCGTTTCCACCAGAGATAAGCGAGGATGTGTTTCCATACAAATGACACCTATTAGGGTGCGGCTCCACTGACGCGGAGAGGAGCGGAGTGTGCAAAATTAACCAATAACATTCTTTAAATTCAAAATTCGAAACACTGTCATGCGGTCCCATTGGCCAATTTTGCACATCTCAGCTCCTCTCCGCGTCAGTGGAGCCGCACCCTTGTGGGAAACACATCCTCGAACATCTCTGGTGGAATCGCAGCCTAAAGGCCGAGCCACACCGAGTGCGTGTGCGTGGCGTGTGCGTTGTAGTTGTAGGCTAGGAAATATCATACTAGATGGCACACCCAGGGGCGTAGCTACTGCCGTATCTGCCGTATCAATTATACGGGGCCCCCGGGCCACGGGGGCCTCCAAAGTGCGTAAAGAAAAAGAATAAAAACTTTCTAATTTGTATTACCTCCATATAAGGGCCTCCAAAAAAATTTTATACGGGGCCCCGACAAGGCACGCTACGCCACTGGGCACACCGTCTGTTTGTCACGTTTCCTACGCTACAAACTGGGCATTTTCACTTCTAGGGACACCCAATTAGCTTAACTTTCACAAAAAAGTTAACTTCGATGTTAGCTTTGTAACGACAATTAAGCATTACCTTAAACATTAACAAAAATATTTCTTTATCATTTAATCCAGAAAGAAAACGCGTATATGCAATATAAAAACACGAATAAAGTGGATTTACGTACCTAAATATTTCATGCTCAATTGTCGTTACAAAGCTGACATCGAAGTTAACTTTTTTGTGAGAGTTAAGCTAATTGGGTGTCCCTAGAAGTGAAAATGCCCTACGCGTCACTACGGTACTGGCCTTTAGCGTTCAATCTAAAGCAACAATGTGCTCCCTAGGGCGAACAAGCACAGCTTTGTTCGCTCTAGGGAGCATACCATGAGAGCTTGAACCGGGTAGGGTAGTTCTTGAAGCGTTTCAGATGCCTAAATGAGGCATCTGAAACGCTGTTGACTATTTTGTAGAAATGGCAGGGCAAGTTTGCAAGGTTTTTTTTACTGACGACTGGATTAGGTAAGTATTTGACTTTTGATCACCTTGCTTCGAAATTTTACCGTATCCGACCAGGATGCTTAGCCAAGTTGCCAATCGCTAGCGCTTGCTAGCGCATCGTCGTTTTCCCTCTCTGTCACTCCTTCATATTAGTGCGACAAAGAGGGAAAACTACGTTGCGCTAGCAGGCGCTAGCGATTGGCAACTTGGCTAAGCACCCTGGGTCGCGTTTTATAAAGTTACATTTTACAATTTCGCTGTTTGCCTCTTTAACGCACGCACGTATTGGCAAGAAAGAGAGGCAAACAGCAAAATTGTAACTTTATAAAACGCGGCCCTGTTCCTTGGACGTACAATAAAATAATTCGCCTGATTTTGTACTCGTAATACCAATGCCGTGGAAGGTAAGATTGCTATAGTATGTTTCACAGGCGCTGATTACTTTTGCGTACATTATTGTAATAAAATGCGAGTGTTTTAGTAGGAACTAGCGACCCGCCCCGGCTGCGCGCGGGTACTATGCCTACATAAAAACCTTCCTCTTGAATTACCTATTAAAAAAAATCTCATCAAAATCCGTTGCGTAGTTTTAAAGATTTAAGCGTACAAAGGGACATAGGGACAGAAAAAGTGACTTTATTTTATACTTTGTAGTGAATAGTGATAGTGAAGTCGTACGTCGTTTAATACTCGCAGGCACTTTACTATCTCTCTATTAAAATAATTTCAGGAAGAATACGGCGAGATGAGGGGTCTAAGCCTGGGTTTCCTAGGTCCTCCACATCCAATCCTGAACTCGTATCTGCTGCTCTGCCCTATGCTTGGGGCGAATATCAAGTATTGCTGCTGCTGTCCAGTAAGTTAATCATAATGATGGTCCTATATATTTATCGTTCGACATCATTGTTGTCAACGTTCTAATCACGTCATAAGTAACTTGCCGTTAACCAAGTGTGAAAGCACCCTATAGCACGATATCCGGAAAATACCGGACCTATAATAAGCCACCTATTCAAAGTTAATTCTCCTAACTCATCATGGAGTAGGTAGGTACAGTCAACCAATTGGAACCCTAGGCCACTCAGGAACCATGTCAAAGTAACGTTATCAATCAGATTGTAAGACATTTCAAACGGCTTTTTATTTTGACATGATTCTAGAGTGGCCTAGGGTTCCAATTTGTCGAGTGTACATACCTACAGGTGTATGATAGGTTCATCATCATCATCATCAGCCAATTGACGTCCACTGCTGGACATAGGCCTCCCCCAGAGAGTTCCACAAAGAATAGGTTACTAAAACAATTTATGGTCTAATATAAATGCTTTTTATTTTTATTTTATTTAGTTAGATTAGGCGGGCCGTGCATTTATTCGCCACCGTCGGAGTTATGGTAGGTAAAGGGTAGGTATAATAAAAACTACCTACCATATAAGTCAGATGACTGAAACCTCGAGGAGTTTTATCCTTTTACACTAGGGCCTCCGTAATTGAATACATATTTTGTATAATTCAGGTGCTTTATGTTGTATAATGAACTTGATATAATTGTTTTTCGAAATTGCGATTGAATTCATATACTTAGGTAAAATTTGAAATTTCGAGCAACTATCTCAGTCACATCAAGGACGAGACTTTTTTATTGGATACCATCGAGACTCGTATCTTCGCCTAGTGTAAAAAGAGGAAATTCCCGGCTTATTTTTTAGAGCAGACTGTCACGTAGCAAAGGACACGTTTTTAAAAACTGCTCTTTAGTAATTTTCTGTCCACTATTCCAAAATTAATGCGGAATCTTCAACTTTTTGCACTTGGCGAAGATCGGTAAGTATCCTAGGCGAAGACACGAGACTCGACGGTTAATTATATTTTTTTATTCGTATAATGTAGCCCTGAGACCCTGAAGTCTTGCTCGGTAGGTATACTTTTAAAATTTTGACTGCAACCTTAGTATCTGCAAAGTTTTAGCGACATCCAAGACAGCTATTTAGCTATTTCCATTTTTTTACAGAAATCCCCAGTATCCCCTCTCCTGTTCCAAGCAAGCGAAGAACTGAAAAAGACAAGCCTCACCGAAGTAACGACTTGTAAGGGAAAAACCGCAGTGTTAAATAAGTCCGATATTATCATTGCCGGCCCTACAACACAGAAGAAGGATAGGATTGCACATTTCACGTTAAGTTTAAAAGTAAGTCAAGTCAAGTATATCAATCATCAGTAGAATTTAAAAAAATGTAAACAAATACGGCTGACATTCCATAAATTATTCACCAGTGACCTATTTCACCATAATTCAGGTGACAATTGTAAAATATCACTGTTACTGACGTCACATACCTCCGTGGGCTACGGCTACCGCTTACTATCGGACGGTCCATGTGCTTGTTTGCCACCAACATAAAATTATTACTAATAACGTAGGTAGGTAATTAAATCGTTAATAAACTGCTTTTTATTTTCCGAAACCCTTGACAATTGTCGCAATGTTTAGTACAATTCTCATTCAATCTTGACATGAGGTTCGGCATATGCCGGAATTTAGCTACAATTGTCGTGTTTTTTGTAACAATTGTAATTTTGCTTCGCAAAAAGTAGTTATTTACAGCTGATTTATTAAAGTTCCTGCACTAAATTTTATGTTGGTGGCAAATAAATGCACGGCCCTTCCGATGGTAAATGGTAACTGTAGCCTATAGACGCCCCAGATTGGAGAAACAGTAAATTTACAATTGTAGCACTTGTCAATGTTGTGAAATTGGGGCCAGTTTATACTTTCTAATAATTATGCTTTAATAAAAACAACTCAAAGGGGAGGCCCATTGCACAAAAGGAAATTAGGAAGACCAAGGGAACGTTGGGCAAACAACATACGCAGGATAGCAGGGAAAGATTGAATGTTGCAAGGGAGTTGAAAGGGAAAAATAGGAAAAACTGGAAGGAGATGGAGGAGGCCTTTACCTAACAAGGGTCTATGTTAAATAATAAGTGATTTAAGACAAAAATGTTACATATGTAAATATTTCAGTGTAATGGAATAAATGGCTTCTTATTTATTTATTTATAATATGCTTTTTAAATTCTTTCAGGACATCCAAGATGGTTGCAATCCCCATTGGGTTTTCTTTCACACCTGTCCCCGAGGTACCGAAGTGGGAGATGACATCTTCTATCATGAAAACACAAGGACATTCCAGTGTTTCGAAAACATGCAGTTCATTGCTGCTGCACTTATGGCCAATGGTGTTAGAGGATATATATTTTAACTCTCACATCAGTCCACAAATGTCTAATTTTTGGTTATTAACTCTCTGCTGAGGTGACATCCCACAGACCTATTTTCAACTTTATAGTGTTGGTAAAAAAACATATGTCACATGACCGACAGTGGTTGAGGGTTAAATAATTGGTTACTGGTTCATACAGCCATTGAAACGCAGTAATTCTTTGATCTGTGGCAGTAATAAGTATGCAACTTGAAGAGAGTTTAATATTTTTCTTTTAGTTGAGAGACAAGATAATAGCTTTTTAAAATATTAGGTACTTGACAATGTAACATCACCATATTTTATAAAATTTTGGGTTATTTATTCATGGTGTTAAGATGTTAGCTTCTGGGAGTAATTTGTTTGTGCACCAGAGAACTTAGCCAACTTTGAACATAAGAAAACTTTGTAGAATGTTATTGTGACAGTTTTAAATAAAAGTCCTTATCAGATTAAGTTTTTTACTAAATTTACAATTATCTACAAACTTATACAATACTTAGGATAACTATTGAAAATACTTGTTCATAAGTTACATATTAAGTTGATAGAAATTGTGGATATGCAATATTATGAAAACCGTTTACACAATCACACTAGTTTTTCCACAATATCTCATGTACAATATGAATTAGCATTGTCAATACATCACTCACTTTACTACTCTAGTTGGCCGGATTCTTGTACTTCCCTCTCATAAACTTGGGCAAAACTACGACACCAGGGCAAGGAACCTGTCCATAGATCTCACACATACATGCTCGCTCACAGCCAGCACCAAAGTTCGCCGGGTTATCCTTCTTCTCCGCCGCCACCGCCTCCGCTTCCAACGCCTCCTTTGATTTTCCCACAGTGTTCAACAAATGCTCTAAGACATCCTCTTTAGATTTATTATCAATGTCTATCAAAACTTGCCGACCATCTTCAAAGTAACACTTAATGAATGGCGAAGGAGTCAAGTTCTTTAGTGTAGCGACTTGCACATTCGGGTTCTTGTACTGTATTTGGGGCAAATACCAGAATACGAAATCCTTTGCACCAGCGTTGTTCTGTCCAGAAATATTATATGCGAC
>JALPQI010000302.1:0-21588 GCA_025490895.1 Thaumatotibia leucotreta
ACGCACGTGAGTTCAATCCCCACCTCGTACCAATGAGTTTTCCAAAAAACTTATGTACGAAATATCATTTGACATCCAAGTGTTTTAACGGTGAAGGAAAACATCGTGAAGAAACCTGCATACATCTGCGAAGAAATTCAAGGGTGTATGTGAAGTCCCCAACAAGTACTGGGTCAGCATTTGGACCACGCAAAATAGGCACGTTTGATGTCGAGTTGCGGAAAAGTGACCAGAATACAATACAATACAAAAAAGTACTAGATTTAATAAATTCTATGGTAAGCAGTAAGCACGATCCAATTCCATCAAAGTCATACGTATACATTTGAGCCATATTTATACGCCATATGAACGATTACAACCAATAAATTAAACATTTTGTTCGTTTTTATAGCTAAGCTATGAATCGCTAACTCGTTTTTGGTGGAACTAGTGCCTGTACCCACAACTAAAAGTTTCAACATGAAATAGAATAACCTCGCTACGCTTCTACGATACTTACTCTTTGGAAATTATTTAGCTAGCGCAATTTGCGCTCTCCGTCCGCCGTTTTTGCGGGACGTGCCGTAATGAATTTTGTTGATATTAGATTTATTCTAATGGATCGGGAGCACGGACCTTGGACGAGGGGCTTTATATTGCCATTGAGAGGGCGAGGCGTGTTAAAGATTGCCAACAGAAAATTGCAGTAATTAAATGATTTTGTGTCATATCTTGACATTGTTCCATAGTTTTAACTCTTCCTTTGCCATGTGACATCCCAGCCTTATACTGACAATGAATATATACATGTGTAGTTTCGTAATTTTTTTTGTTCTGTAAAATACAGGAGAAGAACTACTTCAATTTAAACTACATAAAGGGCATTTCTCCGAGCGTTTCAACCGCCGTGATTTCGGTGGCAACATTAATACCCGATTTCCGTGGGTATCTCATAACTTTTTTAGATATATTGGTAGTTGCCAACTTTTTTATTATTATTATTGTGAGCCTATAGTGTCCCACTGCTGGGCAAAGGGGCCCCATTTTCTCCAATCTGATCTATGTCGACCTGCCTCCGGCCACTCTTTCAAAAAGGAGTCCAGCTCGTCCCGCCATCGCCGACGAGGTCTGCCGCGTCTCCGATTGGAGCTGTCGGGCTGCCACTCTGTGGCTATCTTGGCCCACAGCTCACTCGGCATCCGACAGACGTGACCAGCCCAGTCCCACTTCAGCTTAGCCTGCTTCCAAGTTACATCCACTATCTTAGTCTGGGAGCGCAGCGTAGTGTTCCGGATTCAGTCCTGTAATTTCACACCTAATATGCTGCGCTCCATAGCTCGCTGGCAAACCCCGAGTTTGAACCTTTGAGATGATGTCAACGACCAAGTCTGAGCACCGTAGGTGAGGATTGGCAGTATGCATATGTCCATGAGCCTCCGCTTAAGTGAAAGTGGGAGTTCACCTTTCATCAAGTGCTTCATGGACCAATAGCTCCTCCAGGCGTTTTCAGTTCGTCTATCGACTTCCTTCTCTTGTCGCGCCTGAAAGGAAACTAGTTGGCCCAAGTATAGGTACTCGTCGACATATGCAATGTTGTTACCGTTTACCTCAATCCTACGTATGGTGCTGTTGGTCATGAGCTTTGTTTTGGACATGTTCATCTCTAACCCAACCTCGAGGCTTGCATTACTTAGATCTTCTAACATTAGTAGTAACTCGGAAGCTGCTGAGGAGAACAGAACGATGTCGTCGGCAAATCGAAGATTAGTTAATCTTCTCTCTCCGACGACTAAGCCCCTCTCTCCCCAACCTGGCATAAGCTTCCGGAAGACGTGTTCCAGTGTGCTGGTAAAGAGCTTCGGCGATAACGGATCTCCTTGCTTGACTCCTTTTTGAATATTGAACGACACACCAGACGATTGCAATTTTATGGCTGCGGTACTGCAACTGTAGATGTTAGCGATTAGTTGAATGTATCCCGGATCTATGTCTTGATTACGCAAAGCTGTAAAGATAGAATTGTGCGAAAGGCTGTCAAATGCTTTGGCATAATCGACAAATGCGAGGTAGACGGGTACATTATATTCTTGGCACTTTTCGATAACTTGATTAAGAGTATGCAGGTGGTTGGTGGTGGACAGCCCGGGTCGGAAACCTGCTTGTTCAGGTGGTTGGTGGCGATCGAGTTGCCAACTACGTCTACCAATATATCCAAAAGTTCTTGCGTCTCTCACATACACATATTGCAACCTTTATTACCTACATCTTAGTTACTTATTTTGACATATGCCGTCAGCAGCCGTCAGTCGCCTGAGATCTTATTATTAAGGTTGTCTCACACTTGCCATTACAATTATTATGTATGAAAACAAATATTTTTTTTTCGAAATTAACAAAAGCCGATATACCAGGCAAGTTCTATTAATGTCCCAAGTAACCTGTCCAATTTAACGGAAATCAATAAAAACACGGTGTATACATTACATTAAAAACAGTGAAGTAGGTACAGAAGTGTCAGATTTAGAAATTTAGGCAAAAGTTTAAGCCTATATACAATTGCTCCATCCTTTTGGCATTGTATTAATTACTAAAGCTATAAATTTAGAATTAAATACTAGGTAATTTTAGTTATATCATTTAGCATTGCTTCTGTAGCATTGTATCAAAGTTTAGAATTAGACGCTATTTTCGAATTCCGTTTTAGTTATAACTAACTGTGGCTCTATTAAAAAAGGTATAACTCACTGAGGCTTGTTAAAAGGATATAAGTTTAATACAAGTGCATAGGCATATACGCCGTTTTTCGATACGGCTGGCCAGTTACACCCCTTTTGCATTAGAGACACAATGTGTTAGGTTTTCCCAAAGTTGTGACGCGGGAAAAGTTTCAGCTCGCTCGAAGGCGTTGCTTTGAAAACTTAACAATTTAGGCAAATAACTATTTCTGGGCCAATACGAGATTTCTATAATAAAGTGTTATCTATCTTTGTAAAGTTGAATATTAAATTCGTACCTACTTACTCCGCGTGGCATTGACATCTGCGTAAAGTTATTACGTTTTGTCTGAGCGCCAATTCTAAGAAGATGTTTCAACGAACCATTTAATGTTTGCTCCGATAAATTCATGGGTTTTGTTACATTGACATCACTGGCTTGTTGAACAGCTAATGCGACTGAAGCAGTAATTATCAATGCTCGGAGGGTGTGAGCTGTTTTCATACTATCATCATCATCATCAGCCTATGTTTGTCCACTGCTGGACGTAGGCCTCTCCTATTAACTATGCGTATCGACGCATTAGGAGGCCCAAAATCGCCACGCTGGGCAAGCGGATTGGCGATCGCAGTAATGTGTCCACTATGATGACGCTGCTGCCCATCATCAATCTTGTAAAATGGTCAGTTACACTTTAATCCCTTAGTCGACTCTTACGACACCCGCATACATACTAAATACGTTATCATATTAAATGACATGTATCACGTGACATTTAGTACGAAAACTGCTCACCCTCGCCGAGCATTGGTAATTATATTACGTCGTTCGCATAAAGGTGCGTTCAGACCAAGCGTATATTCGCTATTCTAACCTCCCACTCTATGAAATTCGATCGTTGCATAAAACGTGATTGGTTGATTTCGTAGAGCGGGGGATAGAGCAGCGAATGCTCTTTTGGTCTGAATGCACCTTAATGCGGCCGTCAAATGTATGAGGTTGCCAGGCTGCCGACATTGTTTGCATGCGGTGAATAACTCAGTAATTCCCGCATAACATATTTTCCATCTATCAAAGAATGATCGTCAGTGACACTACAATCTCTTAGTTGGCTCTTACGGGAAGAGTTGGCTGTATAGAGCGTCACCATAGAGGAAACATTACTGCGACCCGCCAATCCGCTTGGTCAGAGCGGCGATTTATTTAGTTATATTGAGGCATAGTTACGCAATGATGATGATATTATCCACATCGAAATGGCAAATACATTTGAATTGAAACTTTTTTGCGTAAGTTTGTACGTCTTATGTTAGTCTGCGCATCACTGCTTCAAAAATGCCCCCATAAACAAATGTGCAATTGAGCTGAGATGGGCAGTAGCGCTTTTCTTACAAGTAGCACCGCTCATATGTCGGCGCAACGTCTTTTTTATTTTCGCGGTTTAAGTTTTTATAGGATAATATAGACATTTATTAGCATAATGCATTGAAGACGGAATGACACTTGTCAACGAAGTTTCAAGACCAGATTTGAGAGGCCATTTAATATGGCGTGCAGCTTCTATGTTTTATTGTTCGTAGGGGCATCATCAATAGTTTTGTCACTTTGTATTCTGGGGCGCGTTTGCTTGTAACTTGTAATACAAGTGGAAATCTCTTTTTAACACTATTAATTAGATAAGGATTTCCGCTTGTATTACAAATTACAAGCTTTCGACAAATAGGCCCCTGGTATCACAAAAAATCAAGCCATTTCAACATATCGATGACCTCTGCCTCTTCCGGATATCGAGTTATCCTGAGGATATTTTTTCCAATAGACAAGCAACTCGTTACGGCAATGGAACGACGAACGCGGTGCCGGGAGCTCCAATTGATTTTATTTCAGCTACAGAGCTTTGTTATTGCAGCCGGAGGCTTATTCCATCTTTTTAAGCCAGCTTGATTATATGTATGTCATCTACAATTTTAATAAAGAATGAACCCTATGTTCCGATCGTAATAGGTTTTTATCTACTTCCATATCATAATAAAATTATCCTATTATATATTTAGAAACGGTAATGTAAAGACCTATATTAAGAAACCGGTGTCTGTGGCTGTATCATAATGTTAACATTAAATTACAGTGCATCATAATATTAACATTAAAGTATCGGTGTCAGTACATTAATGTTAACATTATAAAGTCAATTTCTATTTGTTTTTTTTTTTCAATACATATTTATTGTAGGATATTCTTACACAAATTGAGTAATATCAACTGATTTGAATAGTTATATTTAGAGGTATTTACTTAATAATAAATATCGTAATCAGATTCAGCTTACCGTGGGACTAGATCGATTTGTGTAAGATGTCCCAGATATTTATCTATTTATTTATGAATAAGGTGATACATTTTTACCACTCCTTCACTGGTTTATAACAATTTCTGTATTTCAAAGGTACAATCAACATTCTATGTAAACAAAGACATTAACCAAAATACGCCTCGTTTTCCAGTTAGTCAAAGAGCACCAACACGTTCCTACCAAATTAATTCTAATGAATAAATGGGGATTTTAATGAGGCTGGCTCCTAACAAAAAGCAGCCATTTCATTCGCAAAGCATTTTGTTTCGGCCGAGGTCGCGTTTAATATAACTTGACGTCTAACTAGGTGGGACGACATTTTTTGTTATTCTGCCTTTCAGCTGCGTAAAAAATAGTTCAGCACCGACCATATAACATGGACGTCTAACGTCAGCTCAAAAATGCCCCCAAAACCAATTGTTCAATTGTTCCAAGATGGGCCTGAACATAGGCCTCCCCCAAAGATTGCCACAATTACCGGTCCTGTGCCACCCGCATCTAGCGGACTCCTGCGACCTTCACCAGGTCATCAGTCCACCTTGTGGGGGGCCTACCCACGCTGCGCCTTCGGGTAGGTGGCCGCCACTCGAGAACTTTCCCGCCCCAACGGCCATCGGTTCTACGCGCAATGTGGGCGCCCACTGCCACTCCAGTTTAGCGATTCGGAGCGCAACAATGTGTCCACAATGATGATGCTGTTGCCTATTTATCTTCAGTAAATGATGGTCACTGACAATTCAATCTTTTAGTCGTCTCTTAGAGCACCCACAGAGGAGTTGGGGTGATGTCAAAATGTATTCTTATGACCTGGCCACGACATTGGTCTAAGACGACCGGCTTAGCGGAAAACCATACGTGCGAAATAGAGTATGTATTACCCATATCGGCATCCCGCTCCAGCTCATGGATTCGCTCGCCGCCGGTCGCCTTAGACCAATGTCGTGGTCAGGCCATTACTGCTGTCACCACAGGGTGCTTAACCAAGTTGCCAATCGCTAACGCTTAATCTTCAATCTATAACTGTCTTTGTCATAACTGTCTTTGTCGCAATAATATGAAAGAGTGACAGAGAGGGAAAACTACGATACGCTGCTAAGCGTTAGCGATTGGCAACTTGACTAAGCATCCTGGTCACATTTATACTGGTCATTGCAATGTGATCGTATTGTGAATACAACCTGCACTCCCCAAGGTGCGATTCCTGAGTACAGCAGCATTAATGAGAATAATGTCAACGTGCTTACTGCATTGACATAAGGGCCTTTTTTTCTTGACAAGTGTGTGGTGTTTTTAAGGTTTTTAATACGTTATTGCAGGTGATGATTTTTTTTAAAGATTTTTCTCCTAAAGGAAAATTTGCTACTGTTTAAGTGGTTGGGATAAACATCTACTGTATCCCAACATCACCCGCAGACCACGAACCCTGTAAAGTGTCCGAAACGTCGGGATGAAGTTAAATTTAATTAATATACGCGAGTTTATCCGTTTTCATAGTTTTGTTTCAAGAGTAATCATCGCGGTAACAGATGAACATAATTATCTACTGTACGTTCAATATACGTATCAATGTGGATATGTGATTCAGAACGATTATATGTTTTATTACGTAGATATATATTTAATATCACCGTGTTTATGACGTGTAATAGCGAGAGAGTCACACGTCACTTGGGGGCTACCCCGATTTTCTGCCCCCTGCAGGCCTGACCAAGATGCCATTCGTATACGATAAGCAATAAGTCACGTGACCATAATAATGTATGGAAATGGTCACGTGACTTTCTTTACGAATCTATCATTCTCATACATGAATGACTTATAGCTTATGGCTAGGCCTGCTGAGCAGCTAAGGTGCCAAACATACCAATGTGCTAAGGTGCCAAACATACCAATGTCAATACATCATTAGCAGAGCCCGGAAAATCCATAGCAAAACAAAAGACTGTCGCAATGAAACTAGGGTGAGAAACATTTTTATATCGATATTGAATAAGTTAATATTTCAACCACGTCCGTTTTGAACCGTTTTCAGATATAAATAATAATTATTTACAGAGACACATCGCTGTCGTACGCATTGAAATTAGAATAATGACATTTTATGTCTTATGGTGTTTTAATTTTCTGAAGTTTTTATTACTCGTATTTTCAATGAGGTTGATTACCTCTTTGTCACCCAACTACTACAGCCAAGCCAAAAAGGGAGGCTTATTACTTAATTAGACATATAAGTAGGTAACGTTGATAAATGTAATTTATAACTTACAACCTTTTTACAACTTACTACTATTTTTGCGATTGGCTTGCATGATTAAAAAATAATGTACCTAAACATATCGCTATGGTATTTTTAGACAAAACTTAATCGATATCGATAAAAAAATGTTTCTCATCCTAGTTTGATTGCGACAGTCTTTTGGTTTGCTATGAATTTTCCGGGCTCTGATCATTGGGCCTTTAATATTCAGTAAGTAGTCGTTGCCCCAGATAGGCTGTTCTAGATATATTATTACTATTATTAGCGAGATGACATTGCTGCGCCGCTAATTAGTAAACTATACAAAGCTCAATTTGTGTAGTTTATTACAGCCTGAGCCTGACGAGGGCTTACACTCCGCCGCACTTATTTAGGATCTCGGAGAAACAGCGACACCGAGGTTAAAGACTGCATCGGAAAGAAGAAAAAGTTAGGTTATTTTAACCTTTTTTTTTTGCACTCCGGGTATCAATACTCTCTTCGGTTCAGTTTTGAAGTAATCTTGCAGTATTTTTATTAATGAATGAAAACAATATAAATCACTGTATTTCCTTATTACAATATATCATAATATATCTACTTAATCTTATTTTCTACTCGTGCTTTTCAATTAAAAGATACTGCAAGTTTTTTTACATTTAGTTAAATACCTAACCAAACAGAGTTTAGCGGGTATTGAAAAATACCAGTGTAAATGTGTAAAATTCAAGTGCTTTACAGAGTGTAAGTATAGTTATGTTCTCCCATTTCTACCGATAATTTGGTTTGACAGACAGGCAAATTAAAATTTTATATGGGCAACACGGAGCGAAACATTTTTTTTAAATTTTACTTTCAAGAATTATTAGACAGAGTATGGTATAGTTAACAGTTATCAGTGAATTTAAAGAAAACAAAAACTCACATGAAATAATTAAATATTATTAAATTTAAATCCGTGGAAATCAAACGAGTAAAAACAAAACATGTCATCCTTCAAAATATTTACGAAAAATGTTTTATCAGATAACATTTTGGGTCATGTTTTTATGTATAACCGATAAAAATTATTCGTAGTAGAAGATTGAAACAAAGGTACACTTTTTTCGTACTCATCTAACTTTTACACGCGAAACTACAACTAATGCTCGCTATCGATCATCATTTAAAGTGGTTATGTTTTCACCATTCTCATTGCTTTACTGACTCCCTTTTAAAAATAACTTCCTTGGTTTCGACTTCAGACCTTAACCGAGTAATTAAAGTCGGCTTCGTTGTGTATTCCGCGGCGCTAGCGCGAGCTGTTCACTTAATAGCCAATTTTTGAACGCCCAGACATACTCGTATTTCCAAGAAAAATCCAATTTTAAAAGCCCTTTCGGCCTAGGCCATTCTTAAAGTTCAGGTGCCGAAATGTTACTTATAAATGTTGGGAGCTCATGGAACTCTGATACAGTCGACCAGTCTGGCCAGTCAAAAGTAAGCCATAGGATAATATTTTTATAACCATATTTTGACAGCCTCTGTAGCTTCCTAGCCCCGTAGGTAGTGACCTAGTGACCCTGTCTACGAATCCCGGCGAGTGCATTATTTGTGTATTTATTTATCATAAATATTCGTTCCTTGGTCGTGGCTGTCTAACTATAGTCGCTTGGTACCCACATCACAAGCCTTAATTGAACTTACCGTGGGACTAAGTCGATTTATGTCAGATATCCCAAGATATTTAATTTATTATTTATTTAGTTTTTATTTTTCCTTTCAGTAGCAATAGTCACCAGTCATTCATTATTATAATTATTACAATATTGTTGTCATTCAAAAATATATTTCCTGGGAGACTGATGTTGAGTGATGTATTTTGATAAACCTACAAAATAAAAATGATCAAAAGGTATGTATGTAAAACCTTCTGAAATTGATCTAAAAAATCTTTACAATGAAAATTTCAATAATCAATATTGCAATATTCCGCCTCTCAAAATATCGATCTACGAATACTCTGTAACACCGAAACTTTTCAGACAAACCAAATACAGTGTTAATACTGTTAGTTGGAGCAAGAAACGCAAACTCCCTAAAAGTAAATTATAAGTATACAGTCACTGTATTGACATTTCATTCCAAACTCCTAAGAACTTCTTGTACAAGCTATTCAAGCCAGAATTACTCAGAAATTATGCCGAACGAGACCTTTTTGATATGAATTTTAAAAACTTTTTATTATGCCTCTTTGTTGTCGCTTAAATAACGGATTTTAGATCTTAAGATTATCTGACAAAGAGCGAGTGTTGTTTGCGATACCTTAAATCTACACCCTCTGTTTTAAAAGTTGTAAACGCCATAGAGAAATAGAGAGAGTTGCGTCGTTTTTTCTAGGACTAAGGGAACCGGTGATATGCCGTCAGCCATGCTTTGGGCGATTTTTTTTCTTTTAAATGATGATGTAAAGTTATGAATTTATGCTAGTCCCTCGACGTCGTAGCAATTTTCCTGTTCAAGTGTTTGCGCGCAGGGAGGCTTTCAGGGTTTTAGAGATCTGCGGGAACGGTAAACAACAGGAATTGTTGAACGGTTCTACTTTGTAACCGTCAATATGTTTTTGTAGACGTTTCCTTTTTAAAAGGTACTTTTTCCAATATTACGCAATGAATCAACAAATCAGTAGCCTAAGTAAGAAATGAAGACGCAGTGATACAATACCATACCTGGAAGTAGAGATGTTACCGAAATACTTTTTTTTTCTAATTTAACTGAGTAGGTATGTTATGGTTTTCTATTATAAAATTTTGACAATATATATTTTGCAGGATAAATTTTTACTTGACTGACTGGTAGACTTGGTTGACTGGAGGAGAATGCCTTATGGCATTGAGTCCGCCTTTTGTACATCAAGTTTTATTTTGTGCAATAAAGTTTAAATAAATAAATAAAATGGATAATAGTTGGCCACTAAATCCGCAAATTTCGGGGATTTTTCTGTCACTCTAATGACGCTTTCGGTTGGATTGACAGAGACAAATCCCCGAAATTTACCATTTTCGGTATTCGCGGTAGCAAATGGCATAACAACTGTTAACTTTTTCAATTCAACAGGATGTACAGAATTATCATGTCTTCAACTATCATGCATTAAAATAAGTTAAACATTACACAATTTAAAGTAAACTTGTACACTTGTGTAGATATACACTCAACCAATTGAAGCCTAGCTCCAGCGGACGGGTCTAGCTCAGGAACCATGTCAAAGTAACGTTATCAATCGGATTGTAAGACATTTTAAATTACTTGTCATTGTCCTAGAATGGCCTAGGGTTCCTATTACTTGACGGTACGTCTATGAATAGGAGGAAAATAAATAAATATACAGAACCCTCATTCACCAAAACTCCCACTTGGCCAGTCTCCATTCGGCTTTTCGACGTTGACGTTAAATTCAAAAATATTGTTAACGTCGCCATATTTTCCGACCGCTGTCCCCGCAGATAGTGTTTGCCTTATTTTGCCTTATATTGGACTTATTTTTGAGCTCAACTGGTAGCAGCTTGTTTAACCCTCTCATGATATTATTCGTAAACGTCCTGCTATCCTTATCGGTCAGTTTATCAGTTACGTTTGTAAGAAAGGGGCAACAGTAAGTAATAAATAACAAAGGCTTTGTAAAATTCTATGTTCAGTCAACTTGACTGCAAATGTAACTGATAGGTAACGTAAACATGTTTTTTTTTCAATTACGTATTTAAAAGAAACAATCTTAGGTCTACTACATTATGTTTGTTACTTACTAAAACCTTCTTGGCTTGTAAGTGATTTGTCACAAATTACACTTTTGCTACTTCTTAACTTAATATGCTTAATGAATGCAGGTATCTATAAAATAAAGTGACTTTTTAGGATTAATTTACAATTAACAGCGTTATCTGTTGTTTCTACTTTATTTAGTAATGCTACAGGTAAATCATTCAATATAAGAGGTAACATGAAGTCAGAGGTACACTTTCTGTAATATTTTTTAAGCTAGGTAAAATCTATGAGGTCACCCATAGCATCTTACTTGGGTGTTTTATTGTTTTATATCATATCCCCGTGCACCTTTGAATACTGTCGGAATTTATATACCTACCCAATGTGGCCAAAGTAGGGTAAAATTCATTGAAACGTACTGGTTTCAGCAATGTACGTCTCCAGTACCACATTTCCAAGACGTCCATTTTATTCCAATCCGATTTCAAATGGTAGGGATCACAAAGTAAAAAAGATCCTTAATAACATACTGTGTGTAAATCTAATACGGGCGATAAATTAAACCAGGCATAGGATTCATCAGTGTAATCATGGATTACGAGGTTTTTTTCAGTTACACTTCTTAATTATGAGCCCACGGATTTTTTTTTAAGATTTTCGGAGCAGCAATGTAGGTAGTAGGTACGAACATTTTGTTAATATTGATATGGCAGCTATGTCATCTTCTTTTGAAATTAGCTGTCAACGAGCATTTAACTTAAGTGTTTTGCTGTACATTGCGCACCGAATTATTTTGTATGGATAATTTTGTTTTAATAAAAGCTATGTAAATCTGCTCATTATGTCCTAATCTAACCCCAGTTAGACTTACACCCCGTATAACAAGAAAACCACCAATTATCTTTGATATATCTCGGGGCTTAAATACTAAGAATAAATATGACTTAACATTTCAATGTTAATCAAACCGCAGTCTCTTTAAAATACTCTACATTAAAATTTACACGTCTACTGAGGCCTTCATAAAATCAGGCAAAATTAGACCTTAAGCATTCGTCGTAAAAACTTTGACACGTGCAAAACTTTTTTCTCTGTACATAGTTTCATGATCGCAGGAACGACCGGTATTCCATTTGAATCTCTTTCTAACGCTAGCAACAGAAATTCTGCTATTTCTCAAAGTAGACCTAAAAGTATTTCCATTAAGCTTGTTTTTCAGTATCATGCTCAAGTAACATAAGAGGTTGCGTAAGCAAACGCACTAGCAAGAAATATAAAACCGGTAAGTTATGAATTTAATTAGTGAATTCCCGAGGCATTTTGTTAGCGTTCCTGGTTACAGCTTGGAATTTTCCGTATGTAGTTCTTTTACACTAATATTACTTGTGCAAATTTAAACCGTATTATGGAAACTTTCTTATTATCAAGACATTACAGCCCATTCATGTGTAGCTAGTAGTATGTAGCTCTTTAATAACCTCTGATTAAACTTTCGCTCTAAAACTCGGTAGTTTCATTTTGCCTATAATATAATATACCATACCAATATACCCAAATTCGTACTTTAATCGATAGTTATTTTTTAGTTTTTGATAGACATCGTGTACTTTTAGTTACAGATTACAAAATTGTTTAGATACTAGATAAAGAGACCTAAGTATTAATGGGCCTTAGATTTGTGTAGTGTTAGTACCTTAACACATTACTAACGATATTGTACCTCGATTTTTGTATTGTTGAAACTAACCAACAATTTTGGAGAAATCTTTATTGAATTTCTTTGAAAATGCTTCTTCATATAAAAGTGTAATTAAGGGCGTAGGCGTAGGTATATAATTTGCAACCTTGTGTTAATGTTAATCATGGCGACAATGTGCAAGAATAAAATATAGAAAACAAACAGGCCTTCTACCGCTAACATCGAAGTTCGCAAATTTCGGGGATTTTTCTCTGTCACTCTAATGACGGCTTCGTTGGAGTGACAGAGATAAATCTCCGAAATTTACGACCATCGGTGTTCGCGGTAGCAGGCCAGTTTCGGGTAACCTCCCCTACGTACGTACAGAAGTAGTGCGAAATCCTTTCTCTTCGGCTTTTCACGGAAACATCCGAATTCATATTGCTGTCACAATGAACTTCAGTATATATTGCACTGAAGCTAATTGAGACAGGGAGATTAATTCGGGCGTTTCCGTGAAAATCCGAAGAAAAATGATCTTGCACTACATCTGTAGTGTTGCTAGTAGAACCTTGTTAAAATAGTTGGGGTTCTAAAAAACACGTCAGTGTCAATACTAAAGAACGAACTCAATTTAAACCGCTGTAACTGGCAAAAAGCCTTCAAACCGCCTTAATAAAACAAAAGGGTAGATGACGAAGAAAATTAACAACATCGTTCATACAACGTCGACCCTAATAATCTTTACGTCTGTTGGCGTTAATTCGTGGCCGCTGCAGATATAAATTTTTAATAAATATCGACTGGACAATTATTTTCATACGACGAACAATAATCGTAACACAAATTTTTATTAAAAGCCATATCTTTTGGGCCAGACGGAGCGTTTTGAGTGTGCAATGCATAAGCGATCCTACATTAAAATGCTTCATTATATTTCATCATCAGATCATCACACATCACCAACCTATTTCAGTCCACTGCTGGACTAAAGCTGCTCCTATTTCTTATGCGTATGGACGCATTAAGAAGCAATGTCCATAATCGAATGTTTGAGGGTGGTTTCTCTGACACGTCGTCGGTTACCCGCTGCCGGCGACGTTTCAGAGAAACCACCCTCAAACATTCGCGAACAAAACATTCGATCGTCGTCGGCGGCGGACACGCGTCGGTCGCCGGTCGCCGGCCAGAAAACCCACGGCCTCATGAAGCTGCTGCCTGTCATCTATAATTTAATGCCTGGCCCCAATTTCACCACATTGACAAGTGCTACAATTGTAAATTTACTGTTTCTCCAATCGGAGGCGACTATAGGCTACAGTTACCGCTTACCATCGGATGGGCCGTGCGTTTGTTTGCCACCAACAAAAAATGTTGTGCAGGAACTTAAATAAATCAGCAGTAAATAATTTATGTCAAAGTATTCTTTATTTAACTAGGCCCCTGCAACGAGTGCTTTTGTATCGTTAAACTAAATGGCAAATAAGAAAAAAAATCTACTTCCGGCTAACCCTACACCACTGTTCCTGAGAAGGCACAAACTCCTCGGGACTTATTTTTTTTTAAATTAAAAACAAAACATTAATTTGATTTAATATAAATGCAGATATAGTACATTAACTAGAGATGAAGTCTCAAGATTGAAAGCAAATCGCCCAAATTCTATCACTTCTCCCACACCCTGCGAAAGGCCAGTTATATACCTGCGAAATTTTAATGCCACGACCCGAGTCAACGGTCGCAAGCCGCCATATTCGGTCTGTGTATTGCTTACCTTCCCTGACAATGTAATTGGTACTCGTTTCCTTCCTAAAAACCTGATTGGCCGGATATCCGGTGCAGCGAGGATCGTAATTTGGAGCTGGTTCAATTATTAAGTTTTTGTTTTTGAAGCCAATTCTGCTGTAGACTTAGATTGGTTCCATTTGTTGTAGGATTTCTTTATTACCTACTAGCTTTTATCTATAATACCAATGCTTATATATGTAGGTTTGGCTGTGTGGTGACGTCAGTAAGCATACATTTGTTACCATCCCTACTCTTCCCGCTGGTGTCGTAAGAACCGACTATGGGATTGAAGTGTCACTGACCAGTCTTTGGTAGAAGATTGATGACGGGCAGCAGCGTCCTCGTCTCATAGTGGACACATTACTGCGATCGCCAATCCGCTGGCTCAGCGTGGCGATTATGGGCATTTACCTGCTGGTAAGCAGTAGACTTAAATAGGCTGTATGTGTGGAACCTGATGGACAAACGACCATAATATATGAATGAAGATTGCCGGGAAACGCAGGATAAAACGCAGGAAAAATGTAAACACTAGTTGTACGGCCTGTTAACTATATAAATTGCAAATAAATACTTACAAGTTGAATTTATAAGTGATTGTGTCCACAACGATAAGAGATGATACTGGTTAGTACTTTTACGCACTAATACATCAGAGAATACTAATATTGGAGGCAGAGACACTGGTAAGATCCACTTCGTAACCGTTGCACAAAGCATTACAAATCAAAACACCAAAATATTCAAATGTTCGTTTGTTTTCGGCAAAAACTAACGGGACTAATTAACATCTGATTGGAAGTTGAATAGTCACTGACTGACAGTAGTGACACTAATGACAGTGACAGATGAATACGTTCCAATACACATAAAGTAACTATTTTAATGTTACCAGCTCAATAAGTTATTAGAAATATGCTGTCAAAGAAAACTACTAAGAGTACAACCAGTGACCAAAAGATGGCGACACCAGTGTCGTGTTATAAATGTAAATCGAAAATTGATATCAAAGGCACAATATTATGCATTGAATGTAAAAAACGTTACGATTTCGACTGTGCAGGTGTTACTGAGAAGTCGCATCGATTAAAGAGCTTAGATGCAAAAAAGAAGTGGAAATGCATGTCTTGCCTTGATAAAAATTCACCTAAGATCTCTTTATGTCCTCCACAAAGAAAAATACAAAGGGCTCCAAAAGAAGACCCACAGCAACAAACTACGGACAAATTGCCCCCAAGTCCTAAACAGGCTTCCAGCAATGTGAGCCCTCTGCAGTCTCCACCTAAGAACAGTATGGACCATCCTCATTGCTTAAAAACAGTAGAGTTCCTAGAGTCAACTGATAATAATAAAGATAACACCGATCATTCAACTCAACCGGTTGTCACCACTTCAGAGAAAAATACTACAAGCATACAAGATCCGGCTGTTTTAAGTAATGTAATTGTGAAAAACCTATTGGAAACTGAATCCACTGACGCCTACACATCCCAACTAAGGGTAACTCAACAAGACTTACATTACGAGGAGGTGGAGATTGATGTATCCCCACTAACTCCACTATATGCTGGGAGTCCGACCCCTGATGACCACTCCCCTCTATTTCATGCGACCCCAGATCCGATTAATTTATACATTTCTTCAGATTACAACACGGTTGATGAAATTAACATATCGGTAAACGATTCTCGGGTAAATGATAAAAAATCAAGAAGTCTAGACTACACGGTAAATGATGCACTCACTGATCTGGAAATGAAGGAAGAAATAAATAGCCTTACCTCTGAACTTGCCTCAACTCAAAATGAGTTAGAAGAGGTGGGGATTGAAAATAACTGCCTGAAACGAACAATTGACAAATTACAAAGTGAAATAGTCATATTGAAGAAATTATGTCAAAGATCAAACTTTGGCTCATATTCGCCAGCAGACAAAAATAAAAGGCATTCCATACACAATGACAGTCGACTTCAAATGGCCCCATTATCGTGCCCCACATTGTCACCATCGATAGATGGTGCTAGGAGCTGCTCAAACCCTGAATGCATGGCTGACCTAAAGCACCTAAGAAAATTGGTGAAGTCCTTGGAAGAGGACCTAGAAATTTACAAAAAGCAAATTGAGCACCTGAACACCCAACTGGACATCCTGACACACAAAACACCTGAGATATCTAATGAAACTCCTGAATTGACTACAGGTGACGAATTAATGTTAAAACACCGAGTACGAGACGTCAAACATACTTCACCATCTTATGCACGAACTTCAATGTCAATGCGATACCCCAAACTATGCGTAATTGGTAACTACTCAAACTATATGATGCATTCATTGAAGCAGACTTTCCCCTGTGTAAGTATGTGTCATTATTTAACACCTGGCGCAGGCACACGTGAACTGTTCTGCGGTCTGCAGAATAAACTGCATAACTTCACATATGATGATTTCTGCGTAATTTATATCGGCGAGAAGGATTTTAAAACAAGTGCAAATTATAAAGGATTGATTCAGTTTATACAAAATCAGCTGAAGGCAATACGGAACACTAATGTAATTATTTGTTTACCAACACTAAAATGTAATATGTTCTCAGATCTGTTTAACAAACGTGTTGATATGTTCAATAACCTACTGCATAGTGATAATCTGAAACAAAAGTACTGTTACATTTTGGATTGTAACCAAACACTATCATTTGACAGAAATATGTACTCTCGAATTGGAAATGTGAACAAACGGGGTTTTATTGAAATTTTTAATGCACTTATGCAATTATTTGAAACCATCAATCCAAAATTTGATAGAGAAGTAAAAATGATATCTGAGCATGAATGTAATCGTAATCAACCGAACACTTTTTTTCGACTTAAATACTGATAGTTCTATACCTAGCCAAATTATAGACACCTTTAAAACCCAACATCAAAGTAAAACAGAAACGTCTAGTAAGTCATGTTCCTCTGAAGATGAACCACAAAAAAAGAATTTCAAACTTAATGTCCTTCATCAAAATTGTCGAAGCATTAGAAATAAATTGTTATTGATGCATAGTCTTGTTGGCCAACATAACCCTGATGTAATTGTCATCTCAGAATCATGGTTAACTCCTAATGATGTTAATTGTATAAACATATCTGGTTACACACATGCTGATTATTTTATACGAATGAATCATATACATGGTGGTGTATCCATCTTTACTAGTAAAAAACTTAAGTATGTTCAATGCAAGGACATTAATCTTTTAGCAATAGAGTACCACTGTGAAATATGTGCAATCAAGATCGACCTAAATTCTGAATATCTAGTCTTAGTAGGAATATACAGAACCGGGATGGGGGACTACAATAAAATGTTTGATACTCTAGAGAAATTATTTAACTTACTATGTGGCAACTATAAAAAATGTTCAATAGTAATAATTGGTGACTAGAATGTTGATTTTAGCACAGACTCGAATAATAAAAAGGCACTAGTGGACTTGATGGCAATGTACAACTTACGAAACATTATAGACTTCCCCGACAAGAGTTGATTGGCGAGTCTCAGACTTCAATTGACTGCCTTATCACAAACATCCACAGTGATGTCCTGACAGTTAAATCCATACCGACTGACATATCTGATCATTATGCTCAATTAGCACAGCTTAAAATCTGATGAACGTTGCAACCCCGATTATGTGTATATCGAAAGTCGTGCCCAAACTGTTGAAAATGTCACTAGAATGTGTGAAGCTGTGATGTCAAATGACTGGAATGAAATATTCTCCTCATGTGATACCACAGCTTTTGAATACTTTATGCGAAAAATAATATACAACTTCAATCTATATATTGCCTGTCAAAATCACTAAGAAGAAATACGCTAATAAATACCTTGGATGACGGAAACTATACTCAACATACAACAAGACATAAATGATTTACATTTGTTCAATAGGCAATTTCCACATATAAATGTTGAGGATAATTTAAAGTTCAAAAAACACGAAATGCAGGCAGTTTTACTAGACTCTAAAAGAAAGCACATTGAAGAACGCTTAACTAACTCAAACAACCCTAAAAGGGAGGTATGGAAGATAATAAAAGAAGAATGTAATACTTTCATACATGAATTTAACTGGAACCTTATAGATACAGCCACTAATCAAGCTATTCACTACACTATGGTACCAGATTTTATAAATCTCTTCTTTATTAAAGTAGGTAATGATCTAGCCATTAGTAATAGGCCGACTGAAAGTGAAGCTATTAAATTACTAACAGTCAATTATATAGATACACAGAATCCATTCAGGTTTTCCACAATTAGCCCGGAATGCTTAATGAAATTGGCAAAAAATAAAATATCAAAATCAAACACTAAAGACATATATGACATATCAGGAAAATTGCTTTTTGACATAATGATTCATTTATCTGACCATTTGACATACCTAATCAATAAAATCTTATGCTCGAATATCTACCCAGAATCGCTCAAGAAATCTCGTTTGTGTCCCATATATAAAGGTAAAGGTGACAAAACAGACGTCGGTAACTACAGACCCATAACTATTGTACCCACAGTATCAAAGCTAATTGAATCAATAATGTCAAATGACATAATTAATCACGTTGAAATAAATAATGCCCTGTCCGATGCACAGTATGCATATAGACCTGGTCGTTCTACCATTGCAGCAACTCACAGGTTTATGGAGAGTGTTGTTCAGTCCTTGGAAAACAAAAAAAAAGTAGTTGGTATTTTCCTAGATTTATCCAAGGCCTTTGATTCCGTAAACCATTCCCTGCTGTTGGCTAAACTGCACGCTTATGGTGTGCGGGGTCAAAGTGCTGAACTGTTAGAATCATATTTATCTAATAGAGAACAGACGGTAGAAATTAAAGTTAATGGGAAAACGTTATAGATCTGAACCACAACAAATGTCAACAGGAGTCCCGCAAGGCTCATCATTGGGAAATGTGTTATTTTCATTATTTTTGAACGATCTATCTAGCTTGGATATTGACGCTGAAATAATTCAATATGCTGACGACACGACTATAATCGTTAATGCTGAACCTGGTGAAAATTTAGTCCTTAAAATAAGTGGAATTCTATTAAAATTGGAAACCTGGTTTAGAGTGAATGGTCTTCAGTTAAACTCGGACAAGACGCATATCATGAAATTTAGTACGTGGCAAAAACAATCTGATAAGATTGAAGTAATTACCTCTAAGGGTGTAATCCAAAGTGTACAAAATGTAAAGTTGTTAGGGTTTCACTTAGATCCTAGTTTTTCGTGGAAGATGCATATTAATTCGGTCTGCGGTAAATTAGCGAAAGGTTGTCTATATTCTTAAGCAGTTAAGACCACTTATATCGAGTAGTAATCTTAAGGAAGCATATTATGCCTATGTTCACTCAAACATCTCTTACGGAATATTATTGTGGGGAAACGCAACAGATTTCGAGCGAGTTCTAAAAATGCAGAAACGTGCCATTAGGATTTTAGCTAACGCAAAGTATAGAGATAGTTGTAGGGACCACTTTAAAAAATCTAGGAATCCATGACTTCAGTATCAACATATATATATGAGGTATTATTATATGTGAAAAGAAATCAAAATGAATTTGTATGTACAAAGGACATAAGTGCACGCCCAACAAGGTATCCAGATGATCTGAGGCCAGTAAAATGTAGACTGAATATCACAAAAAAATGCCCTAAGATAATGGCTCAGAATTATATAATAAGCTGCCAAAAGTAACTAAAGCCGAAACTAATATCAACATTTTTAGTCGCCAAGTAAAGAAAATGCTATTAGGTAAAACATTGTACAACATAAAGGAATACTTAAATAATGAATATTAATGCTACTGCAACCATGTAATTTATGTCATAATAATTATAATTGTATAACGTCTATTGCTTTAATAATATTGCTAATTATCTAATATTTAATAATAATTTTAAAATATAAATTAATGTGTAAAATGATAATGTGTACCAATATTTTGACGATCTTAATATGTATTCATCTTTATATTCGATTGTAATAGGAAAATGTAATACTTATTGAGAAATAAATGAATCTGAATCTTTTGGCTGAAATGATAATGATTTGAACCTATACATTCACCATTGTACACGTACCTACCTATATGTGTTATCTTTGCTTCCTGTAGGCAATTCCTTAGCCCAAAGGTTAAATGAAAGAGATCCTTTACATGGATAAGTTTGTCTTTATACCCTGTATGAATTTTATTGTTGTAAGTGTATTTTTACCTGTATTTTATGTACAACTATATATAAAAGGACTATGGCAGATTTGTACGGAGAGTGGACCAAAAACCAACAGAGCTGAAAGTGGGTGTCATTAAATAGGTATTACATTTATTTTATTTCATTCTATGGGCACTTTGTTCAATTCCATTGCAAAACCGAGATATTTGTATTTTAGTCAGAGTAAATACTATGATCTGGGGGCACGGCAGTGCCCCCGCCAAGTCGAGCAAAAAAAGGCACGGCCGTACCATCCTTTTCTCGAAGCCGTTCAGGCCATTTTCAACCGTCTGTAATTTCGCGCTGGTTACAGCTAGAAGTCTGATTTTTCTGCGACGTGTAGGCCATAATATGAGTTACATAATAATCTTGTTTGATTTCAATTATAACTTGTAATTTAAAATTACCGCATGTCAAAGTTCCTTAGTTTTGTCACTCACTGACTCACCGATCATCAATAATCTAAGGTACTTCTAAATGGCCTAGGAGCTCAAAATTTGAAACATAAGTAGTTTATAGCCTACCTATTACATAAAAAATCTGAAAATTGGAAATTTCTGCCAGATTTTAAAGTTATGCAAACTACTCAAATAAGTTTGTAATCCCATACAAATACATGCTAATACAAAATTAATTATGCGGTTGTTGCAAATAAGTTTATATGGCGGAATGAAGCGGGTTGAACAAAGAGTTCTTTGGATTGTGGGTTTTCTAGCCAAATATTTTTATTGGTCCCATACCTACAAAGTTTAAATTCTGTTATTTTTTAGTTTTCACGCTAATCCCAATTTTCATAAATCCCAAATTGAGGGATAATC